>JAPQWV010000612.1:0-341000 GCA_027422505.1 Craterostigma plantagineum | reverse complement strand
CCCTTTCTACTGTTACAGCGCATGGGCCTACATCCACACCTAGACCTTTGCCGGTGACTGACGACACACCAGAACAGCACCACAGCCCGTTCAGGGCGGCGCACCAACTAGGACTCCCATACCCCGGTCCGTCATTCTCCGATGTTGTTCTTGGCACTAACAGCAACCGGCTACTCACTAGCCGTGGAGGGTCACCTAGCTCGGTTCGACTTCCTCTATCTTACACGGCGCCCACTGTCGTTGATGGTATTGCGGCGGCTCGGCCCTCTTGGGAAGTTGCTCAACAAGGCGTCACTCGGTGGGAACACACGCTTGTCGGGTATTTCCTTGGGAAGCGACCGTACTTCCCACATGTGGAACGCTATGTCATGTCTATTTGGAAGAACCTTGTCGAGGTTAGATCGATGATTAATGGATTTTTCATGTTCCGATTTAGCTCGGAGGAGGCGGCTGTCGTGGCTTTGGAAGGCGGTCTGTGGCTCTTACAGGGATAGCCACTCTTTCTCGAGAAGTGGCGTACAGTGTTCTCCTTTGAAAAGAAACCGCACTCGGCTGTTCCGCTTTGGGTTAGACTCCGGAATGTCCCAACAGAATTTTGGACACAAGCCGGTTTAGGAATCGTTGCAAGTGTGCTTGGAAAGCCTCTCTTTGCGGACGCTGTGACGGCTCGTGAGAAACGCCTTGAGTATGCTAGGATGTGCATTGAAATTGGCCTGGCGGACCCTTTGGTTGAGCTGTTCAATGTCCACATCCCAACTAAGGATGGTGGCTCCTCGGGTGTCATGCCCGTTAGTGTTGAATATGAGTGGCGGCCTCATAAGTGCTCGTCATGTGACTCAGGGGCCCATAGTACCGCGGCTTGCCCTACCAACCGGCTGAAACCACCACCTAAGAGCTCGGCCAAGAAACACACTCACATACAGGCGCCACGGCCGCCAAGGCCGACTACGGTGGCGCCACCTAGTCGAGAAGGCAGTCGCTTGGTTGACAAAGGAAAAGCCATTGTTACTAAGGCGGCCAACGTGGATGGCCTTGATGGGGACGGCAGGAAACGCACCTCTACTCGTAATTTTGAACATGATAAGCGTTCGAGTAGACCTAGCATAGACGAAGCCTGCATTAGCAAGGTTGTTGGGACACCCTACCCTTACGCCCATCGCAACATGTTTGAGGTTCTAGCTAATCTCGAGACGACGAACAATGCCGCAGATATTCCTTTGCTGGTCCTCACGTTGACGTTGGATGATACGGCATGCAAATGTACAGTTGTCTTGGTTTGTTGTTGCCGTTTGGGGTTGTGTTTGCTCTGTCGTAGGGACCTGTTTCTTTTTTCCTTGGATGTGAGCTGGTAGCCTGTTACCGGTGGGTTATGTGCTCTCTGAGCGGATACTGTGTACTTTTTATTTAGTGACCATTTCCAAAAAAAAAAAAGAAAGTTATTAATTGATTAGGCTTATATGTGGTAAGATTCTGATTGACTCTATTTATGGGACGTGCTGAAATCAGATGAGATCACCATACATGGAAAGTCTGTCTTTACCTTATACAAAGTAGATCAAATCTTTCCTTGTGCGAATTGGCTATCATATTTTGGGAAAGAAATCAGTTGATTGAGCTTACTATTGATAATATGCTGAGTGGAACTATATATGGAATATGCTAACATCGGATGAGATCACCACGAAAGGAAAGTAAGTGTGGTATTTATGGTAAGTGATCATGCATGACTATTGTGTTGATATGGCTTATTCTTAGCATGATCATATGAAGTTAATGCACGTGATTCATTAGCTTACATTTGCAAAATCTGTACCAATGAGCGATCTTTAGTATCACCCTACCCTAAAACCCTTGTCTTCGGACGTATTGAGCGCACAAAGGAGCACGAGTGGAGTCTTCTGCACGTGGAGTGACGAATTTGGTGGATTTGGTGGCCCTTCGGTAGCGAGCTATGTCCAGTCGGGAATTGGTTTCCTGGGTAAACGACGTGGAATGAAACTCGGCGTGTGGCAGCCTAGGTGGAGGTCATTAGTAACATGAACAAGAATGACTTCGGTCTTATCCTCCACCTTCCAAAATTAACTCTAATCATCTCGACATCTTTTGCTCTAAGTATTGCAGACCATAGTGTTGTTAGCTCAAATTTAATCGTCTTTTCACCTTTGTTGTCTTTTGTATATCCATATTTCATTGTTTGGTTGTGCCCAGGCACGGATCTATGTAGGGGCATGGGGGGTCCATTTACCCCCAGCCAAGTCTGTTTTAAATATTTACTATGTATTCCAATTAAAGAAATTTCATTTGGTGTCGTGGTGATAGCTGTCTTCTTAAGTAGATTTATGTGGCTAACTCGGGTTCGAGACCATATAGTGTCCATTTTGTTATATTTTTGTTACTCCTCAATAAAGTTTCTTATATTTACTTTTGAACCCCCCCCCCCCCAATCTTTCAAAATTTAATTTACCGGTGACCCCCCAACTTCTAGATTCTCGATCCGTCACTGGTTGTGCCATTCTTTTTCCTTTTATGATCATAGATTTCAAATGTTTCAATGGAAAGATATATTACATTCGATAATTGTTTTGCAAAAAAGAGAAAAATGAAGATCTATCTTCTTGAATGACAGCATTGCCGACACCAAAACTATCCAAACCCGCACCTGACGAATACTACACCATCATCGTCATTTCCTTCCATGTTCATAAAATTCAACAACTGCCCATTGATCTCCACCCCACCCCCACAACTCTCTCTATATATACCAGTAGTTTGCACACACATATCTATATAATATTATGTATATTTAATCATGAAATAATAATACTAAAAATATAAGGATAAATGTTAGTGGGTGGTTATGTTTGATTTAGTTAATTTATTAATTAATTTAGTCAAATTATGGTTGGTTAATAGATACAGCAAAAAGCAGTTTTTAACTCACTCTCACCATTAATATAAGAGTATATAAATATACACACACTATGTTCTCTCTATATCTCACATGAATCAGCACGACCTAAGAAGCTGTATCTGTTATCTGCTACGTTATCATACACAGCATCACGCACTAATCTGCAAATAAGAGAACATATGTCGGCGCAAATGTTAATTTAAGCTCACATACCGAAACTAAATTATATCATATTACTTTGGTTGTTACTTGATTAACTTACAGGGGCACCAACTTGAAAAGGAATGCTAGCTGGGGAAATGGCAAATCAATGCATTCCATGATCTTCAGCACAGCTTCTGATTTGATATAGGATCTAAAGCAAACTAAATTCTCTCACCGGAACACATTTGCAATACCGATGGATATAGAAGAGGAATAACCAAATATTACTAAAATTCATACGTACATTAAGAAGTGTGGGATGGATAAAAACATTAAATTGTTGTGTCATTTAACCAATCAAATTTTTTCTACATTAATTATTAATTAATTTTATTTTAATGTGCTAAAAATACTAGTATATATAATTACCTATCTTTTTCTACCAGCACAACACTCGATATGTCATCTTGTGCCCTACCGCATCTCTGCAATAGTTTCTTGCCTGCTTCACTTTGTAGAGCTTCATATCTGATAATCCTTACGTAGTAAATAAAACGATATATATTGATACTGTGATGAATGAGAAAAAAATTAATAAATATATAACACATTGAAGTAAGTACTTTGATGGTAACCACATGGGGTCAGCCAAAGGTGTGTGATAATAGAAGCAAAGCAACTATAGTACCATATGTTGAATTTGACTATTCGATCCAAAATCATAAAATATCCGTCCATACCTCTTTTTATCGTTGTCGCGAACAAACTTCACTCCTCCATTACATAAATTGCAAACACCTGGGAAGGTTACATAAATTTAATTACGGTAAATATGTTGTTGTGTTCCAGTAAAGATTAACTTCCGTACAAATAAAATTATATATATGTAAGCGCATGTCAATGTTTTGTTACTCCTCATTTTCATCACTACACTATATCCGGTAAATTATGTGGGGACATCGTTATTATTTTAATGTAATTAATATTGCAAACTCAGTGCGCCCAAAAGAAAACAAATTATGAGCAATTCCCAGACTAATAATTCATAAGAAACATAATTAAGCTAAAATTATGTAATCAATGCTTTTTTCTTCCTCCTCGCCGTCTTCTTTATTAAAGTTTTAGCAACGACTCCATTTATCGTGCTTACCATCGAACAACATGATGGGTCGGGAATCGTCTACAAAGAAGCTCTCGGTTTCCTTCACCCAGTCGACATGTCCCATGACGCCACGTGGCGGAGAGGAAAGCGTGGCGCGCGTGCTGAAACGGCGTTGCCGCTGAGGGCTTATTAACGCCGTTAGCGGCGGTACCCAGTCGCCACCTCTTATCAAAGCCATTTAATTTTGACTTATTTCAGAAGTTTAACCATACGGACTAGATTTGAGGTCAACATCTTCTTCACGTGATGTTCCGTCACTTGGTTGCCTCATTGGTTTATCACATCTGGAAGGAGCGGAATAGGCATTGGAAAGAGAACATCTCCTCATCTCCTCAGCAGGTGATTTCGTTGGTTCTCGGTTCGGCTTGTTCACGGCTTGACACGGTTCACACGCGGTTTGCCTTCCAGGTGGCGGCTATCAAGCGAATGTGGCATGTTGGTTGATGGTTGGGCTGTTCTTCTTGTTTGGTGTTTGTGTGGGTTTTGGCTTGCTGTGTTGTTTGTGCTTGTTTGACCAGTAGCCTGTTACTGGTTTGTGGGTGGGTTGGTCCACCTTTTCACTGTACTTCCTTTCGTCTTTTATTTTCGGAAAATTTACCCAAAAAAAAAATAACATGATATAACAAGCTTCGTAAATTATATAGGAAAAAAATATTGCAACCTGATAAAAGGATAAGTCTGGCTCGTAATATTGCAACGTGGAGAAACTCCCAATGCTTATTATTCCGAAATTCATTTTAGTCCTTTGGTTTACATTTTATTTCCTTTGAATCGATAAACGGATGATGCTAACGTAGTAGATTTTCTATTTTCGGAAATCGACCGAATGAGTTTTTCATCAGAATCACGTTATTCATCGTTGCATAATTTTACTCTCGTTGATTGTTCTTCTCGTGATTTTAATATCTACATGAGGCTATCATCATTCATGCCCATGTTTATGTTACGATCGGATCGATCCCAAACCTGTAACAGAGTTCTACTCTAAAACCAATTAACAATAAAAAAGTGATACATCTGATAAACATATTTTCTTACATTTATATATGTTAAAAAATTTACTTCTTTTGCATGATAAGTGAAGTCGTTTCGATAAATATTAGCATATATTATGATTTCACAACAAATCAAACGTTTTTACGGAAGTTTCGTATTTCTCCGAGACCACGGAATAAACGATGTCCGATGGACCCGAACCAAAGATAGAAGACTCGTTATCTTGACTTTGGGGGATTTGCAATCCGAAATCTAGATTGGGAGATATGAAATTTTAACCTGCTGCTATTTTGCAGGAAACACCTTCACGGCCGTGATGTGCAAGAGACCGTGAAGGCCATCTGGAGCTAGTACTGTCAAAACGGGCCGGCGGGGCGGGCCGGCCCGTAGCCCGCCTGCTGGCGGGCCTGGGAAATGAAGGCTCGCCCCGCCTGCAGGCGGGTAACGGCCTGGCGGGCTTAGCCTGCCAGTTATTAAAAAAATAATAAAATAAGAAAAATTACTAAAAAATAGGAAAAAGTAAAATAATAAAAAATAGAAAAAAATAATATAAAAATTGGAAAAAAATAAGAAAATGAAGGAAAATATATCAAATTTAATAAACTTTTTTTAATATTAATCTATTTATGTTATTAAGTACCAATTATTATTATATATTTGTAATAATACGAAATAAGTTCTCTACTGGTTGGCTGGCTATCCGCCGCCTGTGGCGGGTGGCTTGGTAAATGGTAGTTTCTAGGATCCTTTTAGGGTCCATTTTGTCCCCAGTAGCGTGTTACTGGTTGGTTGTGTGGAGATCATGCTCCCACTCATTGTGTACTCTTTCACCCTATATATATAAAAGGAACCTTGCACCAAAAAAAAATATTATATAATAAATAATATAATTTTTTTAATTATTATGGCGGGCTACCCGAGGGTAAGCCCGCCCGCCCCGCCGCGGGCTTACCCGGAGGTCAGAGCCCGCCAGCGGGCCCAAGCCCGTTTTGACAGCTCTATCTGGAGCCATTTTCTAGCCCGGAGTCCTCACGACCGGGAACACGCAGAAACCATGCCGTGAAGGAGAGTTGTCACGACTGTGAGTGCCAACATCCGAAGCCGTGAACGAAGGCCGAAACATCTATCTTTGGACTCGATGTCGTCACGGCCATGAAGGGACTTGTACGAGGCCGTGAACGCATTTTCATAGCTGTGAAGTGTTAAACTCAAGCACATAAAGACAAACGTCTTTAAGAACTTATCTCTTTACTTGAGGTATAGGTCCAAGGAAAGATCTCGTTTGGGAAAAATGGTATTTCTTTTGGCTGCGATGGCTGCTCAAGATCTTGCAATACGGCTCCTTCGTTATTGCGTTGAAAGTGAAGCACAAGAAGATAAGGATCTTATAAAAGGGAGAAGCCATATACACGATGAAAATAAAAAAAGCTGTACACCCACACGAAGGAATAACTAAGGCCATAAAAAAGAGATATCAGGCAGCTCTCATAAAAATGTTTGGGGGAAGGAACGTGAGGTAAAAGTACACTATTAAGCTACAAACACGTTGCCTCTCTAAAACCCAAGAACACCTCTCCACACATATTTAGTTCGCGCACCACGTGCTCGATAAATTACTTAGCAAAGAACGGGGATTAACTTCGGAGTCGAATTCAGGGAAGCATTTATGATGTATCCGATGTTAATTACGTGTTTTGTTGTGATCATTATGAGTAGCTAAATATTGTATATTTGAGATGAGATGAACCCTAACGCGATCGATCGTATGTTTACGCGTATTTGATGGTTTGCTATTGTTATGACTCGTTTATGAAGCAGATGAGTTTGATTATGTCTATGTGATTGAAATTGTCTAGTTAGCTCGATCATGTATATGTGTGTAAGTTAACGTAGTTGGGAAATCGTGAGCTACGCTCTAGAGAGGGGCGAATGATTAGACCACTCGTAAATGAGCGGAATAAACTCATTGCTAGAGATAGGTTGAACTACCCCGCCGAATTAGAGTTAAATATAATAGTGGGATGCACCATACCTTAATGCAGTCTTTGGTTGAGTAGTTAGGGATGTTTGACCGGCTACTTAATTCGTTGATTAGTTGTTTGCGATCATTATGTGGTAAGGCGCAGTTTCGTCAACTATGTAACTCGTACGCATGTAGTAAGAATATCCACGGTCTAATTATAGTTTTGTTTACTTACACGTGATATTTGTTTTGGTCGAGATAGGGGGATTCGAAGTCTTAAATACGTTTGTTTCATAAGGGTTTCCTCTTCGTACCATTTTACTAAGTTGTATTTTTAAGTATTGTTATTTAACGTTTCCACAACCAAAAATAATTACTAGGATATTTAAACGACGGTTTTCTAAAGTATATGGTTCCTTTGGGTTCGATACTCGAATACTTGCCACTCTATACTATTTTCGATAGCTACACTTGCCTGTTGAGCGTAGGATAGTTCGTCGGGAGCTATTGATATTTGAAAAACTTTAGTTTATTATTCTAGCTCTATTATTATTATTAATATTATTATTATTATAATTATTATTATTATTTACGAGTATTTTTCTCTCTTATTCTAGGTAAATCGCATGCATAGTAATCGCCAGGAATGTATGACGTCGTCGAGACAACCACATTCAAAGCTAAGTTCGACGTCCTACAACAACAAATTAAAGCAAACGGCCTTCAAATGCAGACCTTAATGAATGCAGTCTTGCTGAATCTTACAACGAAGTCAGCCGTTAACACTGTACAGTTGCAGCATGCCCGATGATCCCCATAGCTTTCGTGCCTCCTCGTCCATACCCTACATATATCCCACTATGTAATACTTGCGGTGGAAACCATGACGCAACTGTCCATACATTATTTCGATGGAGCAGGTGGACTATTTAGGATACTACCAAGGTCTGAGAAATTATGCCCCCCAAGTTCATCCGAACATGACCTTCGAAAATCATCAACGAGCTCCTCTAGAATTTCAGAATCAAAGAGAACATGGGTTCCAAGGCGGAAATTATGAGGATGCTCCAGAGTGTCGGATGGATAAGCTTGAAGATAAGTTTGTCAAGTTGATGGAGAAGCTCGATTATCACTTGGATAGTCAAGAAGCCCGACTGCAAGATACCGAGTCCTCATTAAGAGCATTAGAGAAACAAGTCAGAGTGATAGATGAGACTCTTCAACAACGCCCTCCCAGATCATTAGCAAGCAATATGGAGAAAAATCCGAAGGAGAACTGCTGCACCGTTTTAAGCGAGGAAGAGATCTATCCACCATTAGTTAGGCGATACCAACCAAAAGTTCCCTTTCTGGCAGCTTTAAAACGAGGAAAGCCAAAAGATCAATTCGGAGAATACATGGCCAAGATATGCGCCATGAAGGAAGCTGCAAAAAAGGAATGCTGTCGAGGGCCAAAAAGAGATACAAGAAGAAGAGCAAGTGAAGGAAGTGGCGGAGAAGGTCAAAACGGAAGAAGTCCGTGTAGAGGATGAGCAACTCGGCAAGCATAAAGAAATTCAAGCTTCCTGTCAAGGCGAGTGAACTGGAGATCCCATACCCAACTAGCCGAACGGAGGATATGGTTGGCGGCAAGTTCAATACGCCGCAAGTCAAGAATGACATGGTTATTAAGGGGAAGTAAGGAGCATGATAGAGAGGCGCTCATTCGAGGGACCGCCATGTATTACTTAAGCAGGTCATATCAGCAATCATTATTTTTTAACCACCTTGAAACCACTGAACGATGTCTAGCTAAAAGACATTAAAGAAAGCGCTACTTGGGAGGCAACCCAAGCTTATCATATATTTTATTTTATCTTTTTATTTGCACTTTCAGTTTTAATGTTTGTGTTTTAAGTAATCACAGGGAATTCAAAATCTCAAGTATGGTGAGGAACCGTACAAAGCATGCACATTGGCTTATTCAGGGAAGTTCGCTTATCAATCTTTCTCCTCTTCCTTATGTTACATAATTGTTATGTTGAGGACAACGTCTTGAGTGTGGGGAGGGGAATGTATGTGACATTTAGGAGAATATGTTAAATATGTGCATGTCTTGATTTTTGGAAAATTGGGCGTGATTTTTTTTCGAAAATCATGTTTCTCATCGATCAATGAATGAATGCATGTTAGAAATTGTGTGAGTAATTAGGATATGTATGCGTCGTCTACTTTTTTCTAACATGATTAACTTAGCAATACTTGAAAGATTCGTACACATAACCCTTTTCTGTGATATTTTTTAGCTTACGAGCTCTTTGCTCATTTCTTTGGTTATGTTAATCATGCTTAATTTATGTCTTCGTAACTTGCATGTGTATTACGTTTTGAAACTACTTAAAGTGTGATTGCGTGAAAATGAGGAAGGCATTAGGAATTAAGTCCATAGCCAAAGTATCCAACCATGACTAGCCCCCGTAGTTATCCACTTTGAGCCTGAGTCTTTTATTTGAGAAAACCGGATTATAAATTGGCGACCTGATTAAAGTCTTCAGAAATAAATCCATCACAACGATAGAGAAAGTGGAGGTTGAGTGCCAATGTCGAAAAGTGTAGCCCGACCGTTGTTTTAAAAAAAATCTCCTTTAGATAATATGTCGTTAAGAACTCCTCCATGGATAAATCTTTCACCCGCAAAGGGACTGAGAGAAGGGGCTTAATGACTCGAGAAGAGGAGCTTAGATACGTGGAAAAATGTTAAGGACCCTTCCTCGATAATCTCTCATGCTAAAAAAACAAAAAAAAAACAAAAAAAATAGTTGAGAGAAGAAGGGCTTAGCCAAGGTTAAAAGAAAAAGAATCTAAGATGGGAAGAGCAAACCACGATGTATGCAGCGCACTATCGAACAATGGCACGATACCGACATGACGGCTTTGATATTTTCGATTGAAGTTGATTCTCCAATATAGTCAGTTGAGCCCTACTGTAATCCGGAAAAGACCTTCGAATTCACACTTGATGATTTAAGGTAGTAGATTTATGAATCACTTGCAAGCTTATGGTAGAGATTGGATTAGTGCATAACCCGAGCGATATCACCGACATCTTAAACCATACACTTAGTGATTTGAGTGAATCATTGCGAGTTACGGATTTTGATAGGTATTGCTAAAGACAATCGTGTAGTTAGATTTCAATTATGCTTTCCGACATTACTTGATCCCTACGTGATTTCATTCTTGATTGATAACTTGCATGATTTTATCCTTTTATATGCCATTTGCATTTCTTTGCTTGAGGACAAGCAAACGCTTAAAGTGTGGGGAGATTTGATAAACGCATTTTTTTACATTAATTTGTTAAATTTACTTCTTTTGCATGATAAATGAAGTCGTTTCGATAAATATTGGCACTATTTTATTATTTCACAACAAATCAAATGTTTTTACGGCAGTTTTGCGGCAATTTTTTATTTCTCCAATATCACGGGATAAATGATGTCCGATGGACCCAACATTTTAACCAAAGATATAAGGCTCATTAATCTTGATTCCGACCAAAGGGATTTGCAATCCAAAATCTAGATTGGGAGATATGAACTCTTTAACCTGCTTCTATTTTGCAGGAAACACGTCACGCCGGTGAAGGATGTGCAAGAGGCCGTGAAGGCCGTCTGGAGCCATTTTCTAGCCCGAAGGCCTCACGGCCGTGGCAATTCCATCTATTCCGAACCAAAAAACAATGATCATTTCTAGTTATTTGGTTTAAATTTAATTCTCATTGCTTCGGCAATGGGTGCGCTACTGAAGCAATGGATTTTCTCTTTTCGGAGATCGACCCAACCATTTCTCTTTCATCTGAATTTTCAATTTATTCATTGTTGATTTTCGTTAATCGTTATTCTCATTATTTTAATATTCGCACGAGGTTAGCATTCAGGCAATGATATCTTATGCTGATACATTATGATAAAGTTCCTTAGATCATTATAAGCTGAAGGACATGATTGCGTATTTGATGGTGATCATGGAATATGTATTAGGTTGTGATGTTAAATAAGTTCCAAGTCGATGGGTATTTGAAGACAGGACATTGAATTACCCGGAAAGACTTGTGCATATGTTGCATGCTTGTTACACGAGGATGTTACGTTCCATTAGCATTAGCGTGTGGATGCAAATGCATATATGGAGATAATTGTTAGGGAACAAGTTCATTGAGCATGACCCGGCGATAAATTCTTAATTGAAAACATTTGTCGAATGAGAATTTTCGTGTTGCGATAGTACATGACTAATCCTCTGACTTGAGGCACGATAGTAGTCTTGTACGCATTGTGCTTTACTTAGATTTATCCTTTGATTATTGGATAATCACAAAAGGGATATTTTGGGTATTGTATCAGTGTGTATGGAGATTTGTCTGTGGCCAACACAGAATTCGACACTTATATTAATAAGTGAATTTCCTATGTTTTTCATAGTTTATGATTCAAAGACCTTGGCCAAGGCATGATGAATTGAGATTCATAAATGAATCATTTAAACTTGAAATGGAATCATAGTAATTAGATCAATTGGGTTTCGACTTATAATTCCATGCCCACGATCTAATCTGGAAGTTAGTCGTCGAAAGGATTTTACGTGTATGCACTTGCAATTGAAAAAGTTTTGCTTGCTACTTGACTCAATATTAGATAATCATGCTACCTGCTAGGTGTTACCGTGATTTGTGGATTCTTGAAATTAAAAAGTTATTTTTTTTGGGAAACGAGTCACTAAATTACCACAGAAAAAGAGATACAAAGTCATGTGATACAGATCACAACACCCCAACTGGTAACAATCAACCAGCCAAAAACCAAAGACAACCAAAAGCAAAAGGTATCAAACAGACAACTACCAAGCAATTCGCCACATTCTTCGTAAGGCACAAAGTTGGAGTTGATACTTCGTCGGCAGAGTAGACAAGCGAAGAGCAAGTAATGTCTCAATCTCAACAACAAGCTGTTCCGGATGTCGTTGTCTTCCCTCACGCCATCGCTTATGATGCTCAAGCCACAGATGATAAATCAGCGAGGCGAGAGCATGCCGAAGACTGACCCGGGACAAGTGTTGGCCCCGCCAACGTTGGGCAGCCCATCGAATGCTGCCAAACCAGTCGTGCACCGGCCAGTTGAAGTGGAACTGAGCCCGTATCAGCTGTAGGCATCGTCTGGAGAAGGGGCACTCGAAGAAAAGGTGACGCGTGGTCTCCATGGTTCCAGAATCACATAAAAGGCAAGTAGATCTTCCCGCAGCGGATGCAACCCACGTCTCAATCGAACGTAACCCTAGGCCACCCTTCTTCTTTAGGCAAGCAGATATCCGCCCAAGCCACCTTAGCGCTTGATCCCCTCCATAAAAATGATCTCAGCCGCGTCTCAATGCTGCAGATAATGCCCTTGGGGAGGAAGAACACGCCGGCCCAGTACGTATGATGTCCCAGGAGAACAGACTTGATCAATTGGACCCGGCCTGCATAAGACAATGGAAGGTTAGTCCAGGAGCCCAGCCGTCTGTCCATGCTATGAGCAGAGGGGTGCAATCGGCGATCGTTAGTCTCGATGTAATAAGTGGCACGCCTAGGTAGCGCACGGGAAGGACCCATGCGGGAATCCCATGATGTCTTGGATCACACCTTTCACTCGGTCAGCTCTTTTGGAAACGAACATCTCACTTTTGTTGATGTTGGCCCGCAAGCTCGATAAGGTGGCAAAGAGACCGAGGCTGGTCTTAAAGACCCCAACAGACTCAGCATCCGCATGTGAAAATAAGAGAAGATCGTCCGCCAACGTGAGCATGAAGAGCGAAGTCGCCTCAAAGTTCCAATGGTACCGAAAGTTGGTATTATGTCTGATCCCATCCTCAATAATGCCGTGTAACACCTCTATGACCAACGTAAATAGATAAGGTGAGATGGGATCACCTTGCCGAAGACCCTGTCGCCCTTTGAAGTAACCTGCCGGTGTGCCATTGATATTGATCGAGAAGAATGGTGTAGTTAAGCAAGCACGTATCCATCCGGCAAAAACATGGTGTAAGTTAAGCGCATCAAGGGTGGCTAAAATGAAGTCCCATTCTACCATGTCGTAAGCTTTAGCGAGATCGACCTTAAACGCTACCATTTCGGGCAGCCCCATGTTGTTGTACCCGTGACGGACTTCCTGCGTTAGTAGGATGTTATCTGAGATTCGGCAGCCCGGGATGAATGCCGTTTGGGTACGGTGAACAAGCTTCCCAAGGCTGCCCCGTATACGGTTAGAGAGGATCTTCGAGATGATTTTGTAAAGGACATTGCAGCACGAAATCGGCCTAAAGTCCTTAGCCATCCACGGATTAGCGTTCTTAGGCACAAGGGTGATAAGCGTAGAATTCAGCTCCCCAAGAAGAAGGCCCGTTCTGAAGAATTCCTTGATCGCGCACGTGATATCAGGCCCGATGGTATCCCACGTGTGCTTGAAGAATGCCGCAGAGAAGCCATTAGGTCCGGGTGATTTGTTGTCCCCAATTGAAAAGCGCATTCTTAATCTCCTCATCCGTGACCGGTTGTATCATCGCCGCAGCATCAGTCGGTTCCAGCTTCTGTGCCATATACGGTGAGATCGTATTAGCGGCCAAGGCCACCATTCGAGTAGACTGACCAAGGAGTGCTATGTAAAATCGATGAGTTCCGCTCGTACTTGGTCGTCACCCTCGAAGGTTTCACCAACTTTGTTTTCAAGTGTGAAAATCCGATTGCCCGCCCGTCGTATGGCCACCTTTTTTAAGAAGAAAAACGTCATTGGTCGCCGTCTTTCAGCCAAGCCACTTTAGCCCGTTTAGCTAACGCCGAGTGTTCCATTTCAACCGCTTTAGCATACGCAAAACGACATCGCTTTTCAAGAGCCAGTAGGTGCTGCTCCATAGGGTACAGAATTGCCAGCTCTTGGACGGTCTCTAGAAACCCTCGTGCTTCGATGACGTTACGATTAAGATCGCCCTTCTCGCGGCGAAGATATCTCAACTGCTTTTTAATGTCCTTCAGCCGTTTTACGACGGTGAACATGGGATAGCCACCAATATCGCGATTCCATGCATCTTTCGCAAGTGGGAGAAAACGAGGGTCCTTGACCAAGAAGTTGTCAAATCGAAAGGCCTTGTTTTTATCCCGTGGCTGAGAATTATCTTCCAAGATCAGGGGAGTGGTCTGAAGTAGAGGGTAGTCCACATCGATAGGCTAAATCCCCGAAAGGGCAAACCACGAAGGATTACCACTCATTCTATCAAGACATCGCCAAACGCCCGCCGTGCCACTTTGTTGGTTATACCAAGTGAACAATGGGCCGAGTCTAGGTAAGGCACTCAGATCAGAGGCAGTGAGGCACTCAGCCATTTCATTACAGCCGCCACTTGGTGACCCACCTCTAGCTTCCGAATTGTCAAGGATCGCGTTAAAATCCCCCATCACCACCCACGGACAGTTCTGCCGCACGCATGAAGTTGTCGTAATGTTAGTCCACAGAGCCCGTCTTTCTATACGAAGGTTGTGGCCATACACGAAAGTGATGTAGACGTCCAATTGTTCCGCCATAATATAAACCTTACAGTGGACAGCCTGTGATCTCAATCGTGACAGTCACAAAGCGAGCGTCCCATCCCACCCAAATACGGGATGTCGGTCCATTGTCGTAGTCATAAAACCAATCCCATGTAGGGGTGTTCATCGGTCGGTTCGGTTCGATTTTTTCAAATATCGGTTCGGTTTTTCGGTTTTCGGTTTTACGTATGCTTAATCCGATATCCGAACCATTTTAATTTGGTTCGGTTCGGTTTTTTATAATTCGGTTCGGTTTTTCTCGGTTCGATTTTTCGGTTAGGAATTTAATATCAACAAAATGAGCTGAAAATACATAAAACAATTTATGATTATTAAAAAACAAAGAAGATTTATGGAACACGACATGTAGCAAAATAATTCAAAGGTCCGAAAAACAAAAAATAACATGAGAATGGAACAAAATCTAACAAAAATATAAAAACATTCATCTGAAGATACTATAAATTATTTGGGAGAAAAATAGTTTTTGATTGGTGAGGAAAACATTCACCTAAAAATGGAAAAAATATACCAATGAAACTATATTTACTGTGTTGCTTACGTTATGGGGGAAAAATGACTTTTGATATTTTTCTATTTTTAATGTAGTATGATAATTTCAGTTCGGTTTTTCGGTTTTTTCGGTTTTACGTATGCTTAATCCGATATCCGAACCATTTTAATTTGGTTCGGTTCGGTTTTTTACTATTCGGTTCGGTTTTTTCGGTTCCGGTTTTTTCGGTTCGGTTCTTTGCGGTTCGGTCGGTTTTTTTGGTTTTTTGGTTAATTTGAACACCCCTAATCCCATGATCTAATCGAGTTAGCGAGCGTAGAGGCATTTTGTTCTGATACCCTTGTCTCAACCAGCCCAATCATCTTAATACCATATTTCGTAATACGTTCCCCCACCGCCCATCTGTGGTCTAACCTATTTAGACCACGTGCATTCCAAACGGCGACTGGTATCATGGAGCACCACTGATAAGGGTTGCTATAGGACCCTCAGTTTTGGTGTTCTCCCATTCCAACTCAGCAAGGACCGCAAATGGGTTGTGGTACTCGTGTGTATGCAAATTAGCGGGGGCCATGCTTGTCGAGCATCCATCATTTGGCTGCTAGTTCCTCAATGTGTGATCTCTCGGTGTGTAGCTACCACGAGTCCGGTCCTCCATGTCCTTGGCAGCCGTGGTAGCTTTTTAGGCACATATTTGCCTTTGTCTTTGTTATCCACTCGACGCCAGTCCCGTCGTGCTTGCAAGCCAGTAGCAGATTGAGTCTTTGGCCGTGTGTATCGTGTAGCTGCGACTGCATCTTGAGGCCTTGTTTGGTCATTAGGCCGAGTGTCGATTTGCTGGGCCAACATCAATTGTTGCGGCCGAGCTGGTCGGGCTGGTTTGGATTGGTTCTTAGGACCGTTCCCGGCTCCATGTGTCCAAGAGTTGCATGCCTCACATCTCTTGGGTCTCCACTCGTAGTCAACTCTAATGGGCACGGCGCTCGGAGGTCCACCGACCTTGCTTGGGATTCTAGCATTGCATTGCTCGGCCTTCGCTGTAATGTCGTCAGCGAATAGTGGCTTGCCTAGTACGCTAGCCACAATTCCCAGCCCCTCTTGGGTCTATAATTCCGAAGGAACATTACGTAATTTGACCCACAGCGGGACAGCCACGTGCTGTTTTTTCTCGAATGACATACCGATCCTCCAAGCTTCGAGAAAGAGAGGTTGACCTTGCATGAGGCAAGGCCCGCCTTCCAAGACCGCCACAGCTGCCTCAGCCGTATCAAATCGAAATTTGAAGAAGTCATTTATCGTCATTCGGACTTCAAGACCTCTCCAAATAGACCGAGTAAACCGCTCAACGTGAGGGAAGTACGGTCTTTTCCCCAAAAAATACCCGACAAGGGTATGGTCCCATCTCGCCGTCCTTTTTTCAATAACTTCCCGAGGAGGGCAGGCCTCGGCCACACCATCTATCATTGTAGGTGCCGTATAAGATAAGGTAAGGCGCGTCGAGCTAGTGCGGCGCGGCTGGTCGCGGTTGATGTTGGCGCCTTGAACGACGGCCACAAAGGAGAGGTTAGCAGCCTCTAGAATCGGTCGCTGAGGTGTAGGTCCCGATGGGGTGGTACCGGAGGCGATCTTCGTCGCCATCTCAGATATGAGACGGGGCCCATTGGTCGGCACCCTAGACCCGCTAGGCAAATAATCTGTTGTAGAAACCCTAGGTTGGTGTGCCATGCTAGGTGTCAGTACTCCCTCCGTAAGCGGCTGTTCATCAACGAGAGCATCCTCCAAGATCGGCCCTGAGCCCGAGGCCAGTGGTGTGGCCCGACGATCAGGGGTACGGCGAACAAGTCGTTGTTGCGATGGTTGGTCATCCTCAGAAGCATCTTCTACAATCGGGGTCATATTAGATGGGGTCATTGGTGTTGTAGCAATCGGCAAAACCTTATGTCTGTTAGCATACCCCATGGAATTTGAACCGACTTGCAGAGGCTGTGGATCTTCAGGTCCATCCTCCTTCCTCAGAGCATAGTCAATAGGCGGCGGTGGTGTGCCCCTGCGGATCGGACGACGTGCATCATGGCGTGAGTCACGGACAGGGACGATGGCGGAGGTGAAATGTCGTTTGCGCGTGTGTGGAATCCACAGCCCCTGAGAAGGGTTGCGCCTTGGTGCAGGCCAGGAACCATTCGGTGCAGGCCCATTAGGTGGTGCAGCTCGAGTCTGGGCAGCAAAGACACGCCCCAAAAAGGCTTCGGGCTGCGACGTCGAAACGATCATCAAAGTCAGCAATATTCCTTCTCAGAACACCATAACCCGGTGCAGGTCCAAGAGAATCCAGATTTGAAGGTGAAGAGTCCATTGTAGAAGATGAAAGGTTGGGGAGATGAAAAGACAAGAAAACTATGAAGGATTAAAATCCTTCCATCGCCGTCTGATCCCGGCGATGGAGGGTGGCATGGTGGCCTCCGGTAGGTGGCAATATGGTGGTGGAAAGGCCGGTGGCAGAGGTGAAGTGATCAGGGATGGATAGAAGGTGAAGAGACGTGGCTCAGGGTTTGTGAGAGAGAGATTTCGTAGAGAGAGAAACTAGAGAGAAACTACAATTGGCTGCCACCTGTTACTAAGAGTTATTTTCAGTAAATTACAAGTTGTAAATCCAGTACTAGTGTTGATTGTGAACCTAAAAGGGTGACACGAAGTTTTGGAAAGATGACGATATGAAATTGATATGTCCAATAGTTGGATTATAAAGTTTAGTTTACTTGTTGAACTAAACACATATTACATGATTAGACAATTTGATTATTTAATTAAATGAATAAAATAATCAATGGGATTGATTATTTGGGCTTTATATATTTATATAGTAATTATGAGTAATAATTATTGTTTTTTAAGTTGGACTTGAAATTCAAAATAAAGCTCATCATGTCTCAAAGCATATAATGTCTAGAATTAATATGATAATTTGAAAAGATGATATTACGTTTCTTATGAGAGAATGAAAGGTTTTTGACCAATAGCGAAAAAAATGTTTTTGTCTCTCTTAAAGAGGAGTTAATGCATAATTATGATTTGGATTCTTGTCTCTCTTAAAGAGGAGTTAGGCATAATTACTTTTTTTGGAAAAATGGTCACTAAATAAAAAAAAAGTACAAGGAAGCCGCTAAGAGAGCACACAACCCACCGGTAACAGGCTACCAGCTCACATCCAAGAAAAGAAACAGGCCCCTAGGACAACGCAAAGACAACCCCAAAAGGCAGCAACAAACTAAAAATAACCTAACAATCCAAGCCGTTTCATCCAACGTCAACGTGGAGGCCAGCAATTGGAACCGTCATCTCAAGGTTAGCTAGTACCTCAAACATGTTGCGATCGGAGAGGAGGGTGTCCCAACACCCTTGCTAACGGGGGAATAATCTATGCTAGGTCTGCTAGAACGTTTACCATGTTCGAGATTACGGGTAGAGGCGCTTTTCTTGCCATCCGTATTAAGGCCATCCATGTTGGCCGCATTAGTAACAATGGCCTTACCTTTGTCAACCGAGCGGTTGCAACCACGACTAGGTGGTGCCACTGTAGTCGGCCCTGGCAGTCGAGGCGGTAAGTGGGTGTGTTTCTTGGTCGGGCTCTTAGGTGGTGGTTTCGGTCGGTTGGTAGGGCAAGCCGCGGTACTATGAGCCCATGAGTCACAAGACGAGCACTTATGTGGCCGCCACTCATATTCAACGGTAACGGGCACCACACCCGAGGAGCCACCATCCTTAGTTGGGATGTGGATATTGAGTTGCTCAACAAAGGGTTCCATCAGGCCAATTTCAATGCACACCCTAGCATACTCAAGGCGTTCCTCCCGAGCCGTCACAGCGTCCGCAAATAGGGGTTTTCCAAGCACACTAGCAACGATTCCTAAGCCGGTTGTGTCCAAAATTCCGTTGGGACGTTCCCGAGTCTAACCCATAGCGGAACAGCTGAGAGCGGTTTCTTTTCAAAGGAAAAACCCGTACACCACCTCTCGAGAAAGAGCGGTTGTCCCTGTAAGAGCCACGGACCGCCTTCCAAAGCCTCGACAGCCGCCTCCTCCGAGGTAAATCGGAACAAGAAGAAACCATTGATCGTCGATCTAACCTCGACAAGATTCTTCCAAATAGTCCTGACATAACGTTCCACATGTGGGAAGTACGTTCGCTTCCCAAGGAAGTACCCGACAAGCGTGTGTGCCCACCGAGCGGCGCCTTGTTGAGCAACTTCCCAGAGGGCCGAGCCGCTGCAGAGCCATCAATGACACTGGGTGCAGTGTAAGATAGAGGAAGCCGAGCCGAGCTAGGAGCCCCTCCACGCCTAGTCAAATTCCGTTTGTTGTTGGTGCCAAGAACAACGTCGGGGAAGGACGGGCCGGGGCATACAGGTCCAGGTTGGTGCGCCGCCCCGACCAGGCTGTGATGCTTTTCTGGTGTGCCTTCAGTCGCCAGCGAAGGTCTAGGCGGTGGTGTGGTCCCATGCGCGGTACCAGACGGGGCTGAAATATCATGGCAGGGTCCCATTCGATCGCCACAGTCGCAGTATCGGCATCCGCATTCAAGGTCGGCCCTGTGCCCAGGACCTTCGTCGCCAAGCCCATGTCAGTATTTGAGGAGGCCCTATAAGGCCCAATAGAGGAGGCGCAAGCTGGGCTAGTTTCCTTGGTCGGCCCAGTAATGTTGGGCCCAGGTGGAGAGTGGGCCTCCCCAATAGAAGTTCTAGACGGGCTAGCTAGCTTGCCCATGACAGCAAGGGGCCCAAAGGAGCTAGCAGGGATAATCTGGGCCTGCCCAGTAATATTGGCCCCAGGTGAAGAATGGACCTCAGAAACCCTAGGCCCCTTAGTAGAGCTGCTGCGAGTTGAAACTCTCGGATGCGCCGCCTCATCAGACGACGGTTGGTCGGATTCGCGCCGGTCGGGGTCGCCGGGTTTACCATCGAGCCTTTGGCAAAAGGCGGCGGCGTCCCCCGGCGGAGAGGCGGACGGTGATCCTCATGAGAGTTGTGCAGCGACACGATTTTAGTCGCGTAGCGTTTGCGGCGGTGCGAGTGCGTTGTTATAGGCGGTAGCGGCCCGGTCAGTGTGAAACGCCAGGCGACCATATCGGCAGACCCTTGCATCGATGGCGTAGCGGCCGGTTTGGATGGCTGGGGGTCAATAGCGTCACCCGAACGCGCGAGATGAGGGCCTCAAAGGCCGCCATGTCAAACCTTTCCGAAAAGTTCGGTATTGTCCACCTCAGCGCGGCATAATCCGGCTCAGGTCCCAACGAGATAGCTGAAGGCATGGGGGGCGACATCAAAGGAGAGATGATAAGATGAAGAAGATGAGAGGTTGTGGGACGAAGGACACGCGGAAGCTCAAAGTCCTTCCATCGCCGTCTGATCCCGTCGATGGAGGGGGTGTGGGATGCCCCGGCGAGTGGCAGTAGGTGGTTCGGGTCGCCGGCAGCCGTGTGGAGATGGTTGGAGGCGGTGGGAGACGAAGGGTCGCTGTTAGGGTTTTTAGAGAAAAAATCGTTACAGAGAGAATTTGTAGAGCTCTAATTATGATTTTGAATTTTTGTCTCTCTCAAAGAGGAATTAAGGCATAATTATCATTTTGCCTTTTAATGAGTTGAGTGGTGCCCATCATCTCAAGAGCTTCACAAAGAGCTATATATATAAATATCTTGTAAAAAAGATGAAGGAAGATAAGAAATACTCACGTGAATTGTTCTCATAGGTATCTCTACTGCTTTTAACGTGAAAAGAAGAGTTCGTCATTATTCCTTTTGGTTCATCGTATCAATTCAATTATTGAGTTAGTTTCTACTAGCGAAGAACAATCTCGGCTTCGAAATACAAAAGGTGGACTCAATTAGAGGGGAGACATTTGAATCCCCGCGGCGAGTGTACGAACGGTGACGTCTACAACGAACCGAAGACGGTTTTTGCCACTACCCAGGAATTGATTCCCTCTCACACTATAAGAAGCTAAGGAATAGGTAATATGCTAAACTCTAGCAAAGCAAAGTTCGTACCACTTACGTGATTTTAAATAGATGCGATCCCGACAATCGTTAGAGGAAATCGACGGGGCGAGCATTTATACGATAAATGCATGCTTTTTACTTTTATGTATCCGCTGCGATCGCCTCTTGCGTCTGTTTATACGATAACCAAATTTATTTGCTTAGCTGCGATCCCAACAATGGTATCAGAGCCACGGGGTTTAGCATCTTTAAAAATCAGGTTTTGCTTTGGCTGTTTATACGATAAACAAATTTATTTGCTTCTTTTCATAAAACGCATAGTTTGTTCATAAGGAAAGTGTTTTCTGTGAGCATAGGAAATATATTTTGGTTGATATGATGAAGGACATATGATTATTGCTAAAATGCATGTACATGTAAATGATAGCTTACATAAATTGGTGAATTTATTTGTTTCAAATTCATGAGTGTAAGACCCGTAAAATTTAATCACGGGATTTACAATATAATTAAGGTGTAAATAATTAATTAGGGACATCGTTGAGTTAATTACGTTGAGAAGCTAGGATTTTAGGTGAAATATTTTATTTAGGACATGTAATTAATTCAAGCCTAATGTGCGATATTATGTTTCCATGCTTCTATGTCTATAAGTTATATTTTCGTGATTTCATGTTATGTGGTTGATAACCCCATATTGTGTTATGAAGTACGATTTAAGGCATGAATTTAGGAATTTGGGAAATATAGCCAACAATTTTATATGTATAGTTAGGAACTAGTTTCGACCGATTAAAGCTAATCGACCGAAACTCATGCGACAGAATTTAAATTGTCGAAAGGGTTCAAATTGGACGATTTAATAATAAAATATTTAGATTTAAAATCGATGACTCGGCCGATGCAAGACATAGATACATGTATATTTGTATCTCACTTTTGCCGAACAAGAGAGAAGTATCGGGCGATTGTTTGGTATGCAATGATTGACTACATATAAATTAAATTGATTTATTCCCAAGGCTTAGATGTAGTTTCGAGCGAAACATGTGTAGGTAATGACTTTCGCCGAGTAAAATTGACATCAAACGATTAATAGTTGTAAGGAGTAAAATTGGGCGACACATGCAAACCAATTCAACCAATCACAAGCCATGTAGAGTCAACTTTCGATTTACCAACAATCATGCAACGATTTCATAGCATGGGAGTTGTTTATTAGTCACATCAAGTCCATACCCCTAAGTCTATACTCAACACTTATCAAGAGAATAAATAAAGCAATAATGAAATGAACATAGGGATTTAAAACACAACAAAAACCCTTAAACACACAATCGTAACCCAACAAGGAGAGGAGAGAAGTTTGAGAGGAACTCCAATTGAAGAAACCCCAAACAAATCTAAGTCTCAAACGTGGTAAGCAAAAATATTGCTTAAGGTCTTTGTGTAATTCGTGATTTAAGTTGTTTAAATGCTCTAATTCAACGAACTAATGAAAACCTAGGAATCTAGATGTAAGAAAGACATAGAAAACCTTAGATTTAAGTATCGATTCATGTTAACCAATGTATTTCGACGTAGGGCTGTTTCAAGTGGAATAATATGCTTTAAAATTTATAACTTCATTATAGAATAATCTTGGGGTAGAATTAGCAACTTTGAGGTGAAGGGATTTAGAACTCACGAGATTCTGGGTAAATCGGATTATGAGTTAAGTTTCGATGATATGAATATTTGAATGATTCGGGCGATTCTCAAATCGGACGAAAGTAGTAAACGAAAAATTCAGTCAACGTATACAATAATAGAATCAAGTTAATCACAATTCACGTGGGGTCATGGACTAATTGTAGTTATATGCAAGTATATATATATAAATATATGTATACACATAACACTAGGAGATAAATGATTTCATAAAGTATAAAATATATTATGACAAGATTTCATTAGTCGGCATGTTTGGACGTTACATATAAACTTGATTCTTTTTGGGTAGTGGGAGCATTATAGGATAGCTACACCACATGAGTATTAGATAAAGTGAATATAATATTTGGGACATGATTGCTTTTGGAAACTTTTGCTAATAGAGATGGCTTTTGACCGAGTCTAAGAAAGCAAAGTAAAATTGAATATCAAGGAGTTCGATCGAAAGTGGGAATTTCAAGACATGGTATCGGGCGAAACCCTTTCTCGGCGAAGGTGATGTATATATATGTAAATAATGAACCGATTTTGACCATTTTATGAATTCACTTTCGATCAAATCAGCCCTTATAGAGAAGACAACCTTGGACCAAACTCATGTATCGGGCGACAATGTGTTTCGCCGAGGCTTGCTATCTAATTTATGACTGACTTGATTTTGACTATTATACGAGTTTCGGGCGAAACCAACATGTGATAGTTATTAATCAAAATTGGAATTTAGAACCAACGAGTTTCGACCGAAAGAAATCTCGGCGAAACTCCCTCAATTGCACGAAACTAAAATAAGCGAACTATCAAATTGAAATTAGGATTTGATATAAATAAGTTTCGTTCGAAAGTAGCTAGTAAGTAAGACTTTCGATCGAAAGAGGTTAGAAGACGAGTTTCGGGCGAAACTCATTTAAATTAGAAATTCGAGTGGATGATTTTAGTCGGGCAAAACCTAGTAAATCAAACGACTTTCGCCGAGCCTTTCATGAAAGGAATTTAAATTCTCTAACTGAGAAATTTATGAAGGGTCGAAACTTAATTCTAATAAAATGTGGTATAGAAATCAATTGACTTGGGAAATTTAATAAGGCAAATCGAGTGATGTGAAGTCCAGGGAATTTATGCAAGCCTAAACAACCAAGTATGACGGAAATTATTCTTTAGACGAATTAGCTAAGGAAAGCAAAGTACTAACATCCTAACCCTTTTATTTTAAAAGGTTGTACATTAGGAGATTCACGGGGCAGTCCGCTAGATTAGCTTGGACGACAAGTAAGTAGAAATTCAACTACGACACGTAACTTGCTTGCGTCCATCTATATGAACTACGTGCTCGTGTATTTTATGTGGAACGTGTATGTTAAGACATGATAAATTTATATGCATGATGGTATGATTTGCATAAGTACATGGGTATAGCATGAGCATCTGCACCCATGAGTAGTACGTAAGGAGCGAAGTATGAGCGTGCATAAGATCGCTTGTGTGCGATATATACTCGCCGATATTGGCGTGTGTGTCGACTCGAATGAAGAGTCACGGCTTCCCCTATGCAGCCTTAAAGCGAATGAAGCTATAAGGCCTGAATAAGAGGCTGGGAAAATACCCCGTACTATAAGGCCTGAATAAGAGGCTGGGGGAATACCTCGTATGCGGGAAGTACAACCTGGAGGACGCGGCCCGGGGCACACGCTGAGTAAGGGAAGACTCCCTCGGGTGACCTACTAGCGTGTAAAACACTACCCGGAGGGAAGATGCCTTCGGGTGACCTCCGAGGTTGGGGGCTTCGGTGTTGGCTACCAGTGCGAAGTACCCGCGTGGAGGCCACACTGAGTAAGAAGATTCCGGAAGGTGACCTTCTAGTGTGAGAACCTCCACACTTGAGATCTCTATGATAGGGTGCATAGTGGGAATTGAAAGCCGAGGGCCCGTATGAAATAAGAGTATAAGAAAAAGAGTAAGAGCGTAAGAAAAGAGTGCGAGAATGAGGAAAAAGAGTACGAGCGTTAGAAAACGACGGCGTGGATTGTCGATCGTTAGGACACGTGCATTCATGCATAATTTCTGCTTACTGAGCCTCGGTGGCTCATTGTTTATGTTACGTGTTGTAGGTACTGACGATCACGGTACGTGATCAGACTTTTATGCGAGGCCGATCTTTTGACGCAATCCGATCGCTTTTGAGGTGGGAGAGTGTGTATGGATGACGACCTGTGAAGGCCGGGCGCATAGGGAGCTTTTGGCTGCACACACACACACTTGTATTTTGTGTAGACACGATTTCGATGATTTGTAGAACGAATTACGAATATTCTTTTGACATGTACATAACACTTCCGCATGCACGTTTAAAATGGAAAATTTTATTCGCATTTTTACGTACTCGCATGATAACAAAGCATTAACACTTAGATTTAGAACGGAATACGAGGGCGGGACGACGGGTCCTGACAGAGTGGTATCAGAGCTTTGGTCACAGGTCCTGCAGACTGTCCATACACACACACTCAAAAGCGCGGAAGCGGCCTTGCTTGTAAGTATCATGTCATGTGAATTCTTTGTATGGTTTGATTTATTGGCCTTAGGAAATTGTCAGGATAGGTTGAGAATGGTAAGACTTAGGGGAGAAGGAAGTAGGGAATCAGATCAGGGCAGGGATACCAATAACCCTCCCGATAGCCGGGATGCCACTATCGAAATTGGCAGGGATGCAACTCACTGAACTGGTCCCGCAACAATCGGCCCAGATTCAGCAGCTGATCCAACAGCAAAATGCTGGGGGACAATCAGCTGATTTACCTCCCCCACCTGAGCGAATCGAGATGATCGGGGAGAGATTCCGAAAGCTTAACCCTCCGATGTTCGAGGATGCTGTAGACCCCACCTCAGTCGAGGACTGACTCAGGACTCTGGACAATATGTTCCAGCACAGCCGTACACCCGAGGCTGAGAAAGTCATGTGCGCTGCCTACCTGCTGAGGGGGAGCGCAGGGCATTGGTGGGACACCGTCTCAGCCATCGAGAACCCACTAACGATGAGCTGGGATCGGTTTAAGGAGTTATTTCGAGGGAAGTACTACACCGCCCCTGTTAGAGCCCAGAGGATGAACGAGTTCATCAACCTCCGCCAAGGGGCAATGACAGTGGCGGAGTACATCAAAAAGTTCGAGCAGCTCTCGAGGTTCACTGCTCATATGGTCAGTATGGACGCGCTCAAGATTGAGCGGTTCATGGAAGGGTTGAAGCCCGAGCTGTACAGAGATGTGAGTATGGCCGGAATACAAGGAGCCACGTATGCGCAAGTGGCGGAGAGGGCGCTAGTGACGGAGCAGGCAGAGGCCAGAATTGCTCGCGCCCAGGAAGCGAAGCGCAAGTTCATGCAAGGGCCGCAAGGGAGCGGAAGCAACCCAAAGCGGCAGTTTGTAGCCAAGGGTGGGAAGCCGAACTTCCAAAACCGACCTGGACCACCCCCGCCGTTCAACCCAAACCAGGGTAGACCCCAGCTAGATCTACCCGTATGCCCGAAATGTGCACGGAGGCACACGGGAGTTTGCAACTCCCAGAACGCTACGTGCTTCAAATGTGGAAAGACGGGCCACTATCTAAGGGCATGTCCGGAAAGCGGATCCGGAAGCCAAGCTGGAAACCAGGCAGCACCACCAAGGGTACCGGCTAGGGTTTTCACCATAACCTCCGAGGAAGCGAAAAACAACCCGGCCGTGGTAACAGGTACCCTCCTCGTCTATGAAACCCCCACATGCATCCTAGTCGACTCAGGAGCGACACACTCGTTCGCATCTACTAAGTACGTCGCAAGAGTAGGAATTACGCCTCACCAAACTGAGTGCGAGTTTAGGGTAACAGTTCCAAACGGGAATCCCACCCAAACAGACCACGTCCTACGGGATTGCCCAATAATAATCGGGAATAGGGAACTACCAACAGACCTCATAATAATCCCTATGAATGATTATGATGTTATCCTTGGAATGGATTCGCTATCGAAGTACGGAGCTGTCATAGACTGCCACCGCAAGATAGTCACGCTCAATACGGACGGGAATGAACCCCTCAAGTTCGTAGGAACTAGCAAAGGGACTATGATCTCTAGAATATCAGCGTTAAAAGCCCAACGACTGATCAAATCAGGGTGCGAAGCCTATCTGGTATTCGCTATCAAGTCGGAAGGAAATGCCTCCCCGAAATTCGAGGAAGTGCCGATAGTTAAGGGCTTCCCCGACGTATTTCCCGAGGAATTACCGGGACTACCACCCGAGCGAGAAATAGAATTTGCCATAGATCTGGTACCTGGAGCGGCGCCAGTATCTAAGACCCCATATCGGCTAGCACCGACGGAAATGAAGGAGTTAAAGGACCAACTCGACGAACTCATGCAGAAGGAGTTCATACAGCCGAGTTTCTCTCCCTGGGGAGCGCCGGTGCTGTTCGTGAAGAAGAAGGATGGGTCCATGCGATTATGCATTGACTATCGGGAGTTGAACAAGTTAACAATCAAGAACAAGTACCCACTCCCTAGGATAGACGATCTATTCGATCAACTACAAGGCGCAACGGTTTTCTCCAAGATCGACTTAAGATCGGGCTATCACCAGTTAAGGATTCGGAAGGAAGATGTCCCGAAGACGGCCTTTAGTACCCGTTATGGCCATTACGAATTTCTAGTGATGCCATTCGGGCTAACTAATGCGCCCGCAGCTTTTATGGATTTAATGAACCGGGTGTTCAAACCCTACCTAGATATGTTTGTCATCGTCTTCATTGATGACATCCTAATCTACTCGAAGACGAAGGAGGAGCACGAAGAACACCTGAGAACAGTTCTGGGAATACTACGGGAGAAGCAACTACATGCCAAGTTCAAGAAGTGCGAATTTTGGCTCGACCAAGTCGCCTTCTTGGGGCATATAGTATCCGGAGAAGGGATTTCTGTAGACCCGAATAAGATAGAAGCCATTAGCAATTGGCCCAGACCGACGAATGTGATGGAAGTACGAAGTTTCCTCGGTCTGGCAGGGTACTATAGGAAGTTCATAAAGGACTTCTCAAAAATAGCGTCTACACTGACGAGGCTGACTAAGAAGAATACACCGTTCCAGTGGACCGCGGAATGTGAACGGAGTTTCCAGGAACTGAAAGAAAAGCTTACGACGGCCGCAGTTCTCACAGTACCATCGGGAACTGGAGGGTTTACCGTCTACAGCGATGCGTCGAAGAACGGGTTAGGGTGTGTGCTAATGCAGAACGGGAATGTAGTAGCATACGCCTCTCGTCAACTGAAGAAGTACGAGAAGAATTACCCGACGCACGACCTAGAGTTGGCAGCAGTGGTCTTTGCTCTCAAGATCTGGAGGCATTACCTCTATGGAGAGCGGTGTGAGATATACACTGACCACAAGAGCCTCAAGTACTTCTTTACACCAAAAGAGCTAAACATGAGGCAAAGGAGGTGGTTAGAGTTAGTTAAGGATTACGACTGCGTAATCAACTACCACCCAGGCAAGGCGAATATAGTAGCCGATGCCTTAAGCCGAAAAGCAGTGAGTGCGGAACTGCAAGTATTGGAAGTAGAAGTCGTACGACTAGGAGAAGTTGAGACGCAACTAGCAACTCTAACCTTGCAACCGACGCTGCTAGAGCGGATTAAGACGGCACAGGAAGCAGATGAGTTCTATACGAAGATTAAGGAAGCACAGCCGGAACAACCGACGGGAGACCTCATAATGCGGGAAGACGGACGGCTGTACTTCAAGGACCGGTTGTACGTGCCAGACGATGCTGAACTACGAAGAACGATAATGATGGAAGCACATGCCACTGCATACTCAGTACATCCAGGAGCAACGAAGATGTATAGAGGCTTAAGGGAAAACTACTGGTGGCCAGGCATGAAGAAGGACATAGCAACATTCGTGAGCCAATGCCTGACGTGCCAGCAGATAAAAGCCGAGCATCAAAGGCCGGCAGGAACCCTGCAACCGTTACCTATTCCGGAATGGAAATGGGATAACATTACCATGGATTTTGTAGTAGGACTGCCAAGGAATACGAAAGGGCACGACGCGATCTGGGTTATCGTCGACAGACTAACCAAGTCTGCCCATTTCCTACCAATTAGTACGACGTTTCCCATGGAACGGTACGCGGAGCTCTACATTCAAGAGATAGTACGATTGCATGGCGTGACATTATCAATAGTTTCGGACCGCGACTCCAGATTTCTGTCAAAATTCTGGACGAGTTTGCAAAAGGCGATGGGAACGAAGCTATTTTTTAGTACCGCCTACCATCCGCAGACGGACGGTCAATCCGAGCGAACTATTCAGACGCTGGAGGACATGCTCCGAGCATGCGTACTCAATTTCAAAGGAAATTGGAGTAGGTACCTCCCACTGATCGAGTTCTCGTACAACAATAGCTACCACGTCACCATTGGGATGGCACCGTATGAAGCGCTATACGGGCGTAGATGCAGATCCCCCGTACATTGGGACGAGGTAGGAGAACGGGCAATGTTAGGCCCTAATATCGTACGAGAAATGACAGAGGCTATTGCCACGATACGCGAACGTATGCGAACGGCACAGAGTCGACAGAAAAGCTACGCTGACCGAAGACGTCGACCACTGGAATTCGAAGAAGACGATATGGTGTTTGTTAAGGTATCGCCGATGAAGGGCGTAAAGAGGTTCGGGAAGAAAGGGAAACTAAGCCCTAGGTATATCGGTCCATTTAGGATACTAAAGAGGATTGGTGAAGTAGCATACAAATTAGAGCTGCCAACGTCGTTAGCGCAAGTGCACGACGTGTTCCACGTTTCAACCCTACGGAAGTATATACCTGACCCGAACCACGTGCTAGGAAATGAGTCCCTACATCAACAACTGAAACCGGATCTAAGCTACGAATAGATTCCGGTGGAGATATTGATGTACGAGACTAATAAGCTTAGGAATAAGGATATTCCTTTAGTAAAAGTACTATGGCGGAACCAGTCCACGGAAGAGGCCACATGGGAACGGGAGGACGAAATGAGAATTCGTTATCCCGAATTGTTTCACACAGACTGATTTCGGGGGCGAAATTCTTTTAAAGGGGGGGATGTAAGACCCGTAAAATTTAATTACGGGATTTACAATATAATTAAGGTGTAAATAATTAATTAGGGACATCGTTGAGTTAATTACGTTGAGAAGCTAGGATTTTAGGTGAAATATTTTATTTAGGACATGTAATTAATTCAAGCCTAATGTGCGATATTATGTTTCCATGCTTCTATGTCTATAAAGTTATATTTTCGTGATTTCATGTTATGTGGTTGATAACCCCATATTGTGTTATGAAGTACGATTTAAGGCATGAATTTAGGAATTTGGGAAATATAGCCAACAATTTTATATGTATAGTTAGGAACTAGTTTCGACCGATTAAAGCTAATCGACCGAAACTCATGCGACCGAATTTAAATTGTCGAAAGGGTTCAAATTGGACGATTTAATAATAAAATATTTAGATTTAAAATCGATGACTCGGCCGATGCAAGACATAGATACATGTATATTTGTATCTCACTTTCGCCGAACAAGAGAGAAGTATCGGGCGATTGTTTGGTATGCAAGATTGACTACATATAAATTAAATTGATTGATTCCCAAGGCTTAGATGTAGTTTCGAGCGAAACATGTGTAGGTAATGACTTTCGCCGAGTAAAATTGACATCAAACGATTAATAGTTGTAAGGAGTAAAATTGGGCGACACATGCAAACCAATTCAACCAATCACAAGCCATGTAGAGTCAACTTTCGATTTACCAACAATCATGCAACGATTTCATAGCATGGGAGTTGTTTATTAGTCACATCAAGTCCATACCCCTAAGTCTATACTCAACACTTATCAAGAGAATAAATAAAGCAATAATGAAATGAACATAGGGATTTAAAACACAACAAAAACCCTTAAACACACAATCGTAACCCAACAAGGAGAGGAGAGAAGTTTGAGAGGAACTCCAATTGAAGAAACCCCAAACAAATCTAAGTCTCAAACGTGGTAAGCAAAAATATTGCTTAAGGTCTTTGTGTAATTCGTGATTTAAGTTGTTTAAATGCTCTAATTCAACGAACTAATGAAAACCTAGGAATCTAGATGTAAGAAAGACATAGAAAACCTTAGATTATCGATTCATGTTAACCAATGTATTTCGACGTAGGGCTGTTTCAAGTGGAATAATATGCTTTAAAATTTATAACTTCATTATAGAATAATCTTGGGGTAGAATTAGCAACTTTGAGGTGAAGGGGTTTAGAACTCACGAGATTCTGGGTAAATCGGATTATGAGTTAAGTTTCGATGATATGAATATTTGAATGATTCGGGCGATTCTCAAATCGGACGAAAGTAGTAAACGAAAAATTCAGTCAACGTATACAATAATAGAATCAAGTTAATCACAATTCACGTGGGGTCATGGACTAATTGTAGTTATATGCAAGTATATATATATAAATATATGTATACACATAACACTAGGAGATAAATGATTTCATAAAGTATAAAATATATTATGACAAGATTTCATTAGTTGGCATGTTTGGACGTTATATATAAACTTGATTCTTTTTGGGTAGTGGGAGCATTATAGGATAGCTACACCACATGAGTATTAGATAAAGTGAATATAATATTTGGGACATGATTGCTTTTGGAAACTTTTGCTAATAGAGATGGCTTTTGACCGAGTCTAAGAAAGCAAAGTAAAATTGAATATCAAGGAGTTCGATCGAAAGTGGGAATTTCAAGACATGGTATCGGGCGAAACCCTTTCTCGGCGAAAGTGATGTATATATATGTAAATAATGAACCGATTTTGACCATTTTATGAATTCACTTTCGATCAAATCAGCCTTATAGAGAAGACAACCTTGGACCAAACTCATGTATCGGGCGACAATGTGTTTCGCCGAGGCTTGCTATCTAATTTATGACTGACTTGATTTTGACTATTATCCGAGTTTCGGGCGAAACCAACATGTGATAGTTATTAATCAAAATTGGAATTTAGAACCAACGAGTTTCGACCGAAAGAAATCTCGGCGAAACTCCCTCAATTGCACGAAACTAAAATAAGCGAACTATCAAATTGAAATTAGGATTTGATATAAATAAGTTTCGTTCGAAAGTAGCTAGTAAGTAAGACTTTCGATCGAAAGAGGTTAGAAGACGAGTTTCGGGCGAAACTCATTTAAATTAGAAATTTGAGTGGATGATTTTAGTCGGGCAAAACCTAGTAAATCAAACGACTTTCGCCGAGCCTTTCATGGAAGGAATTTAAATTCTCTAACTGAGAAATTTATGAAGGGTCGAAACTTAACTCTAATAAAATGTGGTATAGAAATCAATTGACTTGGGAAATTTAATAAGGCAAATCGAGTGATGTGAAGTCCAAGGAATTTATGCAAGCTAAACAACCAAGTATGACGGAAATTATTATTTAGACGAATTAGCTAAGGAAAGCAAAGTACTAACATCCTAACCCTTTTATTTTAAAAGGTCGTACATTAGGAGATTCACGGGGCAGTCCGCTAGATTAGCTTGGACGACAAGTAAGTAGAAATTCAACTACGACACGTAACTTGCTTGCGTCCATCTATATGAACTACGTGCTCGTGTATTTTATGTGGAACGTGTATGTTAAGACATGATAAATTTATATGCATGATGGTATGATTTGCATAAGTACATGGGTATAGCATGAGCATCTGCACGCATGAGTAGTACGTAAGGAGCGAAGTATGAGCGTGCATAAGATCGCCTGTGTGCGATATATACTCGCCGATATTGGCGTGTGTGTCGACTCGAATGAAGAGTCACAGCTTCCCCTATGCAGCCTTAAAGCGAATGAAGCTATAAGGCCTGAATAAGAGGCTGGGAAAATACCCCGTACTATAAGGCCTGAATAAGAGGCTGGGGGAATACCTCGTATGCGGGAAGTACAACCTGGAGGACGCGGCCCGGGGCACACGCTGAGTAAGGGAAGATTCCCTCGGGCGACCTACTAGCGTGTAAAACACTACCCGGAGGGAAGATGCCTTCGGGTGACCTCCGAGGTTGGGGGCTTCGGTGTTGGCTACCAGTGCGAAGTACCCGCGTGGAGGCCACACTGAGTAAGGGAAGATTCCGGAAGGTGACCTTCTAGTGTGAGAACCTCCACACTTGAGATCTCTATGATAGGGTGCATAGTGGGAATTGAAAGCCGAGGGCCCGTATGAAATAAGAGTATAAGAAAAAGAGTAAGAGCGTAAGAAAAGAGTGCGAGAATGAGGAAAAAGAGTACGAGCGTTAGAAAACGACGGCGTGGATTGTCGATCGTTAGGACACGTGCATTCATGCATAATTTCTGCTTACTGAGCCTCGGTGGCTCATTGTTTATGTTACGTGTTGTAGGTACTGACGATCACGGTACGTGATCAGACTTTTATGCGAGGCCGATCTTTTGACGCAATCCGACCGCTTTTGAGGTGGGAGAGTGTGTATGGATGACGACCTGTGAAGGCCGGGCGCATAGGGAGCTTTTGGCTGCACACACACACACTTGTATTTTGTGTAGACACGATTTCGATGATTTGTAGAACGAATTACGAATGTTCTTTTGACATGTACATAACACTTCCGCATGCACGTTTAAAATGAAAAATTTTATTCGCATTTTTACGTACTCGCATGATAACAAAGCATTAACACTTAGATTTAGAACGGAATACGAGGGCGGGACGACGGGTCCTGACAATGAGATGAATGCTTTATCATGTTTTCTTTTTCCATGATTGTTTGCATAGGATGCATGTTAGATTTATTTGAACGTTATTTGCTTGCGCTTCATATGATGATTATTTATTCTAAGTCGATGAGGTCTAGAAAACCCTAAGTTTTTGAAAGAATTTAATTTGATTAGTTCCATATCAATCGAAATGGATAAAATAGGTGGAGACCTATTATTCCATGCCTTCCATCAAAGTAGATGACATGACGATGCTATTGTGCTTGTTCGCTGGCCATGAGTCGTGGAGTGGCCTTGTGCGAAAAGCTGTTATCTCTACCAAACATATAGATGTTCATGAGGTGGTTTCGTTTTTGTGTTGGCGACGAGTCGTGGGACACCTTGATGTTCCATTTGCGCGAAGGTTTGATGGGTTTGATTTGACACAGTACTATGGGCTCATAAAATTGGGGCATATAGGAAAAGTGAGGCAAAATAATCGTGAAGGTTGTATGTTGATCAATGTTTTAAAAAGCGTATAGCGCATAGCTTCGCGTTTTAGTTCCGATGCTGCGTAGTGTAAGTAGCGTTGCGTATTGCGCAAGTATTCCGGACATGTTAATTATAATGCAAATATATATTATATATAGTAACACACCAAGTGAACCATTTCTACTTTAAATATACGTAGTGAAATGTAACTGAATTAAGGGATTAAAATTTTCGGCATGCTTAAGAAATTTTAAAGTGTTTTGAAGTTTATAATGAAATAGAAAAAATTATAATAGAAAAAAAAATACAAACCAATATATAAAGATGGTTGGGGTTCTTAATTTATACAATCACTTAACCGGCCCAAATCCCATTTGGCATAGACCCACTTTTCGCTTCATCTTCTTTGCGGAGCACCGACGCTTCTTTCTTTGTGCGAAGGACTGACCATGGAAAACAGGAAAATTAGAAAATAAAATGAAAAATAAAACACGCTATGACGCGTTTTAGAAAAGATAACTGCGATAGCGCGCACGTGGCGCTACATGACATTTTTTTAAACACTGATGTTGATACAATTGTCAAAGCGTTGATAAAGTTGAGGTGCGAATTATTTTAATTGGAATTCAAGCCCACTATGAAAATGTGATTTTCAAAATATATTTTGGGGTTTAAATAAAATAGTTGGAGGAAATTTAATATAAAAGACCTTATATTAAATAGATATTTTTTTCCATAGTTTGTTTATTTTCTGGTTCGTTTATTTATGTAGGTTTTTATACTACAATGGCTAAAAATCCAATTGCAAGTATTCTTGAGCAAAACAAGTTGACTGGCCCCATTTCGTTGACTTGTTGAAAAATCTTACGATTGTCCTTCAGTCTGAAAAGAAGGACTATGTGCTCGACACAGCCCCTCCTCCTGTACCTGAGGATGAGACGTCTGAGGACTATGAGCAGTATCTTATTCGTGTTGATGATAACCTACATGCTCGTTGCTACATGTTAGCATATATGTCAAATGAGCTGCAGAGTCAGCATGAGCCATTTGATAATGCTATGGATATTCTTGTTCACCTACAAGAGTTGTACGGTGAGAGAACTAGGCAAATGTGATATCAGATATCTAAAGATCTTTTCAGATGTCATATGACTGAGGGCTCTTCAGTCCAAGTGCATGGGCTTAAGATGATAGACCTCATTGAAAAGATTAAGTCACTTGGAGTTGTTATGGATAATGAGCTTTTTGTGGATCTTGTGTTGCAATCTCTACCTCCATCATTTGACAGCTTCGTTATCAACTTTAAACATGCACTCCATGAAGACTACTCTCCCCGAGTTGGTGAACATGTTAAAGACGGCTGAGTCCACCATAAAGAAGGACAAGCTGGTGCTTCTTGTTGGATCCACTTCTAAGGCGGCGGTGTTTAAGAAATGAAAGTGGAAGGGAAAGGTTCCCGCCAAGCCCAACAAGAAGGCGAAAGGCAATGAGTCAAAGGGCAAAGGTAAAGAAAAGGTTAATTCTCAAGCCCATCACAAGTGTTTTCATTGTGGCAAAAATGGGACACTGGAAGAGGAACTGCAAGGAATACCTTGCCAGCCTGAAGCGTCGTTCGGGTATGTATTATGTTGAAGTTTACTTATCAGTTAATGATGCTTCTTGGGTATTAGATATCGGTTGTGGCTCACATTTCTGTAATGATATACAGAGGATGATAACAAACACGAAGCTGGACAGTAAGGAAACGGTCCTTAGGATGGGCAATGGAGCAAGAGTTGCAGATTGGAACTGTTTCTTTAGTTTTGAATAATGGTGTTGGTTTATCTTTGAATAATTGTCTTTATGTTCCAGACAGTATTAGAAATATTATATGTATTCCAGTTTGGATAGAGAAGGTTTTAAGTTTATTATTGAGAGTGGAAGTTGTTCCATTTCAAAAATAATACTTTTATATATTCAGCTTGTTTGACAAAATGTTTATATACTATAACACCGCAAAGTCCAGTCCTTACAATTCAACAAAATAAAAGAAAGTTAGATAATGATAGTTCATTTACACTTTGGCATGCTAGACTACGTCATATATCTGAAAAAGGATTCACAAGTTAGGGAAAAAACTCGACCTTATGGGAGATGATAAGTTGCCTACATGTGAGTCGTGTCTTAAGGGAAAAATGACCAAGTCGCCATTTGTTGGACAAGTGGAACGAGCAAAAGGTCTGTTGGATCTGATTCATACAGATTGTGGGCCACTAAGTGTTAGTGCAAGAGGGAACTATCACTACGCATAACATTTACCGACGGTTTCTCTAGATACGGTTATGTATACCTTATGAGGTATAAATTTGAGGCTTTTGAAAAGTTCAAAGAATTTAGATCCAAAAGTAAAAGAGCAAAGTGGACGTAGCGTAAAGACTCTTCGATCTGATCGAGGACGCACATACTTGAACACTGAATTTCTTGATTATCTAAAAGAGAATGGGACTCGCTCACGGTGGACTCCTCCTGGTACTCCACAACTTAATGGAGTTTCTTAACGACGGAATCGGACCTTGTTAGACATGGTTCGATCAATGATGAGTTTCACTACCTCTTTCATTCTGGGCTATGCCTTAGAAACGGCGGCACATCTACTTAATCGAGTGCCAAACAAAGCTGTCCCAAGTACACCCTATGAGATATGGTGTGGCAAGACACCCTCTACACGTATCTCAGAGTATGGGGTTGTGCTGCTTAGGTGAAGCAGCAAGTGGGAGATAAATTAGACATGAGATCCATTTTATATAAATTTGTGGGATATCCAATAGAGTCTATGGGATACTATTTCTACGATCCCTCCGAACCAAAATTCTTTGTTTCGAGGAATGCTATTTTCTTAGAGGAAGAGTTCATTTCTGAAAACAGTGGCAAAGCTGTAGAACTTAGAGAAGAAAAGGAACCACAAAATATCCCACAAGTTATCACAAATAACAAACAATTTGAGCCTGAACCATCTGAGCACAACCTCTTAGGAAGTCTATCAGGGTTTCAAAGGCGACTGATAGACTGAACGTATTGTTAGAGAACAAAGAAGAGGGACTTCTTTTGGATAATGAACCAAGAAGCTATGAAGAGGCAATGTCGGACATTGACTCTAATAAATGGCAAGAAGCAATGCAGTCCGAGATGGACTCCATGTACTCGAACAAGGTATGGACCTTGGTAGACCCACCACAAGTATTATAGCGATTGGCTGTAAATGGGTATACAAGCGTAAGCTTGGAGTAGATGGAGAAGTAAGTACTTATAAAGCGTGTCTGGTTGCAAAAGGTTATACCAAAAAACAAGGTGTTGATTATGATGAAACCTTTTCACCAGTAGCAATGCTTAAATCATTCGTATCCTGATCACCATAGTTACGTATTATGACTACGAGATATGGCAAATGGATGTGAAGACTGCCTTTCTTAATGGCAACATTAAGGAAGAGATTTATATGAGACAGCCGGAGGGAGTGGGAGCGAGCAAATGGTTTGCAAACTTCAAAGGTCTATTTACGGACTTAAACAATCTTCAAGGAGTTGGAACATTAATTTTGATGGAAGGATCTATTAGATCCAACGGTTGATATTTGTAGTTCGGTAGATTGGTTCGACACTTTATATACTCATTTGTATATGTATATATATTTGTAATCATTCATTTATTCTGTATCTATTCATTTTTATCAATAAAAGAAATTCCTTCACAGCTTATCTCTCGCAAACTCCTATTCACTTCCTCGATATGTTATCGGAGAGCTAACACCGCTGGAAACTCTGATCAAAATCAATCATTAGAACACATTCCTCTTTAGCATCTCAGTAGATCAAGAAATCTCAAGAAACGCATTCTTGATACATCACTCTTGTTTGATTCTAAAGAGCTCTTTCTTCAATCAATTTATATGGTTGCTGCGTCCCCAGAAAAGAGCAAGCAAGTGCGCGTCAAATTCAACACACAGGATTAATTCGAGGATGAACAATTGAATCCCTTTTATATCATTCGGATAATACAGGTTTGGTTCTTGTGCATCAACCTCTCACTGGAGATAATTATTCTTCATGGGCAAGATCGATGACTATTGCATTGTCAGTCAAAAGCAAGATAGGTTTGAACAATCGTTAAGCCTGAAGCAGAGGATCGGTAATACCTAGCCTGGAAGAGAAACAATGACATCATTATCTCATGGATATTGAATTCGGTCTCAAAGGAGATTTCTGCGAGCGTTCTTTATTCAGATTCAGCAAAAGACATTTGGGATGATCTGAGGCAGCCGCTTCCAAGGATCGAATGGTCCGAATATTTCAAATCAAGAAAGATCTGACAAATCTGAAGCAAAACCAATCATCAGTGGCCGTCTACTTCACTAATCTCAAAGGCCCATGGGAAGAGATGGATAACTTCAGACCACAATGTTGTTGCGCTGGATGTACTTGTAAAAAGGCCCAAGCAGGGTGCAGACTGAAAGAATTTCTTGATTGAGAATATGTCTGGACATTTCTCATGGGGATAAATGATTCGTATAATCATGTAAGAAGTCAGATCTTAATGATGGATCCTTTGCCTCAGATCAACCGAGTTTTTGCACTTGTTGTTCAAGAAGAGAAGCAACGACATGTGACAAATTCTTCAACTGATATGATGCGCCAGATGGCTATGATGGTTAATAAGAATCCCACAAATGCATATCAAAACAATTCAAGAGTGGGCTGTGGTTGTAGGACAGAAGAAGGATAATAATAGGCCTTTTTGTGCTCACTGCAACAAGGTCGGACATACGATTGATAGTTGTTACAAGCTTCATGGTTATCCACCAGGTTTCAAGCCAAGACCTAAGGTCGGCCGTATGGTGAATCAAGTCTCAACTGATTCTTTGATCCAACCAACACCAGCTCAAGGAAACACAAATGTTGATCCTCCATCAGCTAGTGTTTTTTTACAACAACTCAGCTCGCTTTAGATTCAACATCTAAAGCATCTCTTGAGTCAACCTATTCCAGGCACTTCATATTCAAACGGTGTAATAAACTCGGAGAATTCAGGTTCTTGCTTAGCCTTCAATATTCCTGGCAGAACTAGTGATAATCTGTGGCTGGTAGATTCTGGTGCATCACGTCATATTTGCCATGCTTTATCTCAGTTCTTAAATTTATATGAGATAGCATGTACAGATATATTCCTACCTAATAAAACATCTATAAAAGCTTACGAAGCAGGGGATATTAAGATAAGTAAAGACCTAGTGCTCGATAATGTTTTATATGTTCCGGAGTTCACTTTTAATCTTTTATCTGTATCTTGTTTAACAACTAGTAAGAATTTTCAGATTATTTTTGCCTCTGATCAGTTTTTGATACAGGATACCAAGTTGAACGTAAAGTGGTTTTAGATCAGTTTGGAAGGGGCTAGCTGAGGTACGGACCACCACCAATGGCTTTTTCATGTTTCGATTTGAGGCTGATGATGAACGTAAAGTGGTCTTAGAGGGCGGTTCTTGGCTCATGCAAGGCCAACCGTTATTCCTAGAGCCATGGCGGCCACGAATGTCCTTTGCGCGAAGGGAGTTGGTGGAAGTCCCTTTGTGGGTTAAATTGTGGGATGTGCCTTGCGATCTCTGGACGCAAGAAGGTCTGGGGCTGGTTGTAAGTGCGGTGGGACGTCCACTGTATGCTGATGGAATCACGACAGCGGGGGAACGACTTGATTTCGCCCGAATCTGCATAATGAAGCAACTAGCAGAGCCATTCTTAGAGACATTTAATGTGTTGCTTCAAGGCAAAGAGGGGGAGGAGGATTTGACAGTACCTATAAGGTTGGAGTACGAGTGGAAACCTTCGAAATGTGCTCATTGTACCTCATGGGCACATGCGGCGGCCTGCTGTCCGCAACGACCGGCGAAGCCGACTGCCCATCACCACCCCGGCGGTAATCGAAGGTAACGAAGGACCCTATCATGACGGAAACGGCTGGCTCCACGCAACAGTTGGGTAGGAATGGGCAGGATATGGGCCACTCCCGCCATAGGCCATGTTCGCGTCACAATAATGGCGTGCGTCATGACCCAGGGAACCATGGTATCCAGCCAGCGAGGATGGGTGGTCCAAGGATCCTATCACGCCCGCAGGAAGAATGGCAACAGGTGGGGGCCAAGGGCAAGGCTGTATTAGTGTGATCTACCAAGGTTGGCGATGGCCGCCAGCCAGCAGGGGCTGGGCCGAGGCTGGGTAGTACATCACGCCCGCCAAGCAACGTCGTTTCTCTCTCGACTGGGGAGCAGAACCGAATGATATGCTTCGGTACATGCCTGAAGTCAATGACTACACCTCTTCTACGGGCCCCAAAGCAAGTGCAGCATAAGACGGGGTGCCTTTATGTTAGCTGTGGGAGCTTTGGAATGTGCGTGGTCTTAATAAGCAAGACCACAGGAGGGCGATGGGGGAGTTGCTGTCGCGGGAGGGGCTACGTCTGATTGGGTTGTTAGAGACAGAGTTTCGGCGTCTAATGCAGGATTTATCTCGAGCGGCATTCGACCGAATTGGAGATGGTTCTTTGATTATGATGGAGGCCATCGTCGCGCATTTGGGTTGGTTGGGACCCATCTGTTATGTCCGTTGATGTCCTTGAGTTCTCAACCCAGGCTGTACATTGCCGAGTGGAGTTGACAGGGACGGGGGAGACAATTTTCGTGTCTTTTGCGTATGGAAAGTAAGAAGGGAGGAGAGGATGCCCTTATGGGAGGAGTTGATTAGTATGTCTGCGGTTCGTGTGGTGGATGCATGGATAGTCATGGGGGACTTCAATGCTATATTGCACACGGCTGAGGGGCGGGGTGGTTCGCCCTCTAGACATGATATGGAGGATTTTCAGTCATGCTTGGTGAGTGTTGATTTGTTGACGATACCTATGATGGGCCAGGTAGACACGTGGTACAACCAGCAGCGTGCTGATGCGGGGGTCTGGCGGCGATTAGACCGTATACTTGGAAATCCTCAGTGGTTCGGCCGGTTTACGGATTCCTTTTGTAGGTGTGGCTCGCCTGTGCTTTTGGGTGCGACTATGACGCGACAATATAAGGCAACGTTTCGGTTCGACAACTTTCTGACGAAGGATCCGGCTTTCTCGGCATTGTTTCGAATGTATGGAATGCTTCTGTGCATGGTTACCTATGTTTGTTTTGGTGAGGAGGCTGAAATGTTGCCTTCCTTACTGCGGTTGCGACGTTCGAAGGGAGACTTGATGGCGAATGTCACAGAAGCGAAACACTTCCTTGATATTGCACAGGACTTTGCGGCCCTGTTCCCTGAGGAGGCCGGATTTTATGAGCTGGAGCGGCTGTGTCGAGCGCTTTATGCCAAAGCGGTGCAGGTGGAGCACTCGGCACTTTCACAACGGGCTAAGCTTGCGTGGCTGAAGGATGGGGACAGTGCTCCTCCTACTTTTTTCGTAGGGTCGTCATGCCGCGAGCTACTAACCGAATCTGGTCCTTAGAGCCGACTAATGGCGACCTCCTTGAAGAGCCGGATCATGTGGAGGGGGAGCTGATTGGGTTCTACCAAGATCTATTGGGTCAATCCGTTCACTCCTCACCGACTTCTACTGCTGATGTCCAGAGAGCTGTGACACGTACGCTTTCCCCAGCGAACGCTGCTTCCATGATTAGCGCGGTGACGTCTATGGAAGTTCGGGAGGCGCTTTTCTCTATGGGGGATGAGAAAGCGCCTGGGCCTGACGGGTATACGGTTGCTTTCTTCAGAGCTGCGTGGGGGGTTGTTGGAGATGGGGTGGTGAGTGCGGTCCAGGATTTTTTCGTTACGGGCAGGTTACTGAAGGGAATCAACAGAACACTCATCACCCTGATCCCTAAGCGAGATACACTGCGGCGAGCAACGGATTCAGACGCATTTCCTCTTGCAACGTGCTCTATAAGGTGATCTCGAAGATTCTAGCCAATCGGCTAAAGGCGCACCTGGCTACTCTAGTGCATGGCTCTCAGACAGCATTATTACCGAACGACGTATCAGCGATAACATTGGAGCTGTACCTCGGGTATAACTTCAAGGGCCGCCCGCCGAGGGCAATGTTCAAAATCGAATTGGCCAAGGCTTACAACAAGGTAGAGTGGGACTTTTTGCTGTCGGTCTTACGCGCGATGGGTTTTCACCCGACCTACATTGGGTGGATTCAGGCGTGCCTTACGACGACTGCCTTTTTGTTGAATCTGAATGGCCAAGTGGTGGGGTTAGGGAAAGAGGGGTCTTCGACAGGGGGATCCATCTCCTCTTATCTATTTACGCTGGTCATGGAGGTCCTTCATGGGTTAATCATAGTTGGCGTCTCTGAAGAATCCCGGTTCAGATATCATTGGCGCTGTGAGACGGGCTTGGTATCATTAGTATTTGCGGATGACCTCCTACTCTTCAGCCATGCGGACGTTGTTTCCATTGGCGTGCTGAAGAAGGCGCTGGAAGAATTTGCGAGGTTGTCAGGGTTACAACCTAACCCTGCCAAGAGCAAGATGTACCTTTCTCGACGAGCTGCATGATTGACGGGTCAGATTCACTCATTCATGGGCTATCAGGTGGGACAGCTACCGGTTCGCTATTCTGTGCCCCACTCCTACAGAAAGTGGATCAGCGGTTGGGGTCTTGGCTCAACCGTTCCTTGTCTTATGCTGGCCGACTGCAGCTCGTTAAGTCAGTTTTACAGGCACTTCATGCATATTGGTCGGGAATATTCTTGTTGCCTAAAGGCGTTATCCACTCTTTGGAAATGCGCTTTAGGAAATTCTTGTGGGGAGGATCATTGGCCAAGGTGGCATGGGATATTCTTTGTCTTTCCGTCGCCAAAGGGGGATTGGGATTACGATCTACCACCGTCGAAAACAAGGCTCTTTTGTTGAAGCATCTGTGGAGTGTACTCACCAGATCACCGGGCTCGATATGGGTCAATTGGTTTTATGCGACGCGGCTGCACTCTCGATCGCTATGGGATCTACGGTCTCGTCAAATGACGCTTGGAGTTGGAGGAAACTTCTTCAGTTACGGCCCTTGATCAGGCCCATGATTACTTTTCGTATTGGTGACGGGTCTACAATCTGGCTGTGTAAGGATCCCTGGCTGCTGACTACGCCACTGATTGAAAGATTCCCTAGGGGCCCTGTTGCGATGGGTTGCCTCTTGATTCACGACTGAGTAGGGTCGTGAACGCGCATGGGTGGATCTGGCCAGGTCAAGGGGCGGTTGAATATCTTGAGATCAGCCGCCTGCTTCCTTCAGTGGTACGAGGGGTGCAGGACGGAGTACTGTGGACGGCCTCGCCGGATGGTGTTATGACGGCGCGCTCGGTTAGGGATGCGCTTCGCTACCAACGGCCAACTGTGTTGGGCTGTGCTATTTGGAGGACCATTGAAGATTCCTAGGCATGAGTTCATTCTATATCTTGGCGTACAGGATCGTCTGTCGACTACGGACAAGCCTTGGATAGCTCATATGACTGGGTCTCCAGCGTGTGTCCTTTGTGATGAGATGCACTATGAGACAGCCCAGCATCTCTTCTTTGATTGTCCGTTCTCACGTAATGTCTTCAGCTTTTGCGGCAACGGATTAGGTGGATCTGGCCTTATCAGGACTGGCGTACGGGTATTGGCTGGGTGGCGGCCCGTTGGCGAGGGAAGCACCTTATTCATGTTGCATGTCGACATATACTTGCTTCCCTTGTGTAGCACCCGAGTCCTCGTAAGCACATAAGGGCCAATAAATTTGCATAAAATGTGGAATGCAATTACGCGCTTTTCGTATGTTACCTTCGTGCTTATGTGACTTACTTGAAATTTGTGTGGAAAATTTACGTGCTTAGGCGATTTCTTGAATTTAGTGCAATTAATTCGTACCAAGTGACCCCTAATTTATTTAGGAATTTTCGAAAATAGGCAAAAGGAATTTGGGTCATGAATAAAGATTGGACTAGATGTAAGAATTGGGCCAATCAAAATATTGAGCCCAACTCACTTAGGGATACTGCTTAGAGAAACCCTCCTTGAATCAAGGGATACTTTCGTTACCTAAAGCCTTAGCCACTTAAATTACACCTAAAACTCATTTGAAGTCCACAAAAAACTCCATAGCCAAGAAACTGACGTAAGCTTAGCCAAAGAGGGAGGAGAAACCAAGCGAAAAACACGCCAAGTGAAAAGGTAATGAATCCTCACCCTAACACTCGTATCCTCGTTTAGGCATTTCGGTATCTTAGAGCTTTAAACACAAAAATAAGTACTACACGTTAGGGCATTATGCGGTTTTAACCCCCCGAGAAGCGTCCTAACTTTGATTTAGTAATCTTAGTTTTGTAATAACATGTTCTATGGATTATTAGGCACGAGAGGTTAAGTTTAGACTAGCATTTCTGTTAAGCCTGGATATTAGGGTTTAAGGAGTTCATACCACCTTCAAACGAGTTCTTGAAAAGTCACCCTTTTGATCTTCATAACTAGCCTATCGCGGATTAGATGGTGTTTGTTTAGGAATGAGTTCGCGAAGTACAAACTCTGCGAACTCAGGTTCGCAAACTCACTTCGTGAATCCAAAAACTCGGCGGGGCCAACTTCGCGAATCCATCGAAGTTCGCGGGTTGTGCTCTGCGAACGCATACAAGCCGCAAAGTTGGAGTTTTGCAAATTCATGCACTTCGCGGCCCCATCTTGCGAATGGGACCTTTTGCGAATCCATGGAGGTTTGCGGGCTGAGGAGGTTTGCGAACCCCACCCATCCAAGTGACGAATACCCACAAGCCACAAACCCCAACTTCGCGGGTCCGGAGTTTTCGCATCCAAATCATTTTGCGGGCTCATCATAGTTTGCGAACTCCACACTTTGCGAACCTCACGAGGATTGCGAATGGAGGTTCACGGGTCCAATACATTTCGCGGGTCGACCAAGGGTTTGCGAACCCAACAACTTTGCGGACCAATCGAGGGTTTGCAAACTCGTGCGTTTGCGGGTCCAAGCACTTCGCGGCGGCAGTTATTTGGCGAATCGAGTCTACGAATCCAAGGACTTGCGAACTCAAACACTTCGCAAATCGACTTCACGAATTGAGCCCCTTGGATTAAAACGATTTAAGTTATAAAATAAAAAAAAAACTATCGCCTTTTGAGGAAAAATATTTTCGCACCAATTAATCCGAAAAATATTCCGATTCCAATGAGCGTAGGCTCTTTCAACGCCCGATCATAATTTGCCTATCGGTGTCCTCAGGGCCAATTTTCGGTATAGGTAGACGTTGCGTTCGATAGAATTTTGGTACGAAAATTTATGTAGTCAACTGATATAATTTATAGACTGACTTTATAGCCTGTTCGAGTTTAAAGGATGAAATATTAGGAAATTCACCAGACCGGCTAGCAAATAGCTTATGGATGAATTTTATGAACTTCGTGAACTTCATAAAATTCCCTAAGTCATGTGAGATGTACCAAGTTAACTAGGACTTCTAAAGATATTTATAACCAAGGAAAATACCTAAGTCAGTACGTAATTAATTAATTTAAAATAGTGTCCTAACGATACTATTCTATGTCTAAGGTTTGGACTTAGGACAATACCCGGGTCAGGTAGCGGCTAATCCACGGACGCCAGGTAAGTAGAAATCCAACTACAACACATAACTTGTGTGCTATATGTATATGTGACTATGTGCCTACGTGGTTTCGTGATTACGTGAATTTATCGTTACGCTTTCATGTGGTAAGCATAAGTTGCATTTGGTTGCATATGCATGCTCATGTGCACGCACGAACTCATGGGGAAGGGTCATGGGACAGAGTGTGCATGGTGATATGTCGCTTGTACGTGACGAGGACTTGCCGATGTGGGCAAGTGTGTCGACTCATAGTTGAGTCAGGGGCTGTCTACTATGCTACCAGGGCGGCGTTTAGCATCGTCGTACTATTATTGTAAATATATATATTGGTATCCTATGGATAGGATTCGGGCATGGCCCATGGCGGTAAGGTGCGACCTGGAGGGTGCGACCTGAGGGTATAAGCGACACAGGGTGGAACCCTGATGTACGCGACCTCAGCGTGGGCTACCAGCATGAGCGACCGCCGGACAGTCGTGGACGACCGGGTTCATATGGCGACCTAGGGGAATGACGTGCATCCTAGGGTTCGGCCATCCGGCGTGGACCGCTGTCGTATAGTCCCCGAGGGACGTGAGCTCTTGTGGTGCATAGTAAGATTAGCCGAGGGCCCTGAGTTTTACTAGTACAAGTACTAGGTACATCGGCGCGGATTGCCCTTGCATAGAAATTTATGCATCGGCAGGGTTTGCCTTTGCGGGGAAAGGGACACGTGCATACATGCATGATTTCTGCTTACTGAGCCTCGGTGGCTCATTCTTTATGTTATGTGTTGTAGGCGCCAGCGAGCACGGTACGTGATCGCGTTAGATGACAAGGCCAATCTTTTGGAGCTTCGCGCTGCTTTTGGGGTGGACGTGTGTGTATGGATGACGACCTGTGAGGCCGGGCGCATAGGAGCCTTTTGCTGTGCCGACACACCTTCGTCGTCGTAGTTAGATCATGTCTGGAACTTAGTGTTCGACATGTATTCTTTTGACTTGTACAGAACCTCATTCCATTATGTAAATGGAAAAAGAAAAAGTTTATACGCATTTTCAGTGTACCTTACTACTCATAACTCGCTAGGCACATAGGAATGCGCTAGAATAGGCAGTCAGGAATTCGGGCCGTGATACCTTGTCTACCACATATGGCAGGCAAGGAATAGGCGGTGGAAGAGGGGACTGTCACGACACCCCAGAGGCTTGTGGGGTGTGTTCTAGCTTTAGCTACCCTGCATATTAGTGGTACATCGATGAAATAAAAATCTGCCTCGTGCGGCCATACGCAGGTTGTGGCGAGTGGCCTGGTAGGAGTTATCTTAGAGTATTGATTGGTTGATTTTTTAGTTGATTTGTACCCAGTAGGCTGTTTTTGGTTGATTGCGGAGACCTTCTCCTGCTCATTTGTACATACATTTCACCATTATATATATACAAGGGACATTACACAAAAAAAAAAGATATCAAGTTGAAAACCATGATTGGCAGGGGTAGACTTCGAGAAGGGCTTTATGCCGTGGAGGCAAAGTCTATTCGTCATTCTTCTAGTTCTTGTTCATTATTTGCTTTTTTGAATAAAGTTTCGATAGATACTTGCATCATAGATTTGGACAACCTCACCCTCCATATAAAGTGTTAGATGGGCTGAGAAATGTTCTAAGTTGTAAAGACTCGAAATCTCATCATTTGTGCAATATCTGTCAAAAGGCTAAACAAAGGAAGTTTCCTTTTCAGTCAGAAAATAATTTTGCCTCTTCTTGCTTTGATCTAGTTCATTGTGATGTATGGGGACCGTTTCATACACCTTCTTATAATGGCCATAAATTCTTTTTAACAATTGTTGATGATCATAGTAGGTTTACTTGGATATTTTTAATGAAACATAAATCTGAGGTTGCAAGAATCATGGAGTACTTTTGTGAGCTAATTGAGACCAAGTTTAAGACTACAATCAAGACAATACGTTCAGATAATGCAAAAGAACTTCAGCTGACGAATTTATTACAGTCCAAAGGTATATTGGATCAGTTCAGCTGTCCATATACGCCGCAACAAAACTCCGTGGTCGAAAGGAAGCATCAACACCTACTAAGTGTGGCTTGAGCTCTTCGCTTTCAATCAGGTTTATCTAAATCTTTTTGGTTGGTTCGGCACTCTCCCTGGCTGCCCTGCTGGTGCCACAACTGGTACCAGAAACCTGAAGATGGATGTTGGCCGGACGCCTATGTTAGCCTCTGTAGCGACTTTATATTTTGTTGGTTTGGGTCTTGTTGGGATCCTGTAGGCTGTCTGGGTTATCAAGGGCTAGTGCTGTATGGTCGGTTGTACGTTACCGCTTGGTGCGTCATGAGCGATATCATGAACGCTGCTTTGTACTCCTGTTATCTTTTATATTAGTGACACTTCCCAAAAAAAAATCTTTTTTGGTCTGGGTGTATTTTAACTGCCACCTTTCTTATAAACAGATTACCCTCACCTATTTTGAGTAAATCACCTTATGAACGCATGTTTTCTAAGCCTATAAATTATCATCTGTTACGTGCCTTTGGCTGTCTATGTTACGCTTCAACTATTAACGTTAACAGAGATAAGTTTGGTCCTGGAGCTAGAAAATGTGTGTTTTTAGATATCCCGTGGGAGTGAAGGATATAAGTACTTGATATTCATACCAACGAAATTTTTTATTTCAAGAGATGTAGTATTTGATGAAAATATTTTTCCTCTTGCTAGAAGTGATAGTTTCTCTTCTGAAGTTGTTGATCCTTTTGATGACGTTGTTCTGCCTAAAGCTGCTTCAGACACAATTACAGATTTATTATCTACAGATTTTATGTCTCCTACATCACAGTCTATTCCAGATTGCACAGGTTCTGATTTTCATCATGTAGACTTAGACTATATAAGTACCACAGACTTGCATACAGAAGATGAATCAAGTTCTGATATGGACTTGAAAGCATCTAATGTTGAAACTGAAGTTCGAAAACAGGGCCAGTCATCTTCACCTCTCAGAAGATCGCATAGGCAGAGCAAGCTTCCTTCATCTCTCAAGGACTTTCACTGCAATATAGTTTATGAAATAACTCAACACCTCATCCTTTATCTAAATCTTCTACATACAACAATCTATCAAGTTCTTACAACTCTTTTATCTTAGCTACCTCAGTTGTTCAGGAGCCTCAATTTTATCACGAAGCCATGCATCTACCAGATTGGATCCAAGCCATGATGGGCGAGATCAATGCTATGGAAGAGAACAAAACCTGGACTGTGACTACTCTCCCTATTGGTAAGAAATCCATTGGTTGTAGATGGGTCTACAAGGTAACACACAATGATTCAGGAGAAGTCAATAAATTCAAAGAGAGATTGGTCGCAAAGGGTTATAATCAAAGAGATGGTATCGATTATATCGACACATTTTCACCTGTTGCCAAACCTACTACGGTTAAAGTTCTCTTATCTCTTGCAGCTTCACAAAAACGGCATCTTTTTCAATTAGATGTAAATAATGCTTTTTTGAATGGTGACCTCTTTGAAGAAGTTTACATGGACTTACCCCCAGGTTATAGACTCCTTTAATTTCTTCCAAAGGTAAACAGGTTTGTCTTTTACATAAGTCTATTTATGGTTTGAAACAAGCGTCTCGACAATGGAATACAAAATTTTCTGAAGCCATGCGAGATTTTGGTTTTCGTCAAAGTAGTTCTGATCATACCTTATTTGTAAAAGGGCCAGACCATCATTTTATAGCACTCCTTGTTTATGTAGATGATATAATCATCACAGGTCCTTCTTTGGATGATATAGATGAGGTAAAGTCTTTGTTACAGCTCAAATTTAAATTAAAGGATCTTGGTCTTCTAAAGTTTTTCTTAGGACTGGAAATTGCTAGAGTGGATCGTGGTCTTTATATTTCTCAGCGACTCTACACTCTTAAGTTACTTGAAGAAACAGGATATTTAGCATCAAAGCCTCTCTCGACGCCCATCAATCCCAGCCTTAAGCTCACTGCAGAAGATGGAGAAAAACTCGAACATGCTTTTCAGTACAGAAGGATCGTTGACCTGACTTTTACTAGACCAGACATTTGCTTTGCAGTTAATAAGCTGAGTCAGTTTGTATCAGCTTATTGAAATTGATGCTCACTTTTTTAGGCATCATATTCAGCTTGGGAATTTCAAGCTTCTTCCCGTTAGTTCAAAGCTTCAACTAGCCGACGTCTTTACTAAGCCTTTGTCTGGACCAGAATTGTTGTTCATGTTATCCAAATTGTCCGTAATTAACATATTCCGTCCACTTTGTGGGGAGGGTATAGATCCAACGGCTGATATTTGTAGTTCGGTAGATTGGTTCGACACTTTATATACTGATATATATACTTGTAATCATTCATTTATTCTGCATCGATTTATTTTTATCAATAAAAGAATTTCCTTAACAGTTTATCTCTCGCAAACTCCTATTCACTTCCTCGATACGATCAAAATTTTTGATTTCATAAAAATCCGGATGAACCATGTGTTTTTAAGAAGGTTAGTGGACATGCAGTGGCATTTATAGTACTCTATGTTGACGGCATTCTACACATTGGGAATGATATATGAATGTTGCAGTCATCAAAGACTTAGTTGGCTAAACAATTTTCCATGAAAGGATTTGGGAGAAGCATCTTTTATCCTAGGGATAAAGATTTACAGAGATAGGTCATGAAAGATGATCGGACTATCCCTATCGATGTGCATAGACAAAGTGCTAAAGAGGTTTTTAGCATGGAGGAATCAAACGTGGATACCTCCCAATGAGTCATGGTGTTTCAGTTTCTAAGGCTATGTTCCTAAGACGCCTGAAGAAAGAGAAAGAATGGCTCGAGTCCCGTGCTATTGGTAGCATTATGTATGCAATGTTATGTACTAGGTCTGATGTAGCTCATGCTCTAAGCGTTACGAGCAGGTATCAGTCTAATCCAGGTGAAGAATATTGGAAAGCCGTTAAGATGTTCCTTTAGTACTTGAGAAGAACTAAGGATATCTTTTTGATATATGGCAATGGAGAATTGAAATTGGAAGGGTTTACTGACTGTAGTTTTCAGTCCGATCTATCCTACTAGGCGTGATGGGATTGTTTGGAAGGGGGCGCCAGACGGTCGACCCACGGTACGATTAATTAGGGAGGAGTTGCGTGTACGACGGCCTATGGTCACTTGGGCGAGCTTGTTCGGGGGTCCCCTGAAGATACCTCGTCATGAGGTCATCCTGTGGTTGGCCATTCGAGACCGTCTATCGACCAGGGATAAGCCGTGGGTGGCACAGCGCGCTGGGACCCCCGCCTGTGTCCTCAGTGATACATTACATTATGAGACGGTTCAATATCTATTTTTCGACTGTGGTTTTTCGCGCGAATGTGCTCGTCTGTTGAGGAGGAAGATTAGATGGGCTTGGCCGTATCGGGATTGGTGCCAGGGTATACAGTGGGCTGCGTCGCGATGGCGTGGCCAGCATCTCGTACAGGTAGCTTACCGGCACGTACTTGCATCATTGGTGTATCATATATGGCAAGCACTCAACAAGCGCTGGAAGAAAGGGGCTGCCACCACTCCGGACAGGCTTGTTGCTGCGGTTCTCGATATGGTTTGCATGCGACTTATAGGGACTTCACGATTGACCTTCAGAGGGCGGCTATACGACGACTTTGGCGTGTAGCATGTTAGTTGCTAGTTGAAACGATGCCTTTCCTTTGATTTCGTTGGTTGATGCCGGTAGTATGTTACTGGTTTGCATGTGAGGGTTACAACCTCCCTCATCTGTACATTCACACATTTTCTTATATATATACACGGAACTTACTCCAAAAAAAAAAGAAGACTCAAAATCAATGTCTGGATACTTGTTTACCTTGAATGGAGCTGCAGTTAGTTGGAAAAGTTCCAAGCAAGAGACGATACCACCTGATTAGAGCTATAGCGCAAGCAAAATAGCCAAGATCTCCTCAAAGATCCAAACAAATTATGAGACGATACCACCTGATTAGAGAGATCATTGGTAGAGGCAACGTCGTAGTAGATAGAGTCGCTTTAGCAGAAAACATAGCAGACCCCCTAACTAAGCCCTTGTCTCAGAAAGTTGATGGACATCTAGATGGGCCTACATGGGCAACTGGAACTAGGGAAAGTGGGAGATTGTTAGAATGCCCAGTGTTCCAACTTGATTGAATGTTTTCTACTTGTAAAAATAATTTATTGGAAATTATATCAAATAAAAGGCATTGTTTTATCTAATGTTGATACATTATGATAAAGTCCTTAGATCATTATAAGCTGAAGGACATGATTGTGCATTTTATTGTTATCATGGAATATGTCTTAGGCTGGAATAAGTCCCAAGTCGATGGGTATTTGAAGACAGGACATTCAATAACCGGGAAAAACTTGTGCACATGTTGCATGCTTGTTAGACGAGGATGTTACGTTCCATTAGCATTAGCAGCGGATGCAATGCATATATGTAGATGCTTGTTAGGGAACAAATTCATTGAACATGACCAGACGAAAAATTCTTAATTTGGAAACATTTTTCGAATGAGAATTTTCGTGTTGCAATAGTACATGACTAATCCTCCTACTTGAGGCACGATAGTAGTCTTGTACGCATTGTGCTTTACTTAGGTTTATCCTCTAATTGTTGGATAATCATAAAAGGGATATTTTGAGTATTGTATCATTGTGTATGGATATTTGTCTGTGACCAACATAGAATTCGACAATTACATTAATAAGTGAAGTTCCTATGTTTTTCATAGTTTATGATTCAAAGACCTTGGCCAAGGCATGAAGAATTGAGATTCATAAATGAATTATTTATACTTGAAATGGAATCATAGTAATTAGATCAATTGGGTTTTCGACTTATAATTCCATGCCCACGGTCTAATCGGGAAATTAGTCGTTGAAAGGATTTTACGTGTATGCACTTGCAATTGAAAAGGTTTGCTCTCTACTTCACTCAATACTAGATAATCATGCTACTTGCTAGGTGTTACCGTGGTTTGTGGATTCTTGAAATTAAAGAGTTATTTTCAGTAAATTAAAAGGAGTTGTAAATCCACTACTAAGTGTTGATTGTGAACCTAAAAGGGTCACACGAACTTTTGGAAAGATGACGATATGAAATTGATATGAGTTGGATTGTAAAGTTTAGTTTAATTGTTAATTAAACAAATATTACATGATTTGATAATTTGATTATTTAATTAAAGGAATAAAATAATCAATGGAATTGATTATTTGGGATTTACATATTAATATAGTAATTATGCGTAATTAATTATTGTAGTTTAAGTTGGACCAGAAATTCAAAATAAAGCTCATCACGCCTCAAAGCACATAATGTCTAGAACTAATATGATGATTTGAAAAGTTGATATTACGTTTCATATGAGAGAATGGAAGGTTTTTGACCAATAACGAAAAAAATGTTTTTGTCTCTCTTAAAGAGGGTTAAGGCATAATTATGATTTTGAATTCTTGTCTCTCGTAAAGAGGAATTAAGGCATAATTATGATATTGAAATTTTGTCTCTCTTAAAGAGGAGTTAAGACATAATTAGATTTTGCATTAATGAGTTGAGTGGTGCCTATCATCTCAAGATCCTCAGAAAGAGCTATATATATACATATCTTATAAAAGGAGATGAAGGAAGATAAGAAATATTCACGTGAATTGTTCTCATAGATATCTCTACTGCCTTTGACGTGAAAAGAAGAGTTCTTCGTTATTCCTTTTGGTTCATCGTATCAATTCAATTACCGAGTTAGTTTCCACTAGCGAAGAATCATCTCGGCTTTGAAATCCAGAAGGTGGACTCACTTAGAGGGGAGGCATTTGAATCTTTGTGGCGAGTGTACGAAACGATGACGTCTACAACGAACCTACGAAAATTTTGGCTTGTTCTTCTTTGAAAATTACTTTTCTTTAAGAAGATATTTGCAGAGTGTGTTATTTCTCAGAAAGAAGTAGGAGTATCAACGTTATCTCCATAACCCTGTTTCACAAAATATCACGTTATTTTCAGAAAGCGTTTCAACGATATTACTTAGTTATTTGCAGACGTTCCGGGTTTGTCTCACGGGAAAGTAAATAACTGAAAGTAAAGTGAGACGAGATTTTTATACAGTTATATCCCCACCTGGGATTTAATCCTGTCCTTGGGGTGTAATCTCCCCAAGAGTTCCAATCAATCACTAAGTATTACCGGTTATGGTTACAGAATGATCGACCCTTACACAACCGAAGCAGTATGGATATTAGACCTCGTTCTAGGCTATCGCACATCAAGTTTCGTTCCACGTCGTTTACCCAGGAAACAAATTCCCCGACGGGACACAGCTTGCTACAGAAGGGCCACCGAATCCACCAATTTCGTCCATCTACGTGCGAAAGACTCCACTCGTGCTTTCTTTTGTGCGCTCAACACGTCCGAAGACAAATCACGTCCGAAGACTAGGGTTTTAGGATAGGGTGTTGCTAAAGATCGCTCAAAGGGTACAGAATTTGCAAATTAAAGCTCAACACAAACTACGAATGAATTGCAAATTAACGCTCAATCACTCTAAGGAATTCGACAGCTTGTGTGTTCGTTTCGTACCCTTCAACGTGAAGTGTTTATCTTCTATATAGACCACGAATAGCTTCTACACTTGTGGCGACCCTACTTTTCTAATTAGGATTAGTGGCGGATTTCCGCAACGTAAGCCGCGGAAGGCCCGTCTAATTAAAACTTTTTCCTAAAATAATATACACTAATATAAAAATCCGTCTACATCGTTATTTCTGTACACGGGCCGAAGCCCCAAAAATTATTAAAAGAACAAAAAGCGCTAACGCCGCTCCACAGGTCTTCACCCATGTACGGCGCCGCCCTCAAAAGTCCGTGGAGCACCGCCACCAGCCGTCTCAGTCACGACGCGTATCAGCGTCGGACTCAGTACCTACAACACGTAAACACTGAGCAATTTGCCCAGTAGGTGAATAAAATGCATGTATGCAAGTGTGCACTCAATCCCAACCCCAATATCTCACAACATAATATAATGCACACTATTTCTTTTCCCACATTCCTATTTCACACAATACAGGGCCCTAGGTTAGGCTCGACACCCTCGCGCGCAAAGACTACTGGGAGGCCACCCCCAAGTCTCGCGGCAGCCTACCCTGGTAGTGCACTGGACGATCACGCCAATGGCCTCCTACCGGGTCGCTCCGCATCAAAAGTATACACTGATAGTGCACTGGACGATCACGCCAATGGCCTCCTTTCAGGTCAAATCAATATCTCGGCGGTATGCACCTCGGGACGGTCACGCCCGAGTAGACAGATCGATCACGCCTGTCTCCGCCAGGTGCCCAGTGAGCCCAACCTCGACTCCTCTAAGAGTCACCAGTCACAAACATCTCATTCTACCCCGTACGTCGATATCTAATATCACTACCGTCTCACTACGGTACAACCGTCTCTCGCCCTAACGTGATATGCACGTGATATGCATATATATGAAATTTCATGTAAACATGGTTTATATAAATCGTACGTAAAATAGGTAAAGCACATAAGTCACGTAAATCACATAATTACATGAAAATACATAATTTGTGTTTACGTATTGTAGATGGATAATCCACCTACCTGTCCTCCCGATATCGCTAAACGAGGGGTCTGATGGAATCCCTATAAGTCGATTCTCTGGATAAATAAATATTATTATATCAGTATATTTGCTAAACTGTATAAGTTTTTTAAGTTCCCAAACCCTAATTATAGAAAACCCTAAAATTAATGAAAACCTAAAATAATGATATTCCTAAAATAAATATACCCTAAAATATTGAAAACCCTAGAAATAGTAAAATTCTAAAATCCCGTAAATTTATTAACTGAAATACAGTATCGAAATCTTGAAAAGGTCGAGACATCTAAATATCGAAACCTATCGACATTTATTACTATTGTTATCAAACATCTCGGGCAAGAAATGTCGAGACCTCAAAAATGTAAATGTCGAGACCTAGCCTTAATAGTAATGTCGAGATCTATTCCTGCCAAAATATCGAATACAAATGTCGAATTATTCCTACCAAAATGTCGAATGTAAAAGTCGAGACCTTCTAAATGTCGAAACCATATGAATGTCGAGATTAATTTCTACAAAATGTCGAAGCTTTATAACTTCGAATTCTTACCAATACAAATGTCGAGTCCTTTAAACAATATCGAGACCTATTAATAATGTCGAGATCCTAACAAAACGTCGAGAGCTATTTAAACATCTTGAAACCTATCTGCTTTGTACCTCAAATGTCGAGACCATGGTACATGTCGACATTCTTTCATTCGACAACTCAAAACTTATTTAAGATAAAGACAAAAACTTATATAATCATATCGAACTATTAAGTGTGCCGAGATCTTATTTGTCTATTGTCAAGATTTATTAAGATGTCGGATATATTTCTTTGTCGAGCTCAAGATGTCGAGGCACATAAAATATCGAGCTTAAAATGTCGAGACATACAAAATATCGAGCTTGAATGAATTCTTCCTATTACATATCTTTCGACATCTTCTTTTAATTCATATACAATCCTATATCGACATCTAATTCTCACGAATCCATCACATATCAAAATCCATCACAGTAAATACTTCATCACGTTAGGTGCTTACCGAATATGAGTCGATTTTAAAGAATTAGGGTTTTCTAAACTAACTTACTATTATAATTACCTTGCAAAAGTCATCCTACTTCCAGGAAAGATACATCCTACTACTTATGTTTCAAAAGAACAGAAAACCAAAGATTGTTAAAGCTCATCTCTCTCTTTAACCAAATATTCATGACCGTATACTAAATTTCAGAGATTCCAAGTCTTCTAGATATGATATCCCACGAAGCTATAGTCATTACCTAGTCATGAAATTCGTTTATCACTGTTGAAATGGCCTAATTATATATTAAGTTCAAGAATTTACCTCAGTTAGGGTTTCGAGTTGTTGAATGTAATTGAGCTTCTTTCGTTTTCTTGCTCCTCTTTGTTTGTATTAACGTTTGTTTTTAAGTCACAAGGTAAGGATATACAATGAAATATAATTTTCGAAAGTTGACATTGATTAGACATCTTGGTAACTTAACGGTTCTTACCTTAGGATTTAAGAAATCTCATAGTTATCTTATTTTATTTTATTTATTTATTTATATATATACATATATTTATGGGCTTGTGGGCTTTAATTTCGAATTTATTGAATTAATTATGGCCCAATCTTATATCTTGTAGTACCATTACTTTTATTTAACTCCTCATATTTCGAAATTGATTCAAACCATAAGAATTTATATATTTGTTATGCGATTAGGGTTTCTTTATTAGACTTCCTAATTCACAAAATCACATAAGTAATTACATCAAAGTCCCGTATAAATTTTACGGGTATTACATCCTCCTCCCCTTAAAAGAATTTCGTCCCCGAAATTACGCCGACTGGGATAATTCGGGATAACGAACTCTCATATCATCCTCACGCTCCCAGGTGGCTTCCTCAACTGATTGATTCCGCCACAGAACTTTAACTAGTGGAATAGTCTTATTCCGTAGTCGTTTCGACTCGTACATCAAAATTTCTACAGGCTTCTCTTCGTAACTCAAGTCAGGCTTGAGTTGTTGATAAAGAAGCTCGTTCTGAATTACGTGACTTGGGTCCGCGACGTATTTTCGTAATGTCGATACGTGAAATACATCGTGAACTTGCGATAGGGAAGTCGGCAATTCTAATTGGTATGCAACTTCACCGACTCGTTTGACTATCTTGAAGGGGCCTATGTATCTGGGACTTAGCTTGCCCTTCTTTCCAAAACGCTTTACTCCTTTCATTGGGGAAACTTTTAGAAATACTTGATCATCTTCTGCGAACTCCAAGGGTCGTCGTCGATGATCTGCGTAGCTTTTCTGTCGACTTTGAGCAGTTCGCATTCGTTCTCGAATTTTGGTCACTGCTTCTGTTGTTTCTCGGATCATATCAGGTCCTAATAAAGCTTGTTCGCCGATTTCGTCCCAATGAATTGGGGACCGGCATTTGCGCCCGTACAATGCCTCGTACGGTGCCATCCCGATCGTAGCGTGGAAACTGTTGTTGTAAGAAAACTCGATCAGCGGCAAGTACTCCAGTTTCCCTTGAAGTCTAGTACGCACGCTCGTAACATGTCCTCAAGGGTTTGGATCGTTCGTTCCGACTGCCCGTCGGTCTGAGGATGGTACGCAGTACTGAACGAGAGCTTCGTACCCATTGCTTTCTATAAGCTTTGCCAGAAGTTGGATAGAACTCTCGAATCTCGATCCGAGACGATGGAGATTGGGATTCCAGTCGAACAATTTCCTGAACATATAATTCAGCGTAGCGTTTCATGGAAAAAGTAGAGCAAATAGGAATGAAATGGGCTGATTTGGTTAAGCGATCAACAATCACCCAAATGGCATCGTGGCCTTTCGTCGTTTTAGGCAAACCAACGACGAAGTCCATCGTGATGTGATCCCATTTCCATTCAGGAATCGGTAAAGGCTGCAGAGTTCCAGCTGGTCGCTGGTGTTCCGCTTTGATCAGCTGGCACGTCATACATCTACTTACGAACGTGGCGATGTCCTTTTTCATTCCCGGCCACCAATATATCATTCGCAAATCTTGGTACATCTTTGTCGCGCCCGGGTGTACTGAGTACGCTGTTGCGTGCGCCTCTGTCATTATCGTTCGTCGTAACTCCTCGTGATTGGGCACGTATAGCCGATTCTTATATAACAAGGTTCCGTCTGCCCGGATTTCGAAGTCTTCGGGTAGTGTATCCTTCGCCTTTAGGTAGAATTCATCCTCTTCTTGTGCTTTTTGAATTCGTTCTAGCAACGTCGGCTGAAGAGTCAGCGTTGCTAGTCGCGTTTCGAGTTCACCTAACTTGACTATTTCCACTCCAAGCCTGTGCAACTCCGTACTCATCGCCTTTCGACTAAGCGCGTCTGCGACTACGTTCGCTTTGCCCGGATGATAATTGATAACGCAGTCGTAGTCTTTTACGAGCTCTAGCCATCGTCTTTGTCTCATATTGAGCTCTTTCTGGGTGAAGAAATATTTCAGACTCTTATGGTCTGTAAAGATTTCACACCTTTCTCCGTAAAGGTAGTGCCTCCAAATCTTTAAGGCAAAGACGACTGCTGCAAGTTCTAAGTCATGGGTTGGGTAGTTCTTTTCGTATTCTTTTAGTTGCCGTGAAGCATAAGCGATCACCTTCCCATTTTGCATCATCACGCATCCCAGTCCGTTTTTCGAGGCATCACTATAGACTGAGAATCCTCCAGTTCCCGAGGGTATAGTCAGAATAGGAGCAGAAGTGAGCTTCTTCAGCTCCTGAAAACTTTGTTCGCAAGCTTCAGACCACTTGAAAGGTACATTCTTTCTAGTCAAGTTTGTCAGACTAGAGGCAGTACTAGAGAAGTCGGCTATGAACTTACGGTAGTATCCCGCAAGTCCTAGGAAACTTCGAACCTCGGTCGGAGTAGTTGGTCGTGGCCAATTGTTCACGGCCTCAATCTTACTCGGGTCCACGGAGATTCCACTCCCGGAAATCACGTGTCCCAAGAAGGCTACTTGCTAAAGCCAAAATTCGCATTTATTGAATTTGGCGAAAAGCTGTTTCTCTCGTAGGATTCCTAAGACGATTCGTAAATGATTCTCGTGTTCCTCCCTCGTCTTAGAATAGATCAGGATATCGTCAATAAAGACGATTACGAAACGGTCGAGATAGTTCTTAAAAACTCGATTCATCAAGTCCACAAAAGCAGCTGGAGCATTTGTCAGTCCAAAAGGCATGACCAGAAACTCGTAATGGCCGTACCTTGTACTGAATGCGGTTTTAGGAACATCTACCTCCCTGATCTTCAACTGATGGTATCCCGAACGGAGGTCAATTTTCGAGAATACCGTAGCACCTTGTAGTTGGTCGAATAGATCATCGATCCTCGGTAACGAGTATTTATTCTTGATCGTGATCTTGTTCAATTCCCGATAGTCGATACACAGTCACATCGACCCGTCTTTCTTTCGCACGAATAGGACTGGTGCTCCCCACGGTGAAAAGCTGGGCTGAATAAACCCTTTCTGCAACAAGTCCTCTAGCTGTTCCTTCAATTCTTTCAGTTCGTTCGGCGCTAGTCGATAGGGAGCTTTGGAGATTGGGGCGGACCCCGGCATCAGATCTATCGTAAACTGTATTTCTCGATCAGGGGGTAACCCCGGGAGATCATCGGGAAATACATCAGTATATTCATTAACTATCGGTACATCCTTCAGTTCTGGCTGAGGTAACTCCTCTGCCTTCACCGCATATACTAGATAAGACTCACAACCATATCTCAATAGTCGTTGAGCCTTCAGCGCAGAGATCTGTGAAATACGATTCGAAGTAGTTTTTCCCGAAAAAGTAAACACCTCTTCTTCTCGAGAGCCAATGCATCCCAAAGATAACATCATAGTCATTCATTGGGATCACAATCAGGTCGACGCTCAGACCTCTACCCTCAATGTTAACGGAGCATCCTTCCAGCACTTGGTTAGTGCGCGTCGGATCACCGTGTGGTAGGGTAACTATGTAATTGCACTCAGCTAAGGTAGGAGAAACTCCCACCTTTTCCACATATTTGGCTGACACAAATGAATGTGTAGCCCCAGAGTCAATTAACACCGAAGTGGGCACGTCATAGATGTTAACGTACCCGTTACTACGGAAGGATTTGCTTCGGCCTCCTCATTCGTTAGAGTAAAGACTCGTGCTGGCACTGGAGGGGGTCGAATCAACGGTCGGTTTGGGACTTGAGGCATATTTTCGTTGCAGTTCCTAGCGTAGTGTCCTATTTTCCCACATCGGAAGCATTGTGGGGTCGGGTTTGGTCTTGGTCCATAGCACGGACCAGAATGGAAACGCCCACACTGTCGACATTGCGTTGCAGCACCCGAGGGCCGGTTCGGAGCGTTAAATGGCCCTTGGTTCGGTCTTGGTCTCCAGTTTTGCTGGCCCAGTTGATTCCCGCGATAATTTGGTCCCTTGCCGAAAAATTGGCGTTTCTGGTTCCCTCCCCCTTGTTGTCCTTCTGTTCTCCGCTTAGCATCCTGCGCCTTTGCAACCCTGCTCTCCGCCTGCTCAGCTAGGATTGCTCGTTCAGCGATACGGGCATAAGTCTTCCCTTCCGTATCTTACATACTTACGCTCCGAAAGATCTCAGGCTTGAGACCTTCCAGAAAACGTTCTATCTTCAGCTCGTCGGTGGCCACGATATGTGGCGCAAACCTAGAGAGTTGCTCAAATTTGCGAATGTAGTCTGCTACAGACATTCCTCCTTGTTTCAGATTGATAAACTCGTTTAGCTTCTGCGTCCGGTCTGGCGCCGTGAAATATTTTCCTCGGAAGAGTGTCTTAAACCTCTCCCAGGTCATCATATTGGGATCCTCGAGCACCTGAATGGTGTCCCACCAGTAGCCCGCGTTCCCACGTAACATAAAGGTGGCACACGTCACCTTTTCAGTATCAGGCAGGTGACTAACTCGGAACATATTTTCTATTGTTCTGAGCCAATCCTCCGCAAAGGTAGGATCGACTGCCTCCTCGAACGAAGGGGGGTTTAACCGTCGGAACCTTTCCCCGGCAGCCTACCCGTTCTAGGCCAGGGGATGAATGACGTTCCTAGGAATTTTGGCGATGGATGAGATCATTAATCTGATCGGACTGCCGCCGAATCAGATCAGTTAACTGATGAATGGTAGAGCGGTCCTCATTCGGTGGGGATTCGGAACCCGCCCTACGACTAGTTTCACCCGCTTCTCTACGTGTCCTTGGCATTTCTCAACTATTTCTACAATTATTCACAGAAAGCACATATATCAAATAACACGTAATCACACACTCAAGAAGTAAACTTACAGGCCAGACTAGTTCTCCAGACTTTTGAGCGGCAGTACATGGAGAGTCTTCAGAATCTAAAGCCGAAGCTCTGATACCACCTGTGGCGACCCTACTTTTCTAATTAGGATTAGTGGCGGATTTCCGCAACGTAAGCCGCGGAAGGCCCGTCTAATTAAAACTTTTTCCTAAAATAATATACACTAATATAAAAATCCGTCTACATCGTTATCTCTGTACACGGGCCGAAGCCCCAAAAATTATCAAAAGAACAAAAAGCGCTAACGCCGCTCCACAGGTCTTCATCCATGTACCGCACCGCCCTCAAAAGTCCGTGGAGCACCGCCACCAGCCGCCTCAGTCACGACGCGTATCAGCGTCGGACTCAGTACCTACAACACGTAAACACTGAGCAATTTGCCCAGTAGGTGAATAAAATGCATGTATGCAAGTGTGCACTCAATCCCAACCCCAATATCTCACAACATAATATAATGCACACTATTTCTTTTCCCACATTCCTATTTCACACAATACAGGGCCCTAGGTTAGGCTCGACACCCTCGCGCGCAAAGACTACTGGGAGGCCACCCCCAAGTCTCGCGGCAGCCTACCCTGGTAGTGCACTGGACGATCACGCCAATGGCCTCCTACCGGGTCGCTCCGCATCAAAAGTATACACTGATAGTGCACTGGACGATCACGCCAATGGCCTCCTATCAGGTCAAATCAATATCTCGGCGGTATGCACCTCGGGACGGTCACGCCCGAGTAGACAGATCGATCACGCCTGTCTCCGCCAGGTGCCCAGTGAGCCCAACCTCGACTCCTCTAAGAGTCACCAGTCACAAACATCTCATTCTACCCCGTACGTCGATATCTAATATCACTACCGTCTCACACGGTACAACCGTCTCTCGCCCTCACGTGATATGCACGTGATATGCATATATATGAAATTTCATATAAACATGGTTTATATAAGACGTAAAATAGGTAAAGTACATAAGTCACGTAAATCACATAATTACATGAAAATACATAATTTGTGTTTACGTATTGTAGATGGATAATCCACCTACCTGTAATACCCGTAAAATCTATTTACGGGATTTACAATATAATTAGTGTGAAAGTATTTAAGTTGATATTTTATTGGATTAGTTAAATAAAAAGGTTAAGATTATATGAGACTTAGCTGTAGCACAGATTAATTGGGGAACAAAAGTATTAGTATTTTTAATACTTTACGTGACTTGTGTGTTATGTGTTTTCCGTGATATTATGTGACTGCATGAGACGTGTTTTACGATTTTATGTGTTTATATGATTTTAAATTAAATGCTATTAAAATCACTAACCAAGTAGAAGAATTAACTGAACTTAGAAAGGGTTTTATAGAAGATAGGAAGAGATGAGTTTTGATATATTAGAAGCTCGAAACCTTGAATTCTCGAGATTTATAATTTTCGAGAGGAGGTCGATTTCTAAATTAAGTACATGAATGTCGATGTTAAAGAATTTCAAACAATTAAATTTCGAAACATTGGGATTCTGAAATTCTAGAACTCGATTTCTTAACCACAACGAAAGGAGCATAGTATAATAATGTTATAAAGGTGTAACTTAAGAAAACTAGATAAGTATTGATAAAAGTAAATGGCAACGTCATCAAGCAACTCTAACACGCAAGAAAGTGCTACAATAAGCAAGAGATGAACTCATTATGTGAAGAAAAACTAATGAAAACCCTCATATCTCACAAATTAACAACGAGAGAGAGTTCATTTCAAGCAAAGGAGTATCAACTAAACTTGAAGCCTAACACCTCGAGAATTTTACTGGGAAGTGGGGTATAATTCCTTACTTTAAACTCATGTTTTTTTTATATATAATTAAGCGTATTAAGACCTGTAGTGAGCCGACTATTTGTATAAAAAGTAGGATTCTAACTACTGCAATTAGGGATTTGATAAGGATGATGCGACCTTCAAACTGGTTTTGGAAATTATGAAGGTTCGATCAAAGTTTATATAATTTCCATACCAAAAAGACGTTTTTGGGTTATATAATTTTCAGTTTAGGAGATGTCGAAACCCTATTAGTTTGTAAGAAAAATCACGAGCTCAAGGATGAAAATGAAGATGGGGTAATGTCGGGGCTGAACTGGAGATCCATATTGAGATGTTTTAAAATTGAAATGTCGAAATGTTTAAAAATGTAATGTCGAGGTTTATATTAATAGAATTTTACAATTACACTCGAAGTCTATGTCAGTACATATGTCGAGATCTCGGGGCATAGTTAAATATCGAGACTTAGTTAATATATCGAGATTCCTTTATGTATAATATTGAAAAGTATATGTCGACATCTTACTATGATTAACTTCGACATTAAGTATAATATCAATATATATATATATGTACATATATATAACTCGACACTCATGTTGAATCTTACGAAATCTATCTTATATCATTTATTGAAATCCACGTTAAACCATGTTGAAATTTTATATTACTTAAATGTGGGACTTTGTATGTGTAATGCCGAGATATACATCGACATGATGTGTTGTATAAATCTCGAAACCAAGATTCATATCGAAATCTTTGGTTATAAGGTGACACATCTCGACATCTTGATGTGTAAATGCTGAAAACATCTCGAAATCCCTTAATTAGTCTCGATATCCTTGCTTAGAAATTTAACATACACTTCGACATCTTATATGATATATCAAGATTGTGTATTATTTAATAAAAACTCGAAATCTATTTCAATGTTAGTGTCGAGATCTTGGCACATTGTTTAAATGTCGAGATTCATACAAATGTCGAGATTCATGTTGGAAACATATCGAGACTTATAGAAATTAAAACTAGGGTTTTTAAATTAAGCCACTTTAGTGAAATTGTGAATAGACTAACAAACCCTAATTTTGTATGTTGTTATACTTAGGGGTTTGAAGGTTAGCGATTTACAAGTACGATAATCTAAGTAGCTAAGGATACCAGGTAAGTGGAAATCGCACCTACAACACATAATTTTATGTGTATAAATTATGTGTCTATGTGCTTTTCATGATTTTATGTGACTTCTATGATTTCTATGTGACGTAAATTTACGTGATTTATGTGACGTAATTTATTCTATGAATATTGTACGCATGTTTACATGATTCATGGCACGAGCATATGCACGCACGACTAGTATGAGAGTCAAGGAAATAGCGTGCATGAGTATAAGATCGCTTGAGAGCGATGTATATTTGCCGATATAGGCATTTGTGTCGACTCAATGATGAGTCACGGCTCTTCTATGCTACCACGGCGATTCACGAAGCCGAATTACCTGAATCACGAAAGGTAGAGGGAATACCCCGTAGCGGGAGATGCAACCTGGAGGATGCGACTCGAGGGTATGAGCGGCACCGAGGGAACCTCGAGTGTTGGCGACCTCGTAGTAAGCTACCAGTGAGAAGCGCCCGCGTGTCAGACCGCATTGGGATGGAAAGGCGCCTTAGGGTTAAACGAAATTTGTGCGCCCGGGTTAGCCTCTCAATGGGACGACATTGGGATTGAAAGACACTAGTAGCCTCTTAGTGTGGATCACACTGGGATTGAAAGGCACTAGTAGCCTCTCAGTGTGTACCGCATTGGGATTGAAAGGCACCATAGGGTTACGCACAGATTGAGTACTCGGGTTTAGCCTCCCAGTGTGTGTACTGCCACTTGTACCCTTAGGGGTTTGAGCTCTATATGGTGCATAGTAAGATTGAAAGCCGAGGGCCCAAATATGTTATGAAAAGTCAAGAAGAATGTGAGAAAGGTCAGGAAGGATATGAGAAGTAGATAGCCTTGGCGCGGATGCCTTCGCTATTTAGGTCACGTGCACTTCATGCATGGTTTTCACTTACTGAGCTTTATAAGCTCATTCCACGTTGTTATGTGTTGTAGGACCCCGCGATCACGGTACGTGATCATTTTCACGGCGAGGCCAATTTTTGAAGCTTCCGTGGGCTTTTGAGATGGAAGTGTGTGCATGGATGCGACCTCGTGGAGGCCCAGTAGATAGATTTGTTTTGACCCGCATGCGCGCTTTCCTATGTAAATAGGACCCAGGATGATTTTGTAGACAACTTCAAGATTCCTTTTTATAGAAGGAAAAATTTTATCCGAAATTTCTCACGATTTATTTTATTATTACAATATTAGTCACATAGACTAGTTAAGAAAGTAGTGGTGGAAGGCGGGGCTGCCACATGTGGTATCAGAGCTTAGGATATAGGTTCTGCAGACTGTCCATGTACACACACTCAAAAGCACGGAAGCGGCCTTGCCTGTAAGTTTTATGTTTTTATGAATTTCTGGTATTACATGATTTATTGATCGTAGGAACGTTAGGATAGAAGAACGATGGGTAGAACGAGAAATGGAAATAGTGCGGGTGCGGATAAAGGTAAAGAACCCGCAACCTCTACTGATAGTCGTGATGAGACTATCCTCCAACTCACGGAACTAGTCCGCCAACAATCTGCCCAAATCCAGCAACTGATCCAGCAACAAAACGCTGGTGGGCAATCAAATAACGGATCCCCTCCGGCCGACAGAATCGAAATGATCGGGGAAAGATTTCGTAAACTTAACCCCCCAACCTTTGAAGATGCTGTTGACCCAACCTCGGCTGAGGATTGGCTCCGGACCCTAGAAACCATGTTCCAACATAGCCGTACTCCTGAAATAGAAAAGGTCTTATGCGCTAGCTACCTATTAAGGGGAAGCGCAGGTCATTGGTGGGATACCATGCTAACTCTCGAAGATCCCTTGACAATGACCTGGGAGCATTTTAAAGAACTTTTCCGCAATAAGTATTTCACTGCTCCCATCCGTGCTCAGAGGATGAATGAGTTCATCAATCTCCGCCAGGGAACAATGACGGTGGCAGATTATATTAGGAAATTCGAACAGTTGTCCCGATTCGCTACCCACATGGTAAGCACCGACTCGCTGAAAATTGAACGATTTATGGAGGGCTTGAAGCCAGAACTCTATCGTGATGTCGGCATGGCTGGATTCCAAGGAGTTACGTATGCCCAAATGGCGGAACGAGCCCTGATGGCTGAACAAGCTGAAAGCCGAATTGTACGAGCCCAGGAGATTAAAAGAAAGCTCGAACAAGGATCCAAAGGGGACGGGAATAACCTCAACATGCATTCTAGTGGACTTATGAGCCACATTTTTTCTGTATCCACCACTTATGTGGTAAGACTTGGGATTTTTTTTAGCCGACTTGGTTGATACCAATTCGGCTAATCGGCCCGAACTGTTATCTAGCAAATAGGCTTTCAAAATAGGAAGTTGTATCCCTAGAAGGAAACCTAAGACCCAATCGTATTTGGGGTATAACCCTATGCCCCAATCTTTCTGCTCATCCTGAAGAATATATTTTCTCAATATCAGAATGGCGCAGCAAAAGCGTGGTGGACGCTTATAACCTTTGATCTCTGCCTAAGTTAGAATTATAAGAATTCTTAGCTTTTCGAGATAATACGAGTTTCACTAACGAGACCAATCTCCATGTTTACTTCACTAGGGTTCTTTTCCTTTCGATCATCAAAAATTTTCGAGATTCCTTGATGACTTCCTAGAGTGAATTTCTGTCACCCAACCTAGCCAATTCAACTCCCTACCAATCGATACCCTGAATTATTCCAGCTGACGGAATTTCGGGGGCGAAATTCTTTTAAGGGGGGAGGATGTAATACCCGTAAAATCTATTTACGGGATTTACAATATAATTAGTGTGAAAGTATTTAAGTTGATATTTTATTGGATTAGTTAAATAAAAAGGTTAAGATTATATGAGACTTAGCTGTAGCACAGATTAATTGGGGAACAAAAGTATTAGTATTTTTAATACTTTACGTGACTTGTGTGTTATGTGTTTTCCGTGATATTATGTGACTGCATGAGACGTGTTTTACGATTTTATGTGTTTATATGATTTTAAATTAAATGCTATTAAAATCACTAACCAAGTAGAAGAATTAACTGAACTTAGAAAGGGTTTTATAGAAGATAGGAAGAGATGAGTTTTGATATATTAGAAGCTCGAAACCTTGAATTCTCGAGATTTATAATTTTCGAGAGGAGGTCGATTTCTAAATTAAGTACATGAATGTCGATGTTAAAGAATTTCAAACAATTAAATTTCGAAACATTGGGATTCTGAAATTCTAGAACTCGATTTCTTAACCACAACGAAAGGAGCATAGTATAATAATGTTATAAAGGTGTAACTTAAGAAAACTAGATAAGTATTGATAAAAGTAAATGGCAACGTCATCAAGCAACTCTAACACGCAAGAAAGTGCTACAATAAGCAAGAGATGAACTCATTATGTGAAGAAAAACTAATGAAAACCCTCATATCTCACAAATTAACAACGAGAGAGAGTTCATTTCAAGCAAAGGAGTATCAACTAAACTTGAAGCCTAACACCTCGAGAATTTTACTGGGAAGTGGGGTATAATTCCTTACTTTAAACTCATATTTTTTTATATATAATTAAGCGTATTAAGACCTGTAGTGAGCCGACTATTTGTATAAAAAGTAGGATTCTAACTACTGCAATTAGGGATTTGATAAGGATGATGCGACCTTCAAACTGGTTTTGGAAATTATGAAGGTTCGATCAAAGTTTATATAATTTCCATACCAAAAAGACGTTTTTGGGTTATATAATTTTCAGTTTAGGAGATGTCGAAACCCTATTAGTTTGTAAGAAAAATCACGAGCTCAAGGATGAAAATGAAGATGGGGTAATGTCGGGGCTGAACTGGAGATCCATATTGAGATGTTTTAAAATTGAAATGTCGAAATGTTTAAAAATGTAATGTCGAGGTTTATATTAATAGAATTTTACAATTACACTCGAAGTCTATGTCAGTACATATGTCGAGATCTCGGGGCATAGTTAAATATCGAGACTTAGTTAATATGTCGAGATTCCTTTATGTATAATATTGAAAAGTATATGTCGACATCTTACTATGATTAACTTCGACATTAAGTATAATATCAATATATATATATATATATGTACATATATATAACTCGACACTCATGTTGAATCTTACGAAATCTATCTTATATCATTTATTGAAATCCACGTTAAACCATGTTGAAATTTTATATTACTTAAATGTGGGACTTTGTATGTGTAATGCCGAGATATACATCGACATGATGTGTTGTATAAATCTCGAAACCAAGATTCATATCGAAATCTTTGGTTATAAGGTGACACATCTCGACATCTTGATGTGTAAGTGCTGAAAACATCTCGAAATCCCTTAATTAGTCTCGATATCCTTGCTTAGAAATTTAACATACACTTCGACATCTTATATGATATATCAAGATTGTGTATTATTTAATAAAAACTCGAAATCTATTTCAATGTTAGTGTCGAGATCTTGGCACATTGTTTAAATGTCGAGATTCATACAAATGTCGAGATTCATGTTGGAAACATATCGAGATTTATAGAAATTAAAACTAGGGTTTTTAAATTAAGCCACTTTAGTGAAATTGTGAATAGACTAACAAACCCTAATTTTGTATGTTGTTATACTTAGGGGTTTGAAGGTTAGCGATTTACAAGTACGATAATCTAAGTAGCTAAGGATACCAGGTAAGTGGAAATCGCACCTACAACACATAATTTTATGTGTATAAATTATGTGTCTATGTGCTTTTCATGATTTTATGTGACTTCTATGATTTCTATGTGACGTAAATTTACGTGATTTATGTGACGTAATTTATTCTATGAATATTGTATGCATGTTTACATGATTCATGGCACGAGCATATGCACGCACGACTAGTATGAGAGTCAAGGAAATAGCGTGCATGAGTATAAGATCGCTTGAGAGCGATGTATATTTGCCGATATAGGCATTTGTGTCGACTCAATGATGAGTCACGGCTCTTCTATGCTACCACGGCGATTCACGAAGCCGAATTACCTGAATCACGAAAGGTAGGGGGAATACCCCGTAGCGGGAGATGCAACCTGGAGGATGCGACTCGAGGGTATGAGCGGCACCGAGGGAACCTCGAGTGTTGGCGACCTCGTAGTAAGCTACCAGTGAGAAGCGCCCGCGTGTCAGACCGCATTGGGATGGAAAGGCGCCTTAGGGTTAAACGAAATTTGTGCGCCCGGGTTAGCCTCTCAATGGGACGACATTGGGATTGAAAGACACTAGTAGCCTCTTAGTGTGGATCACACTGGGATTGAAAGGCACTAGTAGCCTCTCAGTGTGTACCGCATTGGGATTGAAAGGCACCATAGGGTTACGCACAGATTGAGTACTCGGGTTTAGCCTCCCAGTGTGTGTACTGCCACTTGTACCCTTAGGGGTTTGAGCTCTATATGGTGCATAGTAAGATTGAAAGCCGAGGGCCCAAATATGTTATGAAAAGTCAAGAAGAATGTGAGAAAGGTCAGGAAGGATATGAGAAGTAGATAGCATTGGCGCGGATGCCTTCGCTATTTAGGTCACGTGCACTTCATGCATGGTTTTCACTTACTGAGCTTTATAAGCTCATTCCACGTTGTTATGTGTTGTAGGACCCCGCGATCACGGTACGTGATCATTTTCACGGCGAGGCCAATTTTTGAAGCTTCCGTGGGCTTTTGAGATGGAAGTGTGTGCATGGATGCGACCTCGTGGAGGCCCAGTAGATAGATTTGTTTTGACCCGCATGCGCGCTTTCCTATGTAAATAGGACCCAGGATGATTTTGTAGACAACTTCAAGATTCCTTTTTATAGAAGGAAAAATTTTATCCGAAATTTCTCATGATTTATTTTATTATTACAATATTAGTCACATAGACTAGTTAAGAAAGTAGTGGTGGAAGGCGGGGCTGCCACACTACCTGTCCCCCCGATATCACTAAACGAGGGATCTGATGGAATCCCTATAAGTCGATTCTCTGGATAAATAAATATTATTATATCAGTATATTTGCTAAACTGTATAAGTTTTTAAGTTCCCAAACCCTAATTATAGAAAACCCTAAAATTAATGAAAACCTAAAATAATGATATTCCTAAAATAAATAAACCTAAAATATTGAAAACCCTAGAAATAGTAAAATTCTAAAATCCCGTAAATTTATTAACTGAAATACAGTATCGAAATCTTGAAAAGGTCGAGACATCTAAATATCGAAACCTATCGTCATTTATTACTATTGTTATCAAACATCTCGGGCAAGAAATGTCGAGACCTCAAAAATGTAAATGTCGAGACCTAGCCTTAATAGTAATGTCGAGATCTATTCCTGCCAAAATATCGAATACAAATGTCGAATTATTCCTACCAAAATGTCGAATGTAAAAGTCGAGACCTTCTAAATGTCGAAACCATATGAATGTCGAGATTAATTTCTACAAAATGTCGTAGCTTTATAACTTCGAATTCTTACCAATACAAATGTCGAGTCCTTTAAACAATATCGAGACCTATTAATAATGTCGAGATCCTAACAAAATGTCGAGAGCTATTTAAACATCTTGAAACCTATCTGCTTTGTACCTCAAATGTCGAGACCATGGTACATGTCGACATTCTTTCATTCGACAACTCAAAACTTATTTAAGATAAAGACAAAAACTTATATAATCATATCGAACTATTAAGTGTGCCGAGATCTTATTTGTCTATTGTCAAGATTTATTAAGATGTCGGATATATTTCTTTGTCGAGCTCAAGATGTCGAGGCACATAAAATATCGAGCTTAAAATGTCGAGACATACAAAATATCGAGCTTGAATGAATTCTTCCTATTACATATCTTTCGACATCTTCTTTTAATTCATATACAATCCTATATCGACATCTAATTCTCACGAATCCATCACATATCAAAATCCATCACAGTAAATACTTCATCACGTTAGGTGCTTACCGAATATGAGTCGATTTTAAAGAATTAGGGTTTTCTAAACTAACTTACTATTATAATTACCTTGCAAAAGTCATCCTACTTCCAGGAAAGATACATCCTACTACTTATGTTTCAAAAGAACAAAAAACAAAGATTGTTAAAGCTCATCTCTCTCTTTAACCAAATATTCATGACCGTATACTAAATTTCAGAGATTCCAAGTCTTCTAGATATGATATCCCACGAAGCTATAGTCATTACCTAGTCATGAAATTCGTTTATCACTGTTGAAATGGCCTAATTATATATTAAGTTCAAGAATTTACCTCAGTTAGGGTTTCGAGTTGTTGAATGTAATTGAGCTTCTTTCGTTTTCTTGCTCCTCTTTGTTTGTATTAACGTTTGTTTTTAAGTCACAAGGTAAGGATATACAATGAAATATAATTTTCGAAAGTTGACATTGATTAGACATCTTGGTAACTTAACGGTTCTTACCTTAGGATTTAAGAAATCTCATAGTTATCTTATTTTATTTTATTTATTTATTTATATATATACATATATTTATGGGCTTGTGGGCTTTAATTTCGAATTTATTGAATTAATTATGGCCCAATCTTATATCTTGTAGTACCATTACTTTTATTTAACTCCTCATATTTCGAAATTGATTCAAACCATAAGAATTTATATATTTGTTATGCGATTAGGGTTTCTTTATTAGACTTCCTAATTCACAAAATCACATAAGTAATTACATCAAAGTCCCATATAAATTTTACGGGTATTACAACAATTCACAAGGAAAGTTAAGCACATAATTATGCAAGAGAAAGCTCATTAATCACGTGCATTAACTCAAGGAACCATGACAAGAATAAACCAGTTAAGCTCAACGGTCATGCATGAATTCTTACCATAAATACAGAGTCTTACTTTCCTTCCAAGGCACAATCTCATCCGTTTGTCAGCACATTCCATATACAGACTCAATCAGCATATACATATAAGCCCAATCAATTACTTTCCAAAATATAAATTCCAAGTCGCACGAGGAAAGATAGATCATTGATTCACTGATTTAAGAGTCAAATAAGATAGCACTCAAACGGATATATCATTGATATTCTTTCCTAAAATAGATCAATCACATGTAAGCACTTAATCAGAATATATTTTCCATATATAGCATACTCATTCATATCCAGGTGATCGCAGTGATTTCTTTCCTAAAATAACTCAATCTCGCAGACAGTTCACATATCACTCAACATAGTATACTTTCCATATATAGCACACATCGAGATTTCCATTCATACGAGAACGTTCATAACCAGGTGATCACAGCAGTATTCCAGTTAAGCACAAGATCACATAAATTCAATTTTCTTAACGATTTAAATCACATTGAAGCACTTAATCGAATATTTTCACATACTTAAACATCATAAATCATACATATCGAGTTTTCCAAATTGTACCCCCATAATACATAATTACTTGGAATAATCAAAACTCTCATAAGCATTGGACCAAAAAGGTCTACAATGACTTAGTGGGAACTTAGTCATATGTTTGCTTATATTAAAGCCACCGTTATTATGAACAATATGAGAGGAAAGTTTTAGTCTTACACCTTATGTTAGTCATGCACTTTATCTCAGTGGTATTAGAGCTCAGTTGACTTGTGATTCATTCTTGATACATGGCCACGAAAGCTAATTTTGGGAATACCGCCATCCCTCACTTTGGTAGTGACTAGACTATGACCGTTAGAGCATCTAATAGAGAATTTTTGCGGTCGAAGGACTATTGGCCCATGATTGAATTTGGGATTCAAACTCCACCAGAATATGCGACTAATGCCAAATTTTGAATTTGAAGCTAGAAAGTTGAAGGATTTGAAATCGAAAAAATCTATTTCCTAGCCATTGATCGTCCCATGTTGGAAACTATCAAGGATCTACGAGAGTGAAGCGTGAAATCGTCAAGCTTTAAGAGGGACTCGAAAACACTAAAAATGAAAGATGACGAATCTGACACCAACTATTGTGCTAGATACATGGAGATCAGTAAAAAATGAAATTCCTTGGTGAGAAAATAGAAGACGCCGCTATCGTTGGGAAAATTCTACGCTCATTGTCGGTGAAGTACGACTGTGTAACGTCTCGTTTCCTATTACCTTTTACGCATCTATAAAATATTCATATAAAATTTTTCGCATTTTCCATAACCAGTCCCCTTAACAAAACCGGCATGTACATCCGATCTGGTTCCTTTGACAATAATGTACATATGAGTACATGTAATGCGAGTCACAAAATATATCAGTCTACACTGTCTAGACTATGTGCTAACGATAAACCGAGGGGAGTAAGAGGAGAGCGTAGCCGACCAACCTTGAATCCATGTTGTATGATGATGCGTTCTATGTGGCCTGCTAATTATTGACACAACTGTGAAGACAACTATTCTGAGTATGATAGCGACATGTTAATCAATAACAAATAAAACTATAACGTGAAATAAGTTCATTCCCATAAGTGCCATAAGCCTGTCAGTCCTACATTTTATCACATAACCATCATTCATATGATCCTTAGATCAATGCATTTCTATATACCCATTTATTTTGATACTTCCGTTATAGACTTGCTAGACTCGTACTGTAAGCCCAATCGGCGCTCATGTATGTGACTCTGTCAATACTGTAAATATCTGTATGTGCAAGTGCAGGACTCTGTCATTCCCCGATTTGTAGGGAAGTAACTATCATCCCTCGAGTTGTAGGGAAGTATGCCGTACCATCCATATCGTACCATCCATAGTCGTAGCAGTCATAACGGTTTCTCCTTTCATTTATTAGATGTATGCAATGCTATACGTATATCCTTATATGACACATATATCATATGAGAACACGTTACAGTCACATAATTCACGTTCATTTACAAATAACACGTATATCATAAAATCATCAATCAATTAAACCATATAGAGCACGTAGCCACATAAGACACATAAAATACACGTTGCGTATCATACTCACAAGTTTTACTTATACTCTCGTTCGCTATTCGACCTTGTCCTTGCCCTTTATTATGCATGATCATTTCTATCCATAATCATTACCTTTTTGTTTCTTAGTTATAATATATCAGACTCTCAGCTTAGAAGATATATTTTAATAGGTATCGAAACCTATATTAAAAGCTGGTAAGTATACTATCCCGAAAACATTGTTAACAATTCCGTGAACTTTATTAATGTATAATGCCAAATATTTTATTGAATACATCGAAAACTTTATAAGATAACCATGCCGAAAACTTTATTACATTGCCGAAAAGTTTCCTTGCATAAGTAAGATAGTGCCGAATCGAACCCGTAAGTGCCGAAAAGAACACACCTACCGAAAACGTTACCAATATCGAAAACCTCCTAACCGTACACATCGAAAACTTTTTGGAAAGTATACCAAAAACTTCTTAAAATTATTCATAAAAATACCGAGATCTTTTCTTGTAGAGATCTAATATCGAAAACCTTTTAAAACACCTAATCATCAAAATATAAAAAAGTTCCTATATCAAAATTTCTAACACACTTATAACATTTAAAAATCCTAACACTTTACATCAAAACATCGTTTCCTCAAAAACACAATAAATATCGATAGAACCTCAAACCTTTTCAAACCCTAAAAATCCAAAATCGATATAAAATATGATTTGAGCAACTTTTCATGCTCTTTTTTTTGGTGTAAGGTCCCTTGTATATATATATGTCGAAAAGTGCATGATGAGTGAGAGTATAACTCCTCACAATCAACTAGTAACATGCTACTGGTAACACATGAAAAGAAAAAGAAAAGAAACACACATCAACCAACTACCATGCCACCCTCCAAAGTCGACGTATAGCCAATCTCTGGAATGCATACTTAGTGGACATACCACTAATACACATAGTGACCAAAGCAAGCACACATCCAACAAGTCGATCAGGTGTTGTAACGATCCCCTCCTTCTAGCGCTTGTTCCGAGCCTGCCAAATGTGATAGACAAGCGACGTTAGTACATGCCTATAAGCTGCATGAAGAAGATGTCTCCCATGCCATTTAGCCGCTGCCCATCTAATCCCCGCTCTCCACTCCCGATACGGCCATGCCCACCGAATACGTCTCCTCAGCAGGCGTTGGCACTGCCGTGAATACGGACAATCAAAATGTTGCTCGTCACAGAGGACGCACGCCGACGTTCCCGCCCTATGAGCTACCCAAGGCTTATCTCTAAACGAACGTACCACTGGTCTCAGCTGCATGAGCTTCCGCCAACTCCATGCATCATTCGGTTAAATCGAGAGATCCCACACCGATCGAGAATGTAGTCGTGTTCTGTATAGCCACTCTACCCAAATCGAGTCAGAAGATCTTGTGAGCACGCTCCACAATTGCTTCATGAGAAGTGCCTTGTCGTCCACCACTATGGATCGAAGGCCCATTCCCCCCTCAGACACTGGGAGACATAGTACATCCCATGCCACCTTTGCCGCCGATCCCCCCACAGGAACTTCCTACATCGCATCTCCAAAGCTCGTACAACACCTTTAGGAAGCAAGAAAACCCTCGACCAGTATGCATGTAGGGCCTGAAGCACCGACTTAACCAGCTGGAGTCGCCCGGCATACGACAACGACCGATTAAGCCATGAGCCTAGGCGCTGATCTACTCGATGTAATAAAGGTGGACAGTTAGCAACCGACAGGCGTGTGGTAATAAGCGGTACCCCCAGGTAGCAAACTGGAAGATGTCCAACTCGATATCCCATCAGTGCATGAATCTGCGATGTCAGCCCTTTCGTCCGTCATGACAAGTACATCTCGCTCTTGTCCGGGTTTGGGAATAACCCTGACTGAGCTGCAAAGCGTCCAAGAGCGTCCTTCAGCACACCTATCGACACTACATCCGCATGACTGAAGAGCAACAGATCGTCCGCGAAAGCCATAGGGGCCAAGCGCATCGATTCACATCGCCAATGGTAAGTAAACCTCGATTCCTGGAAATACATAAGGAGATCATCCCATGCAACACCTCAATAACCAGAGTAAAAAGATAGGGCGATATGGGGTCTCCCTGTCGGATTCCCCTCTTTTTTTTGGGAAAATCCACTAAAATAAAGAAAGATACAGGAGTACATGGGTAACGTACGTGATATCGCTCACGACGCAACAAGCGGTAACAATCTACCGACCTGAAAGCACATCGACAAAGACCGAAACAGCCCCAACACCCACAAGGTCCCAACAAGACCCAAGCCAAAGAACACAATAGAAGGAAAACAATATAAAGCAGAGGCGAAGGTAGGTGACACAATCCTCAAAACACTAAATGTAGCGACCCTAGCTATCGCTGCCACTTCTAGCCTTGTCTTACATGCCTAACTACGTATTTAGTTAGAAGAAACTCGAAAATGCGGAATAAATTTTTTTCATTTTCGCGAAGGAGCTCATATCCTGTACAAGTCAAAAGAATACATCTTCATGACAAAAGAATGCTTCCAAACTTCCTAGTTACAATCGGGTTCTATTTACATGTGTCGTGTATATTTGTGCAGCAAAATATCCTATGCGCCCGGCCTCACAGGTCATCATCCACGTACACACCACCCTCCCAAAAGTCGCTCGGAAGCTCCAAAAGAAAGCCTTGCTGGCTAGGCGATCACGTATCGTGTTCGCTAGGACCTAAAACACATAAAACATGAGATAAGCTTATATAGCCCAATAAGTGAAAACTTATGCATGCTGTGCTCGTGTCCTGTCTTGTATAGGCATATACGCCAACGTTCACTAATTCTCACAAAATCGTGTCATGTCGTGCCTTGTTTTGTCTTGTCTTGTCATGTCTTATAGGATCCCTAAAACACGTCTTGTCTTGTGTCTTGTCTTGTAGGGTCCTCGGCAAATCTTGCTACGAGGGCTTTGCTCGATTTACACGTCTTGTCTTGCACGTGTCTTGTCTTGCACGTGTCTTGTCTTGACATCGGTGACATAGTAGTCACCCCGTAGCATTAGAAGAGCCGTATCACACGTCTTGTCTTGCACGTGTGTTGTTCGTAAATAAAATTAAATTAATGTTATCAACTATTTGTCGTGCCCCGGCGATCATGCGTGAATTACATGTCATGTCTTAAAAACTCTCGTGGGACTCGTTCATGCTCGTGAAATGCATGTATGAAATGCGAAATGACTTTTCGTGCCACGTCATGCAAGGGATCACTCATGCCATGTCATGTAATGGGTAACTCGTGCCATGAAATAAATCACGTAGTCATGTAGAAACACGCAATCACATAAATAATGCGCACGCAACTTTATGTGTTGTAGTTGAAGTGAGGTTCCCACTTACCCGTCGTCCGTCGATTATTGGCTACCTGACCAGTGAAACTCCTAAGTATCGACCTTAGCATAAAAATAATAAAGTCAACACCTTATCTATAATTATTTGGCTTGCTAAGGTTTTGAATTTCCTAAGTGTTGGAATATTATAATTGATATTGCCTTTAAGAAGTAATTATTTGGAAATAGGTTGTTAACGTTATTTTGTGAATGTTCAGGACTCGTCAGATTCGTGGCATACTTCATAATTTGTGACCTTTCTTGAACTCGTGAATCTAAACACATGATTTCTAATTCGTGACTTATTAAATTCGTGAATGCGTATGAAATTCGGGAAATACTAATTCGTGAAGTTCTACATGCTACATAATTTCAATTCATGAAATTTCCATGCCCTAATGGTTCGTGAAATGCCCTAGGGACTACTTTCTTGTATCTTAATATTTAATTTCTACTAAGTTCGCAAAGTGATGATTCGCCAAGTGATCAATTCGCAAATTTCATGTAGTTCGCGAAGTCACACTTCGCGAAGTCCTTTATTCACAAAACTCGGTTGATTCGCGAAATTCTAGCCTCCCTCTTTCAATTCGCGAAACATCAAGGTTTGCGAACTCTCGCTTAATTCGCCAGAAATTCTTCTTGCTCCTGCTTTGCGAATTCATTAAAATATTGGACTTCGTCCTATACTAACTGTTCGTGAAATAGGACCCGTAAAGTGCAATATAACATATAATATTATTCTATTACCACACCTAGCTAAGTCTATCCCCCAAGTTCATGAACCTACTATGTACCTTATAATGTTATTTTATTACTTAAGTTACGTAACATTCCATTGCATGCACAATTATCAAGGTCACTATCAATTTGTGAAGTGTTAGTCAATTATGAAGTACAGCCTAGTCTCAACTTGTCAAATGGTCATTGGTTTGTGAAATGGTTCACGTATGAGTCACCCTCCACTAACCTTTTTATGTCATGATGATTGGTTCACAAAGTCTAACAATTCGCCATCCTATATATGATATTATTATCTTATTCCTTCTATGCGAATCCACTCGTTTAAAACCTTAGAATTCGTGAATTTGCATGTCGCAAAACTCTAGACCCGTGAATCTTCATTTCGCCAAATTATTTTGCGAACTGTTCTATTCGCGAAGTTTGGATTCGCGAAATGGGATTCGCCAAGTTTCTCACCAATTCGCGAAGTCATATATCGCGAAATCCTATCTTGTCTTCTTCTAATTCGCAAAGTCCAATTCGCTAAGTTCATTTAATTATTGACCCTTCATACACCTTACAATCGGTCAAGTTCTATGTGCCTCTAACATTATTTTATTCCCTAGCACAATTCCCAACCACTTAATTCATGAAGTTTGTTGCCTATAATTCGCCAAGTGCACTCACTTAATGATATTTTTACTTTATTCTCATACTTTACGTGGTTTCCTCTTTCTTGACTTGTCGTGACCCAATTCGCCAAATTTTACTCGGTTCGTGAAGTTGGGTGGTTCGTGAACCTTATCTTCTCCCAATCGCAAAGTTCCGTTCTCGACTCCTCGTTCGCGAAGTCACCTTGGATTCGCAAAATTTTCCAAGTTCGCGGCTCCCTTATAGTTTGCCAAGTTTTAGGTTTGCGAATTGGGGTTCGGCCAGTTTAGCTTAATTCGTGAAGCTCTACCAACTCGCGAACTTCATGATTCCCGAGTTCTTAAGCAATTTACGACTTCAAATTCTTGGGAACTTAGATAAAAAGTATCTTCTCAAGAAACCTTATGAACATCATGAGTTTTAAATATCACTTATCCTTTTAAAGGAAAACAAATGCGTACCCTAATCATTAAGTCGTAAGAAAATAACGATTAACCTTGAGATAGCTGAACCATCGAATAAATCCACTTCCCACAAGGACGATTTTGTATATCATGTTAACTCCATCTCGTTTTGAGTCTTTGAGAATTAAAACTATATAATACCTAAGTAGAGGGCAATTTTCGTCCTAAACAACCCCTAAAGCATAAACAAAATATGGAGTTAGGATAAGAAGGTTATACCTACTCAAATCTTGATTTGAGTTCGAACTTCTTCCCTTCTTTCTCCTCTAAATGTTGTCGAGCACTTCTTACGATATGGAAATACCTCCTTTCGTTTTCTACCTCCTTTGACCAAGAGTTTCCAGCTTTCTTATGGATTTAAAGGTTTAATAGATATTTTTTTCCTTTATCATAGGTATGGGGTGGGACTAGAGTTGACGTGAACCCCTTAATTTAAGGAACTCTTGTCTTCCAATGTGTATCTCAAATGACATGAGCCTAAGCTTATACTTTAGCCCATTTGTAAATATAGCCCAACTATAATTGCAATCCAGTTTCCATTCTTAATAGTTTTGTTACTTAAATTTTTCCTCTACTCTCTATTTTGGAAAATTCCTATTTAACTTATAGGTCACCCAAAAACATAATTAATTGCACACAAGATTTCTTACTATCACATAATTCACGTAATCACATGAGCATGAATTTCTATTAATCACATATGCACCTTAATTAACGTATTGATTTTCGTAGAATCACATAAGTCACGAGATTCATTCAATACGTAAGTTCAATGTATAACATCCATATAATTTCCCTAAGTGCATAATCAGTACGCGAAAACCATACGATCATGTAGGCACGTAATTAGCTGCATGCAATCTCCATAAGGTCACATGAGCATCTTTGTGCATAAAATCCTCAGTCTCCCCTAATCCTTATTTACGAAACTCCCTAGTTAATTAGGTATCACAGGGTCACATAGTTAATGTGCATAACAAAAGAGTTCATATTAAATCACATAAGCGCATAATTACGTGTACGAATTTTGTGAAGTCATGCGGGCATGTAATTAATCCATGAATTTCATGTAGGTCACCTAAGACATATAATATATGCACGCGAATTTATTGGCCGACCTAGATCACGGAACTCGGGTGTTACATCCTCCCCCTTAAAAGAATTTCGCCCCCGAAATTCCGTCATCGGAAATAGTTCAGGGTAGCGAGGGGTAGGGAGTTGAGTTGGCTTGACTAGGTGACTGCTCACCTAACTTGCTCGTAAAGGAGTTCCTACTTCTCGAATCCATACTATTGGAGATCTAATTCTAAGCTGTTCTTAAACGGAACTCGAATGGAAGTCTCGGAGGGTCATCCATAAGAAGCTGATCATAACTTAAGTTATTCAGCAAACCGCTATTTCTAATTTTAACCTTTTCCAGCTGATTGCGTTCATGCGACGATTGAGGGAAACACGAGTATCCATTACGCTTTCGCTGCGTCATTTCAACTATTGAACTTATGCAATTCTCAGAAGGGATGGAGGGAAATGGGGCATGGGGTCGTACACCAATATCGTTCGGTTTAGACTTGTCGTGCCGAAGGGAGTGGAACATGGCTTCATCATCATATCCCAGAATGGAGGAACATTCGATAGAGAAGGGATATGGTTTTGACCAGTTCGGGTCGAAACATCCGGGGAAATGGTTACGTTACGTTCGCACTTGACCCGGCTAGGGGTAACCCCAAATATCGCCACTCGATTAATGGGTGCGAAAGAATGCGTGGTTTCATGAGTCTATTGGAGTGTAGGTCGGGTTTGATGAATAGGGAGTGTACCTGCCGCAAAGGACGGGTTGTCTTCGGCCTCCCCAGTAGTGAGGGTGTACACTGGGGCGGTTGCCGTCGGTGGTCTTGCCTGGCTCACCGTCTGGTTTCCGGATGGATTTTCCGGACATACCGTGGAAAAGTGGCCTGTTTTGCCACACTTGTAACAGGTCGCGTTCTGGGAGTAGCAGACACCTGAATGTCGCCTCCCACATCTCGGGCATGTTGGTATGGTGGGTTGAAATGGTTGAGGCCTCCCCTGATTTGGATTGGGCTGCTGGGGTGGTCCAGGCCTATTATGAAAATAGGGTTTCGGGTCCTTGGGAATAAACGGCTTCTTCGAGGTGTTCCCGTCCCCTTTAAGTCCTTGTACGAACTTTCTCTTTGCCTCATGCGCTCGTACTATAAGTATCTCCGCCTGTTCAACTACTAGTGCGCGTTCCGCGACCTGAGCATAAGTCGCTCCTTGAAGTCCGGCCATGCTGACATCACGGTACAGCTCCGGTTTCAGGCCTTCTAAGAACCTCTCGATTTTTAGCGAGTCCGTGCTCACCATATGAGCCGCAAATAGGGAGAGTTGTTCAAACTTTCGAATATATTCCGCCACTGTCATTGTTCCTTGGCGGAGGTTGATGAACTCGTTCATCCTTTGGGCACGAATAGGAGCGGTGTAGTACTTGCTTCGGAAGAGCTCCTTGAAACGGTCCCAGCTCATTGTTACGGGATCTTCAATGGTCTGGATAGTATCCCACCAGTGGCCTGAACTACCTCTCAGTAGGTAGGCGGCGCACAAGACATTTTCAGCCTCGGGGGTACGACTGTGCTGGAACATGTTCTCCAACGTTCGGAGCCAATCCTCGGCCGAAGTAGGATCGATAGCGTCCTCGAATGTCGGGGGTTGAGTTTTCGAAACCTTTCCCCGACCATTTCAACTTGAGGGGGTCCAGTACTGGGCTGACCTCCAGTATTCTGTTGTTGAATGAGTTGTTGGATTTGGGCCGATTGTTGCCGGACCAAGTCCATGAGTTGAAGGATAGTTGCATCCCGACTATCAGTAGGGGCTGCAGTTTCTCTATCCTGGTCGGCATCTCTACTGCCTTCACCTCTAATTCTAACCATTTTCTTGTCCTAGCCTGTTAGTCCCTACGGCCCATAAATTATACTATACAAGGAATGCACAAAACTGAATACTTACAAGCAAGACTGCTTCCGCGCTTTTCGGTGTGTCTACATGGACAGTCTACAGGACCTGTGACCGAAGCTCTGATACCAACTGCAGCGACCCTAGCTATGGCTACCATTTCTAGCCTTGTCTTACATGCCTAACTACGTATTTAGTTAGAAGAAACCCGAAAATGCGGAATAAATTTTTTTTTTTCGCGAAGGAGCTCATGTCCTGTACAAGTCAAAAGAATACATCTTCATGACAAAAGAATGCTCCCAAACTTCCTAGTTACAATCGGGTTCTATTTACACGTGTCGTGTATATTTGTGCAGCAAAATATCCTATGCGCCCGGCCTCACAGGTCATCATCCACGTACACACCACCCTCCCAAAAGTCGCTCGGAAGCTCCAAAAGAAAGCCTTGCTGGCTAGGCGATCACGTACCGTGTTCGCTAGGACCTACAACACATAAAACATGGATGAGCTTATATAGCCCAGTAAGTGAAAACTTATGCATGCTGTGCTCGTGTCCTGTCTTGTATAGGCATATACGCCAACGTTCACTAATTCTCACAAAAACGTGTCATGTCGTGCCTTGTTTTGTCTTGTCTTGTCATGTCTTATAGAATCCCTAAAACACGGCTTGTCTTACACGTGTCTTGTCTTGTAGGGTCCTCGGCAAATCTTGCTACGAGGGCATTTGCCCGATTTGCACGTCTTGTCTTGCACGTGTCTTGTCTTGACATCGGTGACATAGTAGTCACCCCGTAGCATTAGAAGAGCCGTATCACACGTCTTGTCTTGCACGTGTGTTGTTCGTAAATAAAATTAAATTAATGTTATCAACTATTTGTCGCGCCCCGGCGATCATGCGTGAATTACATGTCATGTCTTAAAAACTCTCGTGGGACTCATTCATGCTCGTGAAATGCATGTATGAAATGCGAAATGACTTTTCGTGCCATGTCATGCAAGGGATCACTCATGCCATGTCATGTAATGGGTAACTCGTGCCATGAAATAAATCACGTAGTCATGTAGAAACACGCAATCACATTAATGCGCACGTAACTTTATGTGTTGTAGAAATAACTTTTGAATTTCCTAAGTGTTGGAATATTATAATTGATATTGCCTTTAAGAAGTAATTATTTGGAAATAGGTTGTTAACGTTATGTTGTGAAAGTTCAAGACTCGTCAGATTCGTGGCATACTTTATAATTTGTGACCTTTCTTGAACTCATGAATCTAAACACATCGTTTCTAATTCATGACTTATTAAATTCGTGAATGCGTATGAAATTCGGGAAATACTAATTCGTGAAGTTCTACATGCTACATAATTTCAATTCATGAAATTTCCATGCCCTAATGGTCGTGAAATGCCCTAGGGACTACTTTCTTGTATCTTAATATTTAATTTCTACTAAGTTCGCAAAGTGATGATTCGCCAAGTGATCAATTCGCAAATTTCATGTAGTTCGCGAAGTCACACTTCGCGAAGTCCTTTATTCGCAAAACTCGGTTGATTCGCGAAATTCTAGCCTCCCTCTTTCAATTCACGAAACATCAAGGTTTGCGAACTCTCGCTTAATTCGCCAGAAATTCTCCTTGCTCCTGCTTTGCGAATTCATTAAAATATTGGAATCCGTCCTATACTAACTGTTCGTGAAATAGGGACCCGTAAAGTGCAATATAACATATAATATTATTCTATTACCACACCTAGCTAAGTCTATCCCCCAAGTTCATGAACCTACTATGTACCTTATAATGTTATTTTATTCCTTAAGTTACGTAACATTCCATTGCATGCACAATTATCAAGGTCACTATCAATTTGTGAAGTGTAAGTCGATTATGAAGTTGTTGCCTAGTCTCAACTTGTCAAATGGTCATTGGTTTGTGAAATGGTTCACGTATGAGTCACCCTCCACTAACCTTTTTTATGTCATGATGATTGGTTCACAAAGTCTAACAATTCGCCATCCTATATATGATATTATTATCTTATTCCTTCTATGCGAATCCACTCGTTTAAAACCTTAGAATTCGTGAAATTTGCATGTCGCAAAACTCTAGACCCGTGAATCTTCATTTCGCCAAATTATTTTGCGAACTGCTTCTATTCGCGAAGTTTGGATTCGCGAAATGGGATTCGCCAAGTTCTCACCAATTCGCGAAGTCATATATCGCGAAGTCCTATCTTGTCTTCTTCTAATTCGCAAAGTCAATTCGCTAAGTTCATTTAATTATTGACCCTTCATACACCTTACAATCGGTCAAGTTCTATGTGCCTCTAACATTATTTTATTCCCTAGCACAATTCCCAATCACTTAATTCATGAAGTTTGTTGCCTATAATTTGCCAAGTGCACTCACTATATGATATTATTACTTTATTCTCATACTTTACGTGGTTTCCTCTTTCTTGACTTGTCGTGACCCAATTCGCCAAATTTTACTCGGTTCGTGAAGTTGGGTGGTTCGTGAACCTTATCTTCTCCCAATTCGCAAAGTTCCGTTCTCGACTCCTCGTTCGCGAAGTCACCTTGGATTCGCAAATTTTTCCAAGTTCGCGGCTCCCTTATAGTTTGCCAAGTTTTAGGTTTGCGAATTGGGGTTCGGCCAGTTTAGCTTAATTCGTGAAGCTCTACCAACTCGCGAACTTCATGATTCCCGAGTTCTTAAGCAATTTACCACTTCAAATTCTTGAGAACTTAGATAAAAAGTATCTTCTCAAGAAACCTTATGAACATCATGAGTTCTAAATATCACTTATCCTTTTAAAGGAAAACAAATGCGTACCCTAATCATTAAGTCGTAAGAAAATAACGATTAACCTTGAGATAGATAAACCATCGAATAAATCCACTTTCCACAAGGACGATTTTGTATATCATGTTAACTCCATCTCGTTTTGAGTCTTTGAGAATTAAAACTATATAATACCTAAGTAGAGGGCAATTTTCGTCCTAAACAACCCCTAAAGCATAAACAAAGTATGGAGTTAGGATAAGAAGGTTATACCTACTCAAATCTTGATTTGAGTTCGAACTTCTTCCCTTCTTTCTCCTCTAAATGTTGTCGAGCACTTCTTACGATATGGAAATACCTCCTTTCGTTTTCTACCTCCTTTGACCAAGAGTTCCAGCTTTCTTATGGATTTAAAGGTTTAATAGATATTTTTTTTCCTTTATCATAGGTATGGGGTGGGACTAGAGTTGACGTGAACCCCTTAATTTAAGGAACTCTTGTCTTCCAATGTGTATCTCAAATGACATGAGCCTAAGCTTATACTTTAGCCCATTTGTAAATATAGCCCAACTATAATTGCAATCCAGTTTCCATTCTTAAGTTTTGTTACTTAAATTTTTCCTTTACTCTCTATTTTGGAGAATTCCTATTTAACTTATAGGCCACCCAAAAACATAATTAATTGCACACAAGATTTCTTACTATCACATAATTCACGTAATCACATGAGCATGAATTTCTATTAATCACATATGCACCTTAATTAACGTACTGATTTTCGTAGAATCACATAAGTCACGAGATTCATTCAATACATAAGTTCAATGTATAACATCCATATAATTTCCCTAAGTGCATAATCAGTACGCGAAAGCCATACGATCATGTAGGCACGTAATTAGCTGCATGCAATCTCCATAAGGTCACATGAGCATCTTTGTGCATAAAATCCTCAGTCTCCCCTAATCCTTATTTACGAAACTCCCTAGTTAATTAGGTATCACAGGGTCACATAGTTAATGTGCATAACAAAAGAGTTCATATTAAATCACATAAGCGTTAATTACGTGTACGAATTTTGTGAAGTCATGCGGGCATGTAATTAATCCATGAATTTCATGTAGGTCACCTAAGACATATAATATATGCACGCGAATTTATTGGCCGACCTAGATCACGGAACTCGGGTGTTACACTAAATAGGAACCCAGCACCAGATGCAGTGCCAGCAGGGCGCCCGGGCGATGTACAGGCAAGGCGCAAGAGCACAACAGCAGATAATCCACATAGAAGATTATCAAGCGGAAGAAGGGAAATGCAGTAGGTGTGTCCGCAAGTCAGGTCGGGGAAAAGGCGATGAGATGCCAGCTCCTGTATCTTTCCGCCCCGGCGGAGACCGCGCCACCGCGTGAGATCCGGCACGAGCACGAGCGAGAAGCAGCCAGCCCAGTCCGTACCCGACGGAAAACCAACCAGAAAATCAAACAGCAAAAACTGCAAGAAAAACAACGAAAAAAGGCAAAGCACAGGGCAGAAGTGAGGACAACGGAGAAAAGAGATTCGAGTGCTTCCCTAATACCACGCGCATCGCATTGCAGCCCTCCGAAAAACAGTACCCAAACTGAAAAGCATCCCAGCAGGTCCAATCCAAACCTGAGGAACAAAGGAAGCAAAGCCACAAGGTCGACCAATCCTACCAAGTAATACGCCACTTCCGCCTTAGGACAGAGCATTGCAACGCATACTTAGAGGGAAGGGTAGAGAGACGTAAGCAAAGTAGCATTCAATATCAGCAATGATGTGACCTGGCTGTCGTTGTCGCCCATCGTGCCATACGCTCCATCCACAGGTGATAGACCAGCGAGCTAAGAGCATGACGACGTGGGCCCAGATTAGCTAAGTGTTTACCCCTCCAGCGTCGGGTCGCCCACCTGATACCGGCGGACCAATCCCTAAAAGGCCATCCAAAGCGCAGTTTCCGGCAAAGAAGGCGAAGGCAGCGTCGGGAATAGGGACACTAAAAAAAGATATGCCTAGTAGTCTCAACCTCCTGGGTGTCGCAGAGAAGGCAGGTAGAGCTCCCAGCCTTAGCCGCGACCCACGTCTTATCTCTCATCGCCAATCTATCTCTAATAGCAAGCCATAGGATAAACTCATGCCTTGGAATAGAGATAGGGCCGCCAAATAGAGTGTTCCATGTGATCTTAGGCCGTCGAAGATGAATGCTCTCCCTAGCCGAGCGAGAAGAAAAAATGCCATTCGAGGACGCACTCCAGATAATCTTATCCTCCTCATTCGGTCTGACCTGTGGGATAAAGGCTCAATGTCCATGTATTCCGTTGAGCTACTAGCAGGCCGGCACCAACCGTCCTCACGAATCACTTTACTAAGCTTTGAGTCAAGGGGGAGGCCCATGATCATAGGGCCACGTGGGAATCGATCAATCATGGGTCCTCTGAAGAGCCAAGGGTCGGTCCACAGCCTAATCGAAGAGCCATTTCCAATGCTGAAAGTGATAAGTTGGCGAAAGTGATCACGGAGCTTAAGTAGCTTCCTCCAACTCCACGAAGTGCGAGGTGAAGGCCTAGTAGTCCAAAGCGAGGTATTAAGAAGACGCGTCTGCCGGATCCAAGAGGCCCATATCGAGGAGTTCTCTCCACTCAGCAGGTTCCAAAGAAGTTGCATCAGGAGGGCCTTGTTATCAGTTTCAATAGATCTAATCCCCAAGCCGCGTTCGTCCTTTGGGAGACAGATATCAACCAGGCCACTTTAGCAGAGGAGCCGTTCCATAAGAAAACCCTGAGTTTAGCCTCGATGCTCTTGATGATTCCTTTTGAGAGGAGAAAAACACTCGCCCAATAAGTGTGAAACCCAAGGATCGATTTGATGAGTTGTATCCGTCCCGCGTAAGATAAGGAGAGGTTAGTCCAAGTCCCAAGCAACGATCAATGCTGCTGAAGAGAGGGGCACAATCAGCCGTACCAAGCTTCGAGGTGATAAGGGGGACCCCAAGGTAACGAACCGGGAGAGATCCTATAGGGATTTCCATCACCGCATGGATCGGGACCTTCAGGCGATCCGCTCTTTTAGAGATGAACATCTCGCTGTTTTGAAAATTAGTATGAAGACCGGAAGCGTAGCGGAGTGTTCCAGGCCGCCCTTAAAGACGGACACCGACTCAATATCTGCATGCGAAAAAAGAAAAAGGTCATCAGCCAAGGAGAGCATAAAAAACTTAGTAGTTTTGCATTTCAAATGATAGCGGAATCTGGTGTTGCAGCCAATTCCATCGGTGATAATGCCATGCAACACCTCCATCACGAGCGTGAAAAGGTAAGGAGAGATGGGATCTCCCTGACGAAGACCGCGACGCCCTTTGAAGAAACCTTCCGGTCTGCCATTGATGTTGATCGAGTAGAAAGGCGTCGTGAGGCAGGCACGGATCCAACCCACAAACGTGCTATGGAAATTGAGAGCTTCAAGGGTCCCAAGAATGAAGTCCCACTCAACCCTATCATAAGCTTTAGCGATATCGATTTTGAACGCGACCCATTCAGGTAAACCCACACTATTATACCCGTTGCAAACCTCTTGTACTAAGAGTATGTTGTCCGAAATACGCCGGCCGGGAAGAAAAGCCGTTTGCGTCGGGTGGACAAGACAGCCCAGGTAATCCTTCAAGCGATTAGCAATAACCATGGATATTATTTTGTAGAGCACGTTGCAGCAGGATATAGGTCTGAAGTCCTTGGCAAAAGGTTCAGACAGTTTCTTTGGGCTGGATCTACGGCTAAGGTTGCGTGGGATGACATTTGTATGCCGGTTGCTGAAGGCGGCCTGGGTCTCCATTCGGTATCCTTGGATAATAAGGTACTCCTTTTCCGGCTTCTTTGGCGTGTCATTAGGAAGTCGCCAGACTCGATTTGGATTTCTTGGTTGTATGGTACACGGCTTCGGATGTAGCGACCCTAGCCATCGCTACCATTTCTAGCTTAACTCTAAGTGTCTAATGGTACGATAACTTAGAGTATACGAAAATACGGTAGAAATTTTTCCTTCTTCATAAGGAGTTCGTGTCCTGTACACGTCAAGAGAATATAACTACGCGACAGAATAAATTCTTCAAGTCCTAATTACACCCTAATCCTAGTTCATAATTACTCGGGACGGTTGCGATGGCACAGCAAAAGCTCCTATGCGCCCGGCCTCACAGGTCGTCATCCATACACACACGTCCACCCTCAAAAGACGCTCGGAAGCTTCAAAAGATAGGCCTTGCCAGCTAGGCGATCACGTACCGTGATCGTAAGTACCTACAACACATAACATAAAAGAATGAGCCACCGAGGCTCAGTAAGCAGAAATCATGCATGTATGCACATGTCCTTTCCCCGCAAAGGCAATCCACGCCAATGCATACACTACCTACGCAAAGGCGATCCGCGCCGATGCACCTATACTTCGCAAAGGCGATCTGCGCCGATGCTCATCATATCCGTACTAACATCACTCAGGGCCCTCGGCTAATCTCACTATGCACCACAAAGAGCTCACGTCCACTAGGGACAAATAGACAGCGGTCCACGCCGGATGGTCATACCTAGGATGCACATCGTTCCCTTAGGTTGCCATATGTACCCAGGCGTCCCCGACTGTCGGCGGTCGCTCACGCTGGTAGCCCATGCTGAGGTTGCCTACACCAGGGTTCCACCCTGTGTTGCTTATACCCTCAGGTCGCACCCTCCAGGTCGCACCCTACCGTCACGGGCATCGCCCAATTATAACATAAACATACATATATATGGCCCTTTCGCCAACGGGCATCGCCCTAATATATTTCATTACATGTACAATAATAGTAATATATGTATACGGCACTTTTGCCAACGGGTCTCCGCCTTATTATATTTCATTACATGTACAATAATAGTAATATATGTATACGGCACTTTTGCCAACGGGCTTTCGCCCTAATATATTTCTTTAGGTGTACAATAATAGTAATATATGTATACGGCACTTTTGCCAACGGGTCTCCGCCCTACTATATTTCATTGCATATAAAATAATAGTAATATATGTATACTGCCTTCTTGCCATCGGGACATCTGCCCTAATCATAATCGATATATTTTATATAATATAATGACGACGCTAAACGCCGCCCTGGTAGCATAGTAGACAGCCCTTGACTCAACTGCGAGTCGACAACACACGCCCATATCGGCAATGTATCAATCGCTTTCAAGCGATACACCATATATGTGCATACTTGACTCCTACGACCCTCCCACATATGATCGTGTATGCACGTGAGTATGAAAATGCAACAAATGCCAGACGAAATTACCAAGAGACAGCATATACAATTGGTTCACGAAATTCATGTAATCATCGAGGCACATAGTCACAGAAAGCAAGTACATTCAAACAAGTTATGTGTCGTAGTTGGATTTCTACTTACCTGTCGTCCGAGCGTAATTAGTATTTTCCTCGTTCGCTCCTAACGTACGACCTTAAAGCATAAATAATATCGTATTAGTACTGCGCCTTTGTAAGACCCCTAAATCGAATTAGATTATGTAATCTCGTTAAATTTGCTAGACTATACACCATTAAATTCAAGTCTAGGCTATGTCTCTTGTCCCCTAAATTCCCTAAGTTAGTATCAAATTCGTGACTTAGGAAATTCGGCGAAAGTTAGAAATTGGAATTGTATTCGCCCGATTTAACCTAGCATGGTTTCACCCGATTTCACATCCATGTAATTTGCTCGATTCGATTGCTTACTTAGTTAGTTAGTTTCCATTGTTACTTCTTATCCCTTCTAATCGGCCAATTTGTAAATCGCCGTTCATTTCCATCATCGTGACATCATCCCGAAATCGCCCGATTTCCTTTGCATGGGAGATGTCCGATTCGATTGCATGATAATACTTTCGCCCGATTTACAAATCGTCTTCCTTTTTCGTCATCATGGCGTCATCCCGATTTCATTCGGTCGATTTGAGGGTTTGCAAGGGTGGAAATCGTCCGATTTCCATCTTGCATGAAATCGCCCGATTTAGGGCTTGTTATGCTTGCTCTCGGCGATTTCTTCTCCTAATGCCACGTGTGCGTTTTGATTGGAAATCGTCCGATTTCGTGGTTTGGAGCACCTCACATTCATTTCGATAGATCTCTTGCATGCAACAAATTCGCCCGATTTCTAAGGCTTTCATTTCGCGCGATTTATTAAGTTGGTTACTTAAGTTGAAATCGCCGATACTTAATTCTACACACACATTGCCCGATTTGAGGGTTTCTCAAGCCCGTCAAATCGCCCGATTGGCTATGTTCCAAAATCGCATGCAAGTCGCCCGATTCACTTAGGGTTGTAATTCGCACGATTTAGCATTCCAACTAAAATCGTCCGAAACCCTTCTCTTAGTCTCCTTCGATCGAGGGTCTAATTTGGCTAGACTAAATCGCCCGAAACATCCAAATGTTCATCCCCATCGAAACTACCCCTAGCTATATCTTCCCGTATTCATAAATTCTAGGGTTTTTCTTCCGCCTAAACACGCCCATGCAAACTAAGAGTCATTCCTAGCTAAGATTGAAATCCTTGGGACGAGTTAGAAAATCAAATGCTTAAACAAATCTCAACAACCCTTAACTATGAATTCATACACTAAGCTAGGGGCTTTGCCGTCTATAGTACCTCTAAATTCCCCAAATTTTCATAAGTTTTGTGACCTCATAAGATTGATGCACCTAGAAATCTCAATTTACGGAATAGCAAGGTTTAGGGAAATGTTTTTCACTTACTTCTTTGAATTTTCCAAGCTATTTGGGGTGTCCTTTGGATTGATTTCTTTCGGCCCTTCTCCTTGTTCCCTTTCTTGGTTTTTCGTTAGTTCTTGAGTGGGGTTATCGTGTTTTGTATTGTTTATTAGATATTTATCATAGGCATGGGAAAGGTACTAGAGTTGCCGTGTGTTTCCTTTGTTTGCTTTGAATCCTTATATAAATCTCACTTATTGTTTTATTCATTTACTTGGTAGGTATTAGGTATAAGCTAGGGGTATGGGAGTTGGTGGATAAGCTCATCACTTTACCCCTATATTAAGGACTTCTTTCGTGTCTTTTAGTTGTTCAACTTGACTAGATTGTGATTGGTCAAATGATCTACACAACGTTCACAAATTGGTCGAAACTCCTTCTGAGCCTTAGGAGTTGATCGATTAAATATAAACACACTCAATCATGGCACACAACAATCGCCCGATTTCATACTCCATTTTTTTTCGGCGATTTTGGAAGTCACATACAAAGGAATCGATCGATTATAGTTATTTCTTCCAAAACTCGGCGATTTGTTCTCTTCTTGCCACGTGTGATAACTATCTTAATCGCCCGAAATGAGGCTTAGTGGAGCTAAGCGAAATTGCCCGAGTTCTAACTTGATCGAAACTTATACTATTCAAGTGCTGCCCGATTAAATGTCCTAATTCATTTTCGATCAATGTCTCCTATGTAACAAGTCGCCCGAAATGCGGTTTCGTTAAATCGCCCGATTCCTAGTCGATTTACCCCATAATTCTAATTTCACGTGTAATCGGCTGATTCTATCTTGCTCAATTTGAGCTCGGCGATTTCTTACGTGCATGCCACGTGTACTAGTGGCTTAAAATTCCTTAAGTCCTCATAGCTCATATACACATGAAATCATGTAGACACATAAGTCATGTAAGGGCATGAAATCATATATCGCACATTGGGCATGGATTAATTACGTGTCCTAAGTAAAATATTTTACCCAAAATCCTATTCTCCCTAACGTAATTACTCAACTATGTCTCTAATTAATTATCTCTGCTCTTAATTATGCCGTAAATCCCGTAATTAAATTTCTGGGTCTTACATCGGACGCAGTCAATATGGACGGTTCGACTTTCCACTACTGCTTCTTGGAGCTGGCGCAAACTCCTCCGTTTTCGGTCCGAGATACGCCATTTTCTTGAGTTTCGTATTGGAGATGGTGCTACTATTAGTCTGTGGGAGGACCCTTGGCTCACGGATGGCCCTCTTCTGGCTCGTTTTCCTCGTGGGCCAGTTGTGATGGGGCTTCCTGTGGGCTCTCGTCTGGGCGATGTTATCTCGGCCACTGGTTGGAACTGGCCAGGCCGCACCACTGTTGAGTACATTGAGCTCAGCCGCGAGCTTCCCATCGTACAGCCGGCTTCGCGTGATTCTATCCTTTGGGTTGGTGCCCCGCATGGAAATCCATCCACTCGTATTATCAGGGACGCCTTGCGGCCGCGTGGGGTTGTGGTGCCTTGGGCTTCTCTTTTTGGGGGTCCTCTTAGGGTTCCACGTCATGAATTCATCCTCTGGTTGGGTATTCGAGACCGCTTATCGACGAGGGATAAGCCTTGGGTGGCTTTGCGTGCGGGTACTCAGGCCTGTCCGCTTTGTGATTCGCTCACTGTGGAGACGACCACCCACCTTTTCTTTGAGTGTGTTTTCTCCCGCACTTGCCTGCGGCTTCTGCGACGCAGGATCCGATGGGATTGGCCTTTTCGGGACTGGACTCAGGGGCTTGCCTGGGCTGCTAGACGGTGGAGGGGTACGCATCTACTGCTTCTGGCTTCTCGACACCTGCTTGCTTCGCTGGTTTACCACATTTGGCTTGCTCGCAATAAGCGCTGACGGGAGGGCATTACGACTACGCCTGAGCATCTTGTTGCTTGTGTTATTGATTTGTGTTGTCTGCGTTTGAATGGCACGTCTACTAGGTATGCCTTACAGATGGCGGCCATTCGACGTTTGTGGCATGTTGCGTGGTAGCTGTGTGTGTTTTCATTCACGCATGTACATTTTTTTCTTCTTTTATATATATACGGGCTATTTCCAAAAAAAAAACGCGGGTTGTCGCTCTTGGGTATGAGAGTAATAAGAATCGAGTTGAGTTCTTTTAGGAGCAGCCCCGTGTGGAAAAATTCTTTAATGGCAAAGGTAATTTCAGTCCCCATAGTGCTCCAAGCATGTTTGAAGAAAGCCGCCGAAAACCCATCAGGACCGGGGGACTTCTTGTCTCCCATGGAAAAGAGGGCACTTTTGATCTCGTCATTGCTAACCGGTTGAATCATTGCGGTAGACTCGTCCGTGCCAAGCTTCCTCTCTAGAAAAGGTGCAATCAAGGAGGCAAAAATGGGATTCGTACGGGTAGATTGACCGAGCAAGTCCGTATAGAAGCGAACCAGTTCGGAATGTACTAGAGCGTCACCCTCAAAGGTGTCCCCCGCTTCATTCTCCAGGAAACAAATCCGGTTCCTAGCATGTCGCATGGCCACTTCTTGAAAAAGAAGGAGGCGCATTGAACCCCATCCTTAAGCCACGCCACTTTGGCGCGCTGAATCAGTGCTTCGTGCTCCATATCCACAGCTATGGCATAAGCGAAACGGAATCGTTTTCCGAGCAGGAGAAGGTCCATGGGATAGTGTATAGCCATATCTTGCATAGTGTCGAGATATCTCTTAGCCTCAAGAGTGTTGTGGTTCAGGTCCCCTTTATCTCTACGGAGCTGCTTCATAACCTATTTAACTCCCTTAAGTTTTTTAACAACGGAGAACATGGGGTAACCGACCATAGGGCTATTCACACTTCTTCAACCAAAGTTGCGAATCGAGGATCCTTAATAAGGAAGTTGTCAAAGCGGAAGATAGGACCTGTAGCCCGGGTCGAACTATTAGCCTCTAGGATGAGTGGAGAGTGGTCAGAGGTAGAGGGAAGAGCGCAGCGATAAACCAGGTTACCAAATCTGGCAAACCAAGAGGGATTTCCCACCATTCTGTCTAATCTTGGCCAGATAGCAGCGGTGCCACTTTGTTGATTGTACCATGTGAAGGGCGATCCCACCCGAGGTAACCCAATCAGGTCAGAGGCCGTGAAGCACGCTGCCATATCAGGGCAGCCCCCCGGGGTACCTCCCCGGGCTTCCGTGTTATCCAAGATCGCATTAAAATCCCCCATCACCACCCACGGATTATCCACCCGAGAGTGGGATGTCGCAACAAGGTCATCCCATAAGCTCCGCCGCTCTGCACGTAGATTCTGCCCATAGCTAAATGAGATGTAGACAACCTGCCTATCTTCCAAGATTAAGACTTTACAATGGATGGCCTGTGGAGTATGCGCCTCAACAGTGACATTCACAGATCTTACATCCCATCCAACCCAGATATGAGACGCGGGGCCATTATCGTAGTCATAAAACCAACTTCACTCGTTAATAGGCTGGGTAATAGACGAAGCATTCTGCTCAGAGACTCTCGTTTCAACGAGACCAATAACTTTCAGCCTATTCTTAGTAATCAACTCCCTCACCGCCCATCTGTGGTCTATCCTATTAAGACCACGTGTGTTCCAAACGGCGCAAGGGATCATGGGGAACCTGTTAGAAGGGCTGTTGTAGGACCCTTAGTACCGGTGATAACCCATTCTAAATCAGCTAGGACCGCGAATGGGTTACAGTCCTCGCACTGAGAGGTGGCCGGGGCAACGCTAGTCGAGGGCCCATCATGGGCCTGCCTTAATGGTGTGTGGCTGCCACGAGGCCTGTGTTCTTTGGCCGCGCACTTGGATTCGCCTTAGTAGGGGCATGCGGCCTTGGTGGTTCATCCTTCCTAGTGGCGGGTTGTCGGGCCCCTATAGGCGGTTGCGGCCGGTCTGGTGTTTGGTTCTTAGGGCATGTTCCAGCTCCGTGAGTCCACGAGGCGCATGTCGGGCACCTTTTGGGCCTCCACTCATATTCAACCGTATGGGGACCACAGTCGAGTATTCCCCGTCCTTGCATGGGATACGAACATTGAATTGATCCTCGAAGGGCGCCTCTAGAGATTTTTTGACGCAGATTCTGGCATATTCAAGTCTCTCAACCCTAGCTGTCATGGCGTCGGCGAAGAGAGGTTTGCCAAGTACACTCACCACAATTCCGCCCATCTTGGGTCCATAATTCTGATGGCATGTTATGTAATCTGACCCAGAGCGGGACCGCTTCATGTTGTTTCTTCTCGACAACCTTCCAAGATTCAAGGAAAGGGGGTTGGCCTTGCATGAGCCAAGGTCCACCTTCCAATACCGCCGCACATGACTCAGCCGTCCGAAACCTAAACTTGAAGAAGCCGTTAAAAGTCGTACGGACTTCTACGAGGTCCTTCCAAAGGGCACGGGCAAAACGTTCAACATGTAGGAAGAACGGTCTCTTTCCCAGAAAATACCCAACGAGGGTGTGGTCCCATCTAGCCGTTCCTTGTTGAATCACCCCTCCCAAGGTGGGCAAGCTTCAGCCACGCCCTCATTCTTCGTAGGTGGCGTATAGGAGAGGTTAATCCGTGTTGGACTCAGCTATCGTGGCTGATTGCGGTTGATAGCAGCTCCTTGGGTGATGGCCGCAAAGGAGGGGATAGTACGCTCTCCATTACGCTGATGTGGAGGTGTCATAGAAGGGGTGGCCCCGATTATGATATCAGCCGCCACTCACGGCCATGCATCGTAGAAAACCTAGTGTTGCTGGACATAGTTGTTGTCAATCCTCCCACCAACATCGGCCGTTCATTGGCAGCGATGCCCACCCATCGGCCTTGAGCCTGATGTAACAGTCCGGCTAGGGAGACGACGATCGAGGTTTTGGGCCGGAGGTAGATCATCATCCGAGGCATCTTCAGGGATCGGAGCAGACTCCGCCTGGGAAGCAGCCATATCCACGTTAAGTCGAGGCCCGTTAGATAAGTTTCCAGACCCAACAATAATCGGGGCTTTGGGCGGTGAGACCATAAGCGCGCCGTCGTTTCCCATAGAAGCAGATCTGACGGTAGGGGCCGGCTCTTTTTTTTTTGGAAAGTTCACTAAAAAAGAAAAGAGAGGAGTACATGACAGCATACATGATATCGCTCATGATGCACCAAGCGGGTAGTGTTCAGCGGCCTGACAGCACACACACAACCAAATAGCCCAGACATCCCACAGGGTCCAAACAAAGACCCAAGCTAAAACATCAAAATCAAAACAAAGTCATGAAAAGACAGAGGCAACGGGTGGGGGTTCAAGACCACAACCATCAACAGGTCCCTGGCACCAGGTGTAGTACCAGCGGGGCTAAGAGCCGGGAGGCAGAACAGCGCAGGGCGCAAAGAGAAGAGCCTATCACAAGGATAGTCTTCAGGCGGACAAGTGATGTAACCGCAGATCAGGCCGGGGGGGCATACAGACGCCAACTCCAAACTTTCCAAAGAGAAGGAAGAAGACGTCAAGAAGCGAGGTGAACAGCGTGACATCGACACCATGTAGGCCAAGAGCTCTCCATCCAAAGACAGGACCGCAAAGGACGCCAACGAAGAACCAAACCTGCAACCAAGAAAGGAAGCAAAAGAGGCAATGCAGAAAACACGGGACAAAACTAACACATCAGGGCCGGCTCTTTTTCGTTCAGTCCAAGTTCCCGTCGTCGAGGAGAACTGATATGCGGCGGCGGTGTGCCCCTTCGGATCAGGCCACGGCCTTCTTTGGGTGGGTCGCGGACAGGGACCACGGTGGTGGTGTACCGTCGCTTTCGTCTTTGAGGGATCCAAAGGGACTGAGCCGAGTTGTCCCTATTTGCAAGCCGAGAACCATTGGGAGCGGATCCAATAGGATGGTCAACCCAGGGCTGGGCCGAGAACACCTGCGCCGGTGGATGTTGGTGGCCGGAATTTCCAACAGTGACGCGTGCTAAGAAAGCTTCAAAGGAAGCCACGTCGAACCGATCATCGAAAGCAGTGATATTGCGTCTCAGAGCTTCATAATCAGGTGTAGGCCCCAAAGAATCCAAATCACGTGAAGGGTCAGCCATAGAGGGAGATGAAAGATGACGGAATACGAAAGGTTAGTGGACGAGAAACAAGAGCGACAACCTAAAACCCTTCCATCGCCGTCTGAACTCGGCGAAGGAGGGTGGTCGGGCGTTCTTCGAAGACAGTCAAGGTGGCGGGGTGGTTGTCAGCGGCGGCTTAAGGTCTTGCACGGTGGTGGAAGTTGATGAGTCACTTAGGGTTTGTTAGAGAACGTTAGTTTAGAGAGAGAATTTTTCAAAATAATATCGCTTGAATTCCCCCATGTTGGCATGTCCCCTCTTCCCCTCAAAGAATCCAACTACTTGGCCATTCAGGTTTAGCGAAAACACCGTCATCGTCACAAAAGCCCCAACCCACCCTATGAAAGTTGGGTGAAATCTCATAGCCTCAAGTACGGCCAGTAAGAACGTCCACTCCACCTTGTCGTAAGCCTTAGCCAGGTCAACCTTGAACATGGCTCGCGGCGGCCTTCCCTTCGACTTATAACCAAGACACAACTCATGTGCCAAAAGGATATTGTCACTGATGCGCCTACCATGTATAAACGCCGTCTGCGTCCCATGCACCAACCCAGGCAGAAACGGCTTGAGTCGATTCGCCAAAATCTTGGAGATAACCTTGTACAGCACATTACTGCATGAAATGGGCCTAAACTTCGTTGCACGGCGAGGCGCCTCGATCTTTGGGATTAACGTGATAAGGGTACTATTTAGCCCCTTAAGAAGTTTGCTCGTCCTAAAGAAGTCCTGTACAACCCGCACCACATCCTCTCCCACTGTACCCCAGGCCGCCTTGAAAATAGCGATTGTATACCCATCCGATCCAGGCGCCTTCTCATCCCCCATAGAGAAGAGCGCGTCACGTACTTCCCTCCGTTCCGCTGAGCTGATCATAGTTGCGCATCCGCTGGGGAAAGCGTGCGTGTAACAACCATTTGCACGTCCGCAATTGCTATGGGCGTCGAGTGGACAGGCTGGTCTAACAGCTTCCGGTAAAACCCAATCAGCTCCCCTTCGATTTGGTGCGGTTCTTCCAACAAGGCCCCCGTCACAGTTTCTAGAGCAGCAATACAATTAGTAGCCCGCCGCATGGCCACCCTACGAAAGAAATACGACGAACATTGGTCACCAACCTTCAGCCAGGCAAGCTTTGCCCGTTGCGACAGCGCCGTGTGTTCCATCTCCACAGCCTTAGCATACAGCGAACGGCACAACCGCTCTAGATCGTAGAAAAGGCCCTCATGTGGATAGTGTGATGAGAACTCCTGTGCAAGATCAAGGAAACGCTTCGCCTCAATGACATTCGTAGCTCCATCCCCCGTTGGCCCTCCTCATCTGTTGGAAAATCGATTTCAACATCTTCAACCGTTGCACGACAACGAACATCGGAAACCCATGATGGGGTATACCCCAAATGCGCTGCACCTGCTCCAAAAAAACGTCATCCTTTGTCAAGTAGTTCTCAAATCGAAACGCCCCCTTACGCTGGCGAGGTGCGACGGAGCCCAATAGAATGGGCGAGTGATCTGAGGATGACGGAAGCCCACAACTACAGGTCAAGTCAGGAAACCGGGCAAACCACTAGGGGTTGGCCACTATACGATCGAGCCTCCTCCAAATACCAGCTTCATTCTTCTGCTGATTGTACCACATAAACATCTGCCCCGTCGTTGGTACCGTCGCAAGATGATCCGACTAGACAAGATTGAAACTCCTCCATATCCTGCCTAGCTGGGGCTCCCCCTCGTCCCTCACCCGTGTGCAGCATTGAAGTCCCCCAGGACCATCCATGCATCCGCCACACGACTTTGGGACAGTAGTCAATTCTTCCGACAAAGAAAGTATCCTCCCTCCTTGATTTCCCATAAACAAAGGAGATCAACACTGTCTCGCTAGGCCCCAAAGTGACCGCAAGACAATGAACCGCCTGAGTCGAAAACTCAAGAATATCCACTGTCAACATCGAAGGGTCCCACCCTACCCAAATCCGCATAGCTGGGCCCAAGTCATAATCAAAGATCCAGCTCCACCTGGATCTAATGCCACTCGAAATAAACCCCGCATTAGACTCAGCCACGCGTGTTTCCAGAAGCCCAATCATACTCAACTGCGCATCCGCTATCAAATCCCCCACCGCCCTCTATGGTCTTGTTTATTAAGACCACGTATATTCCAGGCACCCAACGCTATGAATGCGACCCATCATGGGCTGCGTTATCTTTTGGGCCCAGTGTCGATAGTAGATTGTCACTCACATCATTCCAATCATATAGGAGATTACTTCCTTCATCCGTAGGCGATCGAGTGGTGCCCATCAATCGCGGAACCCCTGGTCGGCGCCTCGATGCGCTCGGCTCCCCCTGGTGGCGTCAGGCTCAATTTTAGAATTAGTAGCATGTGTGTTCATCAAGACCCCCTTGCCTTCCGCCCTCACCTGTAGCCACTCCTCATGGACTTGACCAGCCATGTTCACATGTCCCTGCCCCGCGCCAGGCCTGCTATCCATGCATGTATGCCGACCCATAGGATGCTTCCAATTTCGTTGCCTATTCGACCTTGATCGTGCCTCCACCTGTCGATGATCCACCTCTGTTGGGGCTATTTCCTTTGTGCCCCTGGATCGTCATTCTTCCCCACATTCTTCGGACATTGCGCCTCCCTATGTCCCCAAGACGCACATGTAGGGCATTTTGAAGGCCTCCAATCGTACTCAACGCGAATAGGGATAAGTTCATCATCCTCACCGTCATCCGATGGCAAACGGACATTGAACACTTCCAGAAAAGGGTCGGCCAACTTTTTCATGATACAAATGCGGGCATAATCAATTCTCTCCCCTCGTCATAATGCCATCCGCATACAACGGTCGACCCACCACATTCGCCACTACCCCGAGGCCGTCTTGTGTCCAAAGCTCTCCTGGGACATTCCATAATTTCACCCATAATGGAATCTCAACAACCCCCTTCCGTTCGAAAGACATCCTTGGTTTTCACGGTTCCAAAAATAAAGGCTGATCTAGCATCAACCAAGGGCCCCCTTCCATCACCTCAACGAATGCCACCTCCGACTCAAACCTGAACTTAAAGAAGCCATTAATGGTTGAGCGAACCTCCACCAGCCCCTCCATATCGAACGTAGATAGCGCTCAACGAAGGGGAAGTACGACTTTTTTCCCAAAAAATAACCCACCAGTGTGTGCTTCCAATGATCTACTCCACTTAGCGCCACCTCTCGTGATGGCCTAGCCTCGCCCCCATCAACGATAGAAGGAGGACTGTATCCTAACTTCATTCCCCGACTTTCAGGCAAGGCCCCGTTCGGCCGCTTCGGTCCCTTTACCGCTGCCCCAATAAGACATGCCATTGGGCGCAACAATGTTGGTTGGTTGCATCGGCCCTAGGCGAGAGAAAACCGACCGACGTTGGTCTAATCCATTAAGGAGCCCATGGCAGCCCAAACCGTCTCCAATTGGCCCAGAAGCGGGATAGGCCGTATTGTTTGCTTGACCCATCAGGGCCCAACGACCCCCTTGCTGACGTTGTCAGACCCTTCGGCGATGCCACGGGTGTTGGGGTTGGCAACAGCTCCGACGTAGGAGACATCTGATCCCTATTTGCTGTGACAGATGGCAGACGCAATTGATCTGAGATCCTCTCTGAAGCATCAGAAACCCTTGGCAGACGCTCCGCAGTCGGCACCACGTTCGCGACGCATATATCGTCTACGATGATCTCCTCGTCAACTCGTACGTCATTTGCAGCCTAGCCTCATGTCAACGCACCTCCTCACTGTCATCCCCCTTGCCGGCGGTGGCGTGTCAGGCCTCCCCCATTGTCGAGGCCTTGGGTTATGGCAGAGAATGCCTCTTATCGGCATAGCTCCTCTATCCTGGCGTGTAGGTGATCCGCGGGAAACCCTAGGTGCGGCCCGACCCCCACCACGATCAGATTGAACCCAATTCAGGGGTGCAGTCGGCAGCCCAGCCCGTCGAACAGCCCCCTCAGTGTGCGCCGCTTCAGGTCCGTGAATTTGCTCCATCAATTCACGGAATCGGTCCCTGTCAAAACACTCGGCAAACTACGGGTACGCCGCACAAATCGCCGCTAAATCTGGGACTGCTGGATGCGTCGTGGAATTCCCCATCGTCAATTGAGAGCCGCCACATCTGAATCAGCGTTGTGCGCTCCGTCCGCCTCAGCCCTGAATTCCGATCCGCCCAGCCCGACGGTGGTTGGCGTCCCTGGTAGATCCATACTCCTCACAATCGTCACCGCCCTCAATCCATCCGATGAAGCTTCCATCAGATCACTTCAGCAAAACCCTAGCCCTTACACGTATAAGAACCACAAGAAATCACCCCGAAGACCCCACTCGTCCTCCCAATGAAATCATTGGCCGGCCAAGATTGACCAGAGACGACGGCGATCAACGGCAACGGTGCGAGGGGAAAAGAAATTTGAAAAACCCTACTGTGTGAAAATCGCACCTAGTGACGGTGTTTTTCAAAATCTTTTTTCGCACTGTCTTTTTTCACGCTCTTCAATACTTTAAAATATGATAAATCATAACTATAAACTCAAAGTAAGGATCCATACCCTTTCCTAAAGCTAATTTATACGCACTGTTTGAGTTATTCGTTTTCTTTCCAAAGTTAGTTTTTCAAGAGTTTGACAATGAATCATTATCTTCCTACTTATCCTATAACTTGCGTGCAATGATAAATAAGTGACATCAATATTTTACTTTATTAATCCTTTTCTTCTTAACCTTGAGTGATTGATATTATTTTATTATTAAACCGGGTTCCTTCATAGCTAGGTTTCCGAAGCTAACTTAGTTTTCTCACCCGTAACTTTTATTCTTAAATGGAAACCACGAAACTCTCCTTTATTTAAACATTTGTAGAAAACTTTCTTTACTCCATACGCTTTGTCGAACACTTTTTCTTCTTTGCCGAAAACTTTAAGCCTTTGTTTCCCAACAATATTCACCTTATTTTAAAATCACTATATATCGAAAACTTTCCTTTAGCTTGGTCTTCATATCAAAATTACTCTACTACCCGAAAATTATCTTACTTAAATCGAAATATACCTAACTTAAATATATATACATATATATATATATATTCGTTCATTTGAGCAACTTATTTTCATGTTAAGACTTATCAATATTCTATCCTAATATTATTATTATCACCTACATAATCAATTTATTATGCAAATGCATAAAGTTCATGTATATGCATGAAATGATATAGGGTTTTGGTTTCGGTTCCTGACAATTCTCCGACCTCAAAATTTCGTACCCGTTGCAGCTAATAACCATGGGTACTGGTTCTTCATAATCTCTATTGTTTCGCATATAGCTTCACAAGCTGAGTGCTTTTTCCACGGTACTTTCACCATCGGAATTTTCTTGTTTCGTATTTTTTTATCAGCATATTCGAGGATTTCTGTTGGTTCTTCCACGTATAAGATCCTCAGAAATATTTATTTGTTCTTCATGCAGAGTATGGGAAGGATCTGATCTGTATCACCGTAACATACTGATGTGGAGAACATTATGTATTTGTGATAGTTCAGGTGGTAATGCTAGACGATATGCTAATGGCCCGATTCTTTCAACTGTTTCATACGGCCCAATATATCGTGGACTTAACTTTCCTTTTCATCCAAATCGTAAAATACCTTTCCAAGGAGATACTCGCAGGCGTACTTTCTCTCCAACTTCGTATTCCATTTCTCGTCGATTTTGGTCAATAGAGCTCTTTTGTCAATCTTGGGCAGCTTCCAATTGGCTTTTACTATTTTTATTTTTCCATCGTATCTTGAATCAAATTTGGCCCCTCTAATACTTGTTCTCCTTTCATATCCCAACATATTGGGTTTCGACATTTTGACCGTATAAAGCTTCGTACGGTGCCATTCCGATACTTGAATGATATTGATTATTATAGGCAAATTCCACTAGCGCTATATAATCATCCCATGATCCTTTGAATTCGATTAAGCACGCTCGAAGCATGTCTTCCACTGTCTGTATCGTCATTTCTGACTGTCCATTCGTTTTTGTATGTGAAACGCTGTACTAAAATGTAACTTAGTACCAAGCACTTCCTGTAAGGTTCCCAAAATATGGAAGTAAATTGAGGATCACGATCCGACACGGAAGAGATGGGTCCCCGTGTAGTCAAACTATCTCATTAACATATTATTTCGCCAAATATTCCAACGTAGAACCACCCCATCTAAATGGTAGAAAATGAGCCGATTTCGTAAGCTTGTCGATAATTACCCAAACGGCGTCATTTTTCTTAGCCGTTGGAGGAAGCCCATAAAGAAAATCCATCGTTACGTGTTCCCATTTCCAAACCGGTATGGGTAAAGGATATAATTATACCCACAGGCGCTTGGTGTCGGCTTTGACTTGTTGACATGTTAGATATTTTAGCACGTATTCGGCCACGTCCTTCTTCATCTTGGCCACCAATAGTAAGATTGTTAGGTCCTAATTTATCAACTCTATGATCGTAGACATGAATCGTAAGGTTATCGATTAGAATTATTGAGAAATGAATTTTGATCGAAAACCTTCGTAGAGAGCTCGAGAGAGAATTTCATCTAGTGTGAGAAGATTTCTTGTGTTTCTTTTTTTTTGGAAAGTGTCACTAAAATAAAGGAAAAGAGGGGTACAATACAGCGTACATGATATCGCTTATTACGCACCAAACGGTAATGAAAACAGCCGACCACACAGCAGCAAGACTAGGCAACCCAGACAACCTACAGGTCCAACCACAAGAGACCAAAGCCAAAGTAAAATACAATCAATACAATGGAAAAGTAGGAGTCCAAAACACCACATCCATCAACGGGTTCTGACACCAGATGCAGTGTCAGCAGGGGAGCCAAGCCAGGTGCCACGAAACAGCGCCGAAGCACTCAAGAAGCCAACTCGTTCGGGGTTGGCTACGACGAAAGAGGAGATGCAACCCATTACAAAACATTGCAAGACATTGCAAACGCCAAGCTGGTCAGGGAGGGAGGCACATGTGTGCCGACCCCTATTTTCCAACGGGTGAGGAGCAAGCAGTAGGGCCCGGGCCGCCACACTTCAGCCGAAGGAGTCAAAGCGACAAAAATCAGCCAGCCCTGCAACACCAAAAATGATAAGGAGGAAGCAAGCCAAGGGAGGCGGGGAAGAGTGACGGAGGAAAGGAAGAGAGTAAGGATTTAATCTCCCTTTCAAAATCAGAGGCGGTAGTGCATCCCAGCAGAGAGCCCCGGTGTCATCCTTCCCACCCGGCCTACCAGGAGATGCGCCACACACGGCGAAGGGCACTAGCTTGGAGTTGGTACTTGGTCTTGATTGTTGACAAACGCAGGCAAATGAGGGTTTCAATCTCGGCGGTAATCTGCTCCGGGGTGCGTCGTCGACCGTCGTGCCATCTCCTATTTCGCTTCGTCCAAAGGTGGTAGACAAGCGAGGCAATGACATGTCGTGATCCCAACCAAGCAAGGTGTTGTCCTTTCCAACGATGGGCTGCCCAAAGAATCCCCTCAAACCAGTCCCTTCTAGGCCAGCTAAACCTAAGCCTGCCACGCATAATAGAAAGACAATGTCTAGTGAAGCAACATTCAAAAAATAAGCTTGTCGTTTCCTCCATTTGGTCTTCACATAATAGACAGAAAGGTGTGCCCGTAGCCATCGCCACCCAAGCCTTATCGCGTGTGGCCAATTTATCTCTAATAGCCATCCAGAGTATAAACTCATGCTCTGGAATGGCCAGTGGACCTCCAAACAGATTGCGCCAACGGACAGTAGGCCTTCGCATTCTCAAGCTATCTCTAGCCGTTTAGTCGTGAACTGTCCATCCCCCGTGGCCTTCCAGCGAACTCCATCCATTGCAGCCGGGTTCACTTGTGGAAGGAGAGGAGCAAACTCAATATATTCAATCGTAGTTTGACCAGGCCAATTCCAACCCTCTTCATTGATGACAGCACTGAGCCTCGAGTCGATTGGCAGCCCCATGACCATGGGCCCCCGAGGGAATCTGTCGACCAACGGGGTCGTAAGAAGCCACGGGTCAGTCCAAAGGAACGTGTTCGATCCGTTCCCAATGTTGAATTCGAGGAGAGGCCGGATGAGGTGTGGAAGTTTAAGTAGCTTCGTCCAACTCCAAGAGGTCGGAGTATTGGGTCGTATAGACCACAAGGAGTGTAATACCCGAGTCCCGTAAGTAAGCCGTCCAATAAATTTGCATACATATTATAAGACTTACGTGACTGCATGAGACATGTTTTGTGACTTTTATGTGCTTAATTGATTTCATGCTATACGTTAACATGACATGTACGAATTAGAAAGTAGATTTTCAATTTAGGTTAATTATTGAGTTTAGGGTTTTTAGTACATAACATGCTAACCTAGAAGGCTTGATTTAGTATAGTAAGTATTAATGCCACGTTTTTTTTTGGAACATGAACTGGTAGAAATAAGTTCGAAACTTAATAACATGAAGAGTAAAGCTAGAAAAAGAGAAAGCTCATATAATAATATTATAATAATTGTTTCTCAAGAATTGGATAAACTATGTTAAAGGAAAGGTCGATGTCAATTATTCACTAGAGCACGCTAACTATAGGATAAGAACTAAATGAAAACTATCAATGTCATTTATATTACTCCACACGTCATTAACAAACGAGTAAGAAGAGAAATCATAAACGAAGTTACACATTATTAAGAAGAACTACTGAAAGTACAATAGGAAGCAAGGAAGAAGTTGAATCAACATTAGAGCAGAATTCGTCACTGAAAAAGGTATTATTACATTGATTTTACATATTTGTCTTATATATTAACACGTATGAAAAGAAAGAAAATTGTTAAGTATTAATATGGAAGGAACTAGGGTTTTTAACGACTGATTATGGGGTTTTCAAAGTTTATATGACATTTAAATTGTTCTTGAAAACCCATCTTTTGATTGAAGTTTAGGTGTTTAAGTGCTTTAGGATCCTCTTGTGTTAAGATAAATCTCGGATGTTCAAACTAGCAAAATTATTAGTTCTGATGTTCTTGAGGAGGAATCTCGAGAAACTGTGTTCTTGTTAGAAATCTCGAACCCATGTAAATCGGTGAGAATAATGTCGAGAGCTATTTCTAATATTAATATCGAAATCTTTAAGTGTAATGTCGAGATTTATTTTACATCATATATCGAGATTTTGAAAACCATGTCGGAAACTTTGACTAATCACACCTCGACATCTTATATGATATATCAAGATGTATTTATCGAAATCTATTAATCTATAGTAGTATGTGTTGAAAGCATGAAACTCGACATTCATTTTAGTATTGGTATCGAATTTCTTCAACAGAACTCGAGATCTTATTTAAGAACCTCGACATCTGTGTATATATTATGTTAGGTCCAAAAGTTTCGAAGCCTCTTGTACAATTAATTCGAAATCTTATGAGAATAATAAGAATAATATCGAGATGTATCTTCAACACTAATATCAAAACCCTTATATATGTGTGTCGAGATCCTCATGAGGTAAGAATGTCGATATCTATGTTAATGAACTCGAGAAGTGTCATGATGTTAATATCGAGACTTATTCTATATCATATATCGAGATTCATATAATATCGATATTTAATTCCACAGCTAGGCTCGAGATCCATTCTAGCGATCAACCCGAGATTTGTCTTCGACATATTAGTATCGAAATTTTATACGCTAAGTCGAGATTGGTCTTGAAAATGTCGAGATTTATTCTATATTATATATTGAAATTTACCTCATAAGTTATATCGATATCTGCTTAGTGATTCATGTCGAGTTCCATCTTGGGAATATATTTCGAAACTGTTCAATTAAAGATCAAAATTTAGAATTTTTAGGGTTTTGAAATTTATAGAAATCGAAACTAGGGTTTCCTAAATTAAGCCATTTTAGTGAAATTATAACTAGACTAACAAACCCTAATTTTATATGTTTGTATACTTAGGGTTCGAAGGTTAGCGACATACCGTACGATAAATTTAATAGCTAAGGATACCAGGTAAGTGGGAATTTCAACTACAACACATAAATTGTTTGTACTAATATGAGTTACGTGGCTATCTGCTTATATGAGATTATGTGAACTATTTGCTCTATTAGATGATATATGATGATATAGCATGCATTTTCATATTGTTTACATGGCATGAACACATGCATACACGGCATGCACGATTGTGAGATGAGAGTATGCATGGTATAATGTCGCTTGAAAGCGATGAATATTTGCCGATATAGGCATTTGATGTCGACTCACAGTTGAGTCTGGACTGCTTCTATGACACCATGACGACCCGGTACGTCGTCGGATATATTTTATTATTTGGGCAGAATGCCCTGAATTGCGGTAGGTGCGACCTGGAGGAGGCGATTCGAGGGTGGCAGCGACACCGAGGGTATCTCTGGTGTTGGCGACCCCGAAGTGGGCTACCAGCGTGAGCGTCCGCGGAACAGCAAGTACCCATTGGGCTGAATGGCGGGCCGTCATGCATCCCAGTGCGAATTGGGCCGAAATGCGTGACTGGTATTTTATGGTTCGTCACCCTTTGTGGATTGCTGGACCATTGTCCTTATTGGAATTGAGCTCTGAAAATGGTGCATAGTAAGTCAGTCGAGGGCCCTAAGAGATATGAGATTTAGTTTGATCCTATTGGGGTCTGAATGCATTGGCGCGGATGCCTTTGCAATGAGACACGTGCACGACATGCATTATTCCTACTTACTGAGCTTTATAGCTCATCCCATATTTTATGTGTTGTAGGTACGCGCGACCACGGTACGTGATCGCTTATGACGGCGAGGCTATTTTTGAAGCTTCCAGTGATTTTTGAGGGTGGTGTGTACATGAATGCGACCCGTGGGGTGGAAGTTAGGATTCCTTTTGTTGCCATTATGAAACCATCCTATGTAAATAGGTTGGGAGCGATATTTTGACTTGTACAGAACGAATTCCTTTATATAAAAGGAAAAATTTTACCCACGGTTTCGCGTACTATTTATTTATACTGACATTAGTCACGTAAGTTAGCATTAGAAATGGTAAGTAGATGGCGGGGCGCCACAGGTGGTATCAGAGCTTCGGTTGAAGTTTCTGTAGACTGTTCATGTACACACACTCAAAAGTACGGAAGCGGCCTTGCTAGTAAGTTTCTATTACAGTGAATTCTTGTTTGTGTTGCCTAATTTATTGGCCGTAGGGACTATCAGGGTATATAAGAATGGGTAGAACAAGAGGTGATAGCAGTGGGAGTTCTAATCGGGGCAAGGAACCCGAGATACTGACTGATAATCGCGACACGGCGATTATCCAACTTACTGAATTAGTGCGTCAGCAGTCCGCCCAGATTCAAGAATTAATTCAACAGCGGAAGACTGACGGACAGCAAAGCGGTGGGCTTTTCTCAAGCCGAAAGAATAGAAATAGTAGGAGAAAGATTTCGGAAGTTAAATCCTCCAACTTTCGAAGATGCAGTTGACCCAACTTCGGCTGAAGATTGGTTAAGGACCTTAGAGATTCCAGTATAGCAGAATTCCCGAAGAAGAGAAGGTCCTGTGTGCTGCATTCCTATTACGAGGGAGTGCAGGTCACTGGTGGGACACAATCTTAGCTATCGAAGACCCTCTTACAATGAGTTGGGATCGTTTCAAAGAACTATTTCGGAGTAAGTACTTCACCGCTCCAGTACGGGCCCAACGAATGAACGAGTTCATTAACTTACGCCAGGGCCCGATGACAGTGGCTGAGTATATCCGGAAATTTGAACAGCTGTCTAGGTTTGCAGCTCATATGGTGAGTACGGATACATTAAAGGTTGAACGCTTCTTGGGAGGCCTAAAGCCGAAACTTTACAGACACGTAAATATGGCTGGGCTTCAAGGAGCTACATATGCTCAAGTTGCTGAACGGGCTTTAGTGGCTGAGCAAGCGGAAATCATAATCATCCCAGCCCAAGAAGCAAAACGGAAGTTCGTACAAGGGCCACAGTGGAGTGGAGGAAGCCAAAAGAAGCAATTTGTCTCAAAGGGTCCAAGGCCTAATTTTCAGAACAAACCCGGACTACCTCAGCAGTTTAACCCGAATCAGGGGAGACCCCCAATGGCACCAATCTGCTCGAAGTGCAATCGACGACATACGGGCATTTGCTTCTCAGAAAATGCTAGCTGCTTTAGGTGTGGCAAATCGGGCCATTTTGCAAGAGCATGCCCTGGAAAAGCATCTGGAAGTCAAACAATTGTACAGGCCAGACCACCAACAGTACATGCCAGAGTTTACACGATAACATCAGAAGAGGCGGAGACAGACCCATCAGTAGTAGCAGGTACCCTATCTATCCATCATATCCCGACATGCATATTAATAGATTCAGGAGCCACGCATTCATTTGCATCATCTAAGTACGTGACAGGACTCGGGATTACGCCTCAACAATCCGACTGTGAGTATAGTGTAACTATTCCAGATGGAGCTTCGACCCGAACTAATCTAGTTTTACGAGAATGCCCAGTGCTAGTGAACGATAGAGAACTACCCGTAGACCTTATAGTTATACCTATGAATGATTACAAAGTGATCCTAGGAATGGACTGGCTGTCTAAGTATGGCGCCGTGATTGATTGTAATCGTAAGACAGTCAAGTTCAGTACAGAGAGAAACGAACCGTTCATTTTTACGGGAACTACCAAGAGCAAAATTCCCAAAATCTCCGCGATGAAGGCACGACGATTGATCAGGGAAGGATGTGAAGCATACCTCGTATTTGCAATGACCTCAGAATAACGTTCACCCCCAAAGTTAGAAGAAGTCCCAATAGTACAAGAATTTCCTGATGTGTTCCCTGAAGATTTACCAGGACTCCCTCCTGATCGTGAAATCCAGTTCACGATCGATTTAGTACCCGGAGCTGCACCTATCTCAAAAGCTCCATCTCGTTTAGCTCCAACAGAAATGAAAGAACTAAAAGAACAATTGGACGAGTTGCTACAAAAGGGATTCGTTCAGCCAAGCTTTTCACCCTGGGGAGCACCGGTTCTATTTGTCAAGAAGAAAGATGGATCGATGCGGCTATGCATCGATTACAGAGAGTTAAATAAAATTACTATGAAGAACAAATATCCCATTCCGAGGATTGACGACCTGTTTGATCAACTACAAGGAGCCACGGTGTTCTCAAAAATAGATTTGCGATCGGGATATCATCAGTTGAAAATTCGCGAAGAATATATTCCGAAGTCGGCCTTTAGTACTCGATACGGGCACTACGAGTTCTTAGTCATGCCTTTCGGGCTGACTAACGCGCCGGCAGCATTCATGGACCTGATGAACCGCATATTCAAGCCATTCCTGGATAAGTTAGTCATCGTATTCATCGATGACATCCTTATTTATTCAAAGACGCGAGAAGCAATTGTACGCTAAATTCAAGAAATGTGAGTTTTGGCTAAATCAAGACGCGTTTCTCGGACATATCATTTCAGGAGCAGGAATTTCAGTAGACCCGAGCAAGATAGAGACTATTAACAATTGGCCCCAACCAACAAATGTGACAGAAGTACGAAGTTTTCTTGGACTGGCTGGATACTACAGAAAGTTTGTTAAAGACTTCTCGAAGATCGCATCAACATTAACGAAGCTGACTAGGAGAGATACTCCATTCCATTGGAGCGATGACTGCGAGAGAAGCTTTCAAGAATTAAAAAGACGACTCACTTCGGCCCCAGTCCTGATGATACCCACAGGAACAGGAGGATTTTCCGTATATAGTGATGCATCGAAGAACGGACTGGGATGCGTTCTAATGCGAAATGGAAAGGTTGTTGCGTACGCCTCGCGACAGCTAAAGGACTACGAGAAAAACTATCCAACACACGATCTAGAACTCGCAGCAGTTGTTTTTGCTTTGAAGATTTGGAGAAATTATTTGTACGGTGAACGCTGTGAGATTTTCACAGATCACAAGAGCTTAAAATACTTCTTCACTCAGAAGGAGTTAAATATGAGACAGTGGTGGTGGTTAGAACTCGTTAAAGACTATGACTGCATGATCAGTTACCACCCAGGGAAAGCAAACGTCGTGGCGGATGCTTTAAGCCGGAAAACTGCAAGTGCAGAGTTGCAACAGCTCGGAGTAGAAGTTATACCATGGGCAAAATCGAAACAAGGCTAGCAGCGTTAACCCTCCGACCAACATTGATGGAGCAAATCATGAAAGCGCAACAGAACGATGAATTATATTTAAAGCTCAAGGAAACTCAAGTAGAACAAAGGCCATCAGACTACAAGATACGAGAAGACGGAAGCTTGTACTATAGGAATCGAATATACGTTCCCAATGACATGGAGCTTCGGAACATGATTATGAAGGAAGGGCATGCCACGGTTTACTCAATCCACCCAGGAGCGACAAAAATGTACAGAGATTTACGAACTAATTATTGGTGGCCAGGGATGAAAAGAGAAATAGCGACCTTCCTTAGTCAATGTCTAACATGTCAACAGATAAAAGCAAAGCACCAGCGACCGGCAGGAACATTACAATCTTTGCCAGTACCCGAATGGAAATGAGACCATAACACAATGGACTTTGTCGTTGGCTTACCGAAACAGTAAAGGGCCATGACGCGATATGGGTCATAGTTGATCGACTAACCAAGTCCGCCCACTTTCTGCCAATCAGTTCAACGTTTTCACTAGAACGTTATGCCGAATTATACATTCAAGAGAGAGTACGACTTCACGGAGTTCCAGTGTCAATCGTTTCTGATAGAGACTCGAGATTCCTATGTAAATTTTGGATGAGCCTGCAGAAAGCAATGGGTACCAAATTATCATTAAGTACTGCCTACCATCCTCCGACAGACGGGCAGTCTGAACGAACTATCCAGACATTAGAAGACATGCTAAGAGCCTGTGTGCTCGACTTTAAAGGAAATTTGGAGCCGATACCTTCCGTGATTGAGTTCTTCTACAACAAAAGTTTCCATGCAACAATCGGAATGGATCCATATGAAGCGTTATACGGACGCAAATGCAGATCTCCAATTCACTGGGACGAAGTTGGAGAACGGGCGATACTAGGCCCTGATCTAGTGCAAGAAATGACGGAAGCAATATCAAAGGTACGTGAACGATGAAGACGGCTCAAAGCAGACAGAAAAGCTACGCAGAGCAAAAGCGTAGACCATTGGAATTTGAACCAGGGGATTATGTGTTCCTAAAAGTGTTCCCGATGAAAGGCGTAAAGCGGTTTGGAAAGAAAGGCAAGCTGAGCCTACGTTATATAGGACCGTTCCGAATCCTCAGAAAAGTTGGCGAAGTTGCCTATCAACTGGAACTACCGAATTCGCTAGCTCAAGTACATGATATTTTTCACGTATCGACGTTACGAAAATACGTCGCAGACCCAAGCCATGTGCTAAATACTGAAATCTTCAGTAACAACTCAAGCCAGATTTAAGCTATGAGGAGAAACCAGTGGAAATCCTTATGTACGATATGAAACGACTACGGAATAAAGAAATTCCGTTAGTCAAGATGTTATGGCAAAATCAGTCCACGGAGGAAGCTACGTGGGAACGAGAAGATGATATGAGAAACCACTACCCTGAGCTATTTCTCCCTACCTGATTTCGGGGGCGAAATCCCTTTTAAGGGGGGGAGGATGTAATACCCGAGTCCCGTAAGTAAGCCGGCCAATAAATTTGCATACATATTATAAGACTTACGTGACTGCATGAGACATGTTTTGTGACTTTTATGTGCTTAACTAATTTCATGCTATACGTTAACATGACATGTACGAATTAGAAAGTAGATTTTCAATTTAGGTTAATTATTGAGTTTAGGATTTTTAGTACATAACATGCTAACCTAGAAGGCTTGATTTAGTATAGTAAGTATTAATGCCACGTTTTTTTTTGGAACATGAACTGGTAGAAATAAGTTCGAAACTTAATAACATGAAGAGTAAAGCTAGAAAAAGAGAAAGCTCATATAATAATATTATAATAATTGTTTCTCAAGAATTGGATAAACTATGTTAAAGGAAAGGTCGATGTCAATTATTCACTAGAGCACGCTAACTATAGGATAAGAACTAAATGAAAACTATCAATGTCATTTATATTACTCCACACGTCATTAACAAACGAGTAAGAAGAGAAATCATAAACGAAGTTACACATTATTAAGAAGAACTACTGAAAGTACAATAGGAAGCAAGGAAGAAGTTGAATCAACATTAGACCAGAATTCGTCACTGAAAAAGGTAGATTATTACATTGATTTTACATATTTGTCTTATATATTAACACGTATGAAAAGAAAGAAAATTGTTAAGTATTAATATGGAAGGAACTAGGGTTTTTAACGACTGATTATGGGGTTTTCAAAGTTTATATGACATTTAAATTGTTCTTGAAAACCCATCTTTTGATTGAAGTTTAGGTGTTTAAGTGCTTTAGGATCCTCTTGTGTTAAGATAAATCTCGGATGTTCAAACTAGCAAAATTATTAGTTCTGATGTTCTTGAGGAGGAATCTCGAGAAACTGTGTTCTTGTTAGAAATCTCGAACCCATGTAAATCGGTGAGAATAATGTCGAGAGCTATTTCTAATATTAATATCGAAATCTTTAAGTGTAATGTCGAGATTTATTTTACATCATATATCGAGATTTTGAAAACCATGTCGGAAACTTTGACTAATCACACCTCGACATCTTATATGATATATCAAGATGTATTTATCGAAATCTATTAATCTATAGTAGTATGTGTTGAAAGCATGAAACTCGACATTCATTTTAGTATTGGTATCGAAATTCTTCAACAGAACTCGAGATCTTATTTAAGAACCTCGACATCTGTGTATATATTATGTTAGGTCCAAAAGTTTCGAAGCCTCTTGTACAATTAATTCGAAATCTTATGAGAATAATAAGAATAATATCGAGATGTATCTTCAACACTAATATCAAAACCCTTATATATGTGTGTCGAGATCCTCATGAGGTAAGAATGTCGATATCTATGTTAATGAACTCGAGAAGTGTCATGATGTTAATATCGAGACTTATTCTATATCATATATCGAGATTCATATAATATCGATATTTAATTCCACAGCTAGGCTCGAGATCCATTCTAGCGATCAACCCGAGATTTGTCTTCGACATATTAGTATCGAAATTTTATACGCTAAGTCGAGATTGGTCTTGAAAATGTCGAGATTTATTCTATATTATATATTGAAATTTACCTCATAAGTTATATCGATATCTGCTTAGTGATTCATGTCGAGTTCCATCTTGGGAATATATTTCGAAACTGTTCAATTAAAGATCAAAATTTAGAATTTTTAGGGTTTTGAAATTTATAGAAATCGAAACTAGGGTTTCCTAAATTAAGCCATTTTAGTGAAATTATAACTAGACTAACAAACCCTAATTTTATATGTTTGTATACTTAGGGTTCGAAGGTTAGCGACATACCGTACGATAAATTTAATAGCTAAGGATACCAGGTAAGTGGGAATTTCAACTACAACACATAAATTGTTTGTACTAATATGAGTTACGTGGCTATCTGCTTATATGAGATTATGTGAACTATTTGCTATATTAGATGATATATGATGATATAGCATGCATTTTCATATTGTTTACATGGCATGAACACATGCATACACGGCATGCACGATTGTGAGATGAGAGTATGCATGGTATAATGTCGCTTGAAAGCGATGGATATTTGCCGATATAGGCATTTGATGTCGACTCACAGTTGAGTCTGGACTGCTTCTATAACACCATGACGACCCGGTACGTCGTCGGATATATTTTTATTATTTGGGCAGAATGCCCTGAATTGCGGTAGGTGCGACCTGGAGGAGGCGATTCGAGGGTGGCAGCGACACCGAGGGTATCTCTGGTGTTGGCGACCCCGAAGTGGGCTACCAGCGTGAGCGTCCTCGGAACAGCAAGTACCCATTGGGCTGAATGGCGGGCCGTCATGCATCCCAGTGCGAATTGGGCCGAAATGCGTGACTGGTATTTTATGGATCGTCACCCTTTGTGGAGACCATTGTCCTTATTTGGTGCATAGTAAGTCAATCGAGGGCCCTAGATATGAGATTTAGTCGGATGCCTTTGCAATGAGACACGTGCACGACATTCATTATTCCTAGTTACTGAGCTTTATAGCTCATCCCATATTTTATGTGTTGTAGGTACGCACGACCACCGTACGTGATCGCTTATGACGGCGAGGCTATTTTTGAAGCTTCCAGTGACTTTTGAGGGTGGTGTGTACATGAATGTGATCCGTGGGGTGGAAGGTAGGATTCCTTTTATTGCCAATATGAAACCATCCTATGTAAATAGGTTGGGAGCGATATTTTGACTTGTACAGAACGAATTCCATTATATAAAAGGAAATATTTTACCCACGTTTTCGCGTACTATTATTTATACTGACATTAGTCACGTAAGTTAGCATTAGAAATGGTAAGTAGATGGAGGGGCGCCACAAGGAGGTGTTATGCAATCTAGTGCGTCGAATCCAGGTTGCCCAGATGGACGCTTCTTCTCAGCTAAGCAGGCTCCAAATAAGATGCATCATTAAAGCTTTGTTGTCCGTCTCGATAGATCTGATTCCAAGGCCACCTTCCTCCAAAGGTAAGCAGATGTCTGCCCAGGCTACTTTAGCAGTGGAGCCCCTCCAGAGAAAAGCCCTGAATCGTGATTCAATAGCCCGGATGACACCTTTGGGGAGCATGAAAACCCCAGCCCAATAAGTATGAAGCCCCAGGAGCACAGATTTTATCAGTTGTACCAGCCAAGCGTAGGATAGAGATTGGTGAGTCCAAGAGCCCAATCGCCGGTCAACCGCAGTAATAAGAGGCGCACAGTCAGCAATGGTCAACCGCGACGTGATCAACGGTACACCCAGGTAGCGGACAGGTAGCGATCCAGTCGAGAACCCCATGATGGCTTGCAGCCTTCCCCTAATGCCCTCACCACGCTTGGATACGTACATCTCGCCCTTGCTGGGATTAGCGCGTAGTCCCGAAATAATCGCGAAGTGATCGAGACTCTCCTTGAAGACACGCACAGAACCCTCGTCCGCATGAGCGAACAGAAGAAGATCATCGGCGAAGGAGAACATGAACATATTTGTGGGTTCACAATGCCAGTGGTATCTAAAGCATCCACTTTGCCAAATCCGTACCTGTATTATACCATGCAAGACATCCATAACCAAGGTGAAAAGATAAGGAGATAAAGGGTGACCTTGGCGGAGACCCCCTCGTCCTTTGAAGTATCCTTCGGGTCGACCGTTGATATTACTAGAAAAGTACGTAGTCGTAAGGCAGGCTCGGATCCATCCAATGAATATGGGGTGGAAGTGGAGCACCTCAAGAGTGATCAGCAAGAAGTCCCACTCGACCATGTCGTAAGCCTTGGCAAGGTCCACTTTGAACGCCACTCTTTCGGGCAGCCCCACGCTGTTATACCCATGGTAGACTTCCTAGGCCAAAAGGATGTTGTCTGTGATACGTCGGCCAGGGATGAAGGCCGTCTGGGTAGGGTTGACGAGTTTCCCCAAGCAGCCACTAAGCCGGTTACAATCACCTTCGAGATGTCCTTGGAGAGGACATTCCAACATGATATGGGCCTAAAATCCCTCGTAGTCCTAGGATTCTCGCATATGGGCCTAAAATTCCTTAATTGCATGCGTGACATCCGTTCCGACAATTTCCCAAGCATGTTTGTAGAACTTAGCCGAGTAGCCGTCCGGCCCTGGAGATTTGTTGTCGCCAATGGAGAACAGGGCCTTCCTAATCTCCGTATCGGTAACCGGCCCGACCAACGAATCAGCTTCAGCAGAGGTAAGTGTCCCGGTGAGGTAGGGTGTCACCTCAGTGGGGTCGAGAGAGACCACACGGCTAGAGCGGCCAAGGATGTCAGTGTAATACCGCAATATTTCTGCCATGACTTGATCTTCCCCTTCTATGGTAACACCAGCATCATTTTCAATAGACATTATGCGATTGAAGGCTCTACGGACCGCTACCTTCTTAAAGAAGAAAGCGGTACACTGGTCGCCATCTTTCAACCAAGAAACCTTCGCACGTTGGACCAAAGCGGAGTGTTCCATATCCACAGCCTTAGCATAAGCGAATCTGCATCTTTTTTCAAGAAGTAGAAGTTGAGGCTCCATAGGGTGGGTCGATAGGAGTTCTTGGACCACCTCAAGAAATTGCCGGGCTACAACTACATTACGATTAAGATCTCCCTTGTCTCGCCGAAGTTTCCTTAATTCCTGTTTGAGCGCTTTAAGTCTCTTAACAACCCCATACATAGGGTACCCCGCCTCCTCATGCATCCAGACCTCCTCCACCAATCGGATGAATCACGGGTCCTGAGTGAGGAAGTTATCGAAACGGAACGTATTACCCCGCACCTGTGGTGGAGATTCCGCTTCCAATATAAGGGGAGAGTGGTCCGAAGTGGCAGGCGCAGCACACCTGTAGGCCAACTCCCCAAATCTAGCGAACCAAGAAGGGTTACCGAGCATCCTATCCAAATGTCTCAAACCCCAGAGGGGACCGCTCTGCTGATTATACCAGGTGAAGAAGGAGCCGATTCGTGGCAGATTAGCAAGGTCCGAGGAAATCAAGCACTCATTCATATCTTGGTAGCCCCGTGTAGTAACTCCCCCTCTCGCTTCCGTTCCGTCAATGATTGCATTGAAGTCACCCATGACCACCCATGGGTGCGGTGCACGGATACTAGATGTGGCCGTGAGGTCAACCCAAAGCCCCCGTCGTTCATTCCGAAGGTTATGGCCACAAACAAAGGTAGTATAGAATTCCAGTCCCCCATCAAGGATACATATTTTGCAATGGACGGTCTGAGAGGTAAACGCTTCAATCGTAACTCCAATAGTATGTGAATCCCATCCCAACCATATGCGTGCGGCCGGACCTTCCTCGTAATCATAGAACCAGCTCCAATTACCCCTGATCGAAGCAGTAATAGTTGTTGCATTTTGCTCAGAAACCCTGGTCTCAATCAGCCCTAACAACTTCAAATTGTATCTCGTGATCATATCCCCCACCGCCCATCCGTGGTCTAACCTGTTTAGACCACGTGTATTCCAAATGGCGACTAGGATCATCTAGAACCGTCGCGAAGGGCTGCTATAGGACCCATTCTCGGTGGTGTGCCATTCCAACTCCGCAAGGATTGTGAACGGGTTGTGGTCTTCAGGTGCATGCCTCGTATCGGGGGCTGTGCTTGTTGAGCACCTCATTGGGTTGCCGCTTCCTTCCTATGCTAGGTGTAGCTTATCGATTACTTGCAGCCCGTCCCTTCTTTCCTCTGTGGACAAATACGCATCCTCCACCACGGCCTTTCCTTTGTCCTTGTTCGTCCATACCCGTCGTGTTTGTGTATTAGTGGCAAGTGGTCGTTCGTTGCGGGCTGCCCTGGGTGGTTCGTGTCGTCTCGATTGTTTCTCTAGCCGTGTAGCACTTCTCTGGGCTGTCTTCGTAGGTTGTGACCGAGTGGTTTTAGGGGGTCTAGATTGGTTGCTGGGGCACGTCCCGGCTCCATGGGTCCACGAGGCGTATATCTCGCATTTCTTGGGTCTCCATTCATAGTCAACACGGATGGGCACCACGTGTGAGTCATTCCCTTCCTTTGTCGGGATTCTAACATTGAACTGTTCCACAAAAGATGTTTCAAGGGATTTTTCAACACATACGCGGGCGTACTCAAGCCGCTCAGCTTTGGCAGTCATGGCGTCAGCGAATAAAGGTTTACCAAGTACGCTCGCCACAATTCCAAGTCCCTCTTGGGTCCACAGCTCCGATGGGACATTACGTAATTTGACCCAAAGTGGGACAACCACATGTTGCTTCTTCTCAAAAGACATGCCTATCCTCCAAGGTTCCAGAAAGAGAGGCTGCCCTTGCATGATCCAAGGACCTCCTTCCAACGCCGTCGTAGATGCCTCAGCGGTTGCAAATCTGAATTTGAAGAAGCCATTTATCGTCGTGCGAACTTCGACAAGGTCTCTCCAAGCAGAACGGACAAACCGTTCAACATGAGGGAAATATGGCCTCTTCCCCAGAAAATACCCAACTAGGGTATTGTCCCATCTCGCAGTCCCTTTTTGAATCACGTCCCATGTGGGGCACGCCTCGGCCACACCACCGATCACTGTAGGTTCCGTATACAGTTCACTCTGGCACCTTTGGTGATAACCGCATAGGAAGGGTTGTTATGTCCTCCGATCGGTCCTTGGAATGTCATCCCTGACCAGGTGGTGGCATTGGTTGTCTCAGCCGCAAAATTAGGGTTTTCTCGGGGCATGGCCGTCGCGTGCCCGGGCAGCGCCGCGCGCGTGCCTTTGGCGCCCGGCGGTCTCTCGGTCTCATGGATGCGGAAAGCTCGGTCGGTAAGAGGCCCGCCGTGGCCTCCATTTGCCCCTAAGAAGCAAGCGTTCGACGCTTTTTGCGGCCGACTTCCGGATGCCGCCACGGACGAGACCCTCGATCCGGGCGGCGACGGCGTTCCGCGAGCCTAGCAACGGCTCGGTTGTTGGCCGCCGCCTCGATCCGCGCTGGTCCGCGCCCCGAGCCGATCGGCGGCTGCCCGGGGATACCATAGATTGCCTTCCAAAAGTAGGTGGCCTCGTGTCCTCCATGCGCGGCTGAGTATTCTCGGAGATCTTACCCCGAATCGGCCCTGACCCCACAGCCGAAAGTATAACGGCCCGACGCGCAGGGAAATAGCGATTGGGGGTTTGCCATGGTGTAAGGTCGTCATCTGTCACTTCCTCGACGACTGTTGGGGTGGGCCCGATTAATCGACGCCGGCCCCCGAACAGCGCAACGTGGCTATAGCGGAAGCGCGGTTTTTACCGAGCGGCGTAGGGTGGCGAATTTTCGATTTTTAATATCTAAATTTAACCTTACGCCATCGGCTTCTCCCGAGGGTCTGAGATGCTGCCCTAAGCCTCGGGAGATCACGGTTAATTCGAATTATCAAAATTCGAATTTATTTCCGTTTTACTCGAATTAATAATTTCGAACCACAGATTTGATTTTGAAAAAAATATCAAACGATGTCGGAATAATTCGAGAGACCTATCGTTGCGAACGTTAGGGAGTGTAGAATTATTCTGGAAAGTTTGGTATTGATCAAAAGTCATTTCGGTCTCCAAATAATCGAAAAACGTCTGGTTGCCGCTTTGTTCGATTAATTTGGATCTAAATTATTAATTCAAATAAATTGGAAATAAATTTGAATTTTGATAATTCGAATTAACCGTGATCTCCCGAGGCTTAGGGCAGCATCTCAGACCCTCGGGAGAAGCCGATGGCGTAAGGTTAAATTTAGATATTAAAAATCGAAAATTCGCCACCCTACGCCGCTCGGTACAAACCGCGCTTCCGCTATAGTCACGTTGCGCTGTTCGGGGGACCGTTGACCGTGGGTCAACGGGGCCGGAGGGTGACCGGCCGGACTCGGCGAGTCTAAATCATCGAGGCATGTGTGGGAAAATCTGGATGGAGCCAAGTCTTGGCCGATCCAAGACTTGGGTTGTGCCAAGCACCAAGATTGGCCTAACCTTATGCGGACAAGCTAGGCAGCGTGCGAGAGTAGGCGCACGCAAAGCAAGCAGGCCGGGGCAAGACCGTCTGCCCAAGGCAAGAAGGAAAGGTCGGATACGTGCGGCATCGTTGGCTAGCATGGGCGCGCGGCATGGGCGCGCTCGGCAGCAACGTGCGCGGCACTTGTGCGCGCGGAAGGCAGGCAACGTGCAGCTTCGGCGCACAACATCGGGCGGCATTGGCACAGAGCGCAGGATGTGCGCGGGGTGAGCTAGGGCGCGGGATGTTGGCCACGCTAGCCACCTACCAAAGCCAACTACCCACATGAAGACAAGATCTCAGGCACATGAGGGTGTCAGAGATTCCTTGCAAAGGTACCACATGGGGGTGTCAGAGATTCTCTGAAAAGGCACCACATGGGGGTGTCGGAGATTCCCTGCAAAGGCATCTTTTTGTCATATGGGGGAACAAGAAGCATAAGCCTCACGTGGGGGAGCCAAGGAGAACATGTCTTCAGATCCACTCCTCTCATTGGCCGATCTAGATCGAGGGAATCTTGGAGCATGGCCTATAAAAGGGCTTCATGGCTCATTTGTTGAAGATATAGACAGAAGGCACGAAAATACTCACAGGCACTAAGAAGCACATTGGGGCGAAAATAGAGTGTTGTGAGGAAGGTTCATGTGTTGATCAAAGAGGGTCAAAGTGAGCCAAATACACTTTAAGTAGGCTAAGTCGTTAGCGTTAAAGTGTCGTGTCCTTTATATTGCGAGTTCGTGGTAGAGAGCTTGTAATTCCCGAAAGGGCCCCATTCTTTGTGTGAATAAAAGCGTGGGTTGGGAGGATTCTCCCGTAACTTTGTGTGTTTAGCATTGTTCCTTTCTTGTTGGGTGCAAGTCCGGCTCAAAGGCTCACACGAGCGCACTTAGGGCAAAACGTAACTTTGGTCGTGAGAAGTTCGAGTCCGAAGTAAGGCTTCCGCATATTTAATCCGCACGGGCGGATAAGTTGGGCAGGCTGAGTGGCAAGTGGGGCGCGGCGCTGCATAACGCTTGGCGCGGGACTTGGCCATTGCCGACACACCGGGCTTAGAACGCGAAAAATTTCTAAGTCATAGGCGGGTGTGACATTTGGTATCAGAGCCTTGAAGGGAACGGATCGAAGCTACACCCATCTCCGACAAGTTTACGAGTCCTATAAACGATGGCTGAGACGAGTGATGCGCAACTCGTTGGTTACACGGCACTTCGGCCAAGATTGGCCGAGCTTGAGACGAAAGTGGCTGATTTCGAACGGGCCATTGAAGGCCTTACTGCCCGAGTCCCAGAAAATCTGTTGGAGCAGCTGCGAGATATCCATGAGGGAATTCGCGATGGGGCTGCATCAGTGCAAGACCTTGCAGAGAGATGTGGAAGGCAATTCGCCGAAGTGCATGGCGAATTGAAACTGATAAAGGAAATTCTGGCGGCAAGAAGCGAGACGACGCGGGGGTCGAACGTGAAGATACACGACCCGATGACGTACGGTGGTGCTCGAAATGCGAAGGAGATCGAAAATTTCTTATTCGATCTAGAAACTTACTTTGAGGCAGCAAAAGTAAGTGATACTGATAAGGTTGCGATTGCAACAACTTACTTAACGTCTGATGCTAAGCAGTGGTGGCGCACACGACTTAGGGAGGACATGGAGGCGCAGCGAGGCAGAATTGAGACTTGGGAGACCCTCAAAGCCGAGCTCAAGGCGCAGTTCCTACCCCAGAATAGTTCGTGGCGTGCAAGGGAGGCCATGCGAAGGCTGAAACAGACGGGGACTATCCGCGAGTACGTCGACAAGTTTCATTCACTGCTGCTCGACGTGAAGGATATGTCCGAGGCGGATAAGCTGTTTAACTTCACTTCGGGACTGAGCTCATGGGCCCAAGAGGAGCTTGCACGACGGAATGTGCAAGACTTGAACACGGCTTTCGCGGAGGCTGACCGACTGATGGATATTTGGCGTGAACCCGCGAGCCAAGAGCCTCGAAAGGCCAAGAATGGGTTCCAAAATGGGAACAATGGGGGCGGCAATGACCGGCGAGACAACCGGCCAAACAAGGGCGCGATGGACAAGGCGGCAGGAAAAAGGCCAGCCACAGAAGCAAGGAAGATTACTTGCTATATCTGTGGAGGAGACCACAAGATGTTCCAGTGCGCGCACCGAGTGATGGCGATGAATGCGGTGGCTGCCCCTACCAACCCGAACGAAGAGAGCGCCTCTCAGCCCAACACGCCAAGATTGGGCGTGTTTCGGATAACTGAGGCATGAGGCGCGCCGCGGCAGCGGTGTGAGGGACCCCGACCCATGGCGATGCACAACTCGGGCTGGAATGCAGCTAAGTGCAGGGCAACGGGGGCAACGCGACGGGATCTTGATGGAGATTCGGGCGTTTTTCGCTGATGGGGAAAAGGTAATTTAGTTACTGACTCCAAAAACATTTAATGTAACACATGAAATCGCAGATCTGGGCGATGAGGAGCATGTGTTGGAGATTACTCGATGGGGGTAGATCAATGCCACTTGAGGGAAAGCATCACAACCAAAGCAATCAATGAGGCAAGGCTAAGGGGAGCCGCAAATCTCTTACTCGGGTTTGTCGACGAGGACGCCGACGATTCAAGCCGGGGAGAATTGTTACAAGGTTGAACGGATGTTGACCGTTGACCGTGGGTCAACGGGGCCGGAGGGTGACCGGCCGGACTCGGCGACCGGAGGGTGACCGGCCGGACTCGGCGAGTCTAAATCGTCGAGGCATGTGTGGGAAAATCTGGATGGAGCCAAGTCTTGGCCGATCCAAGACTTGGGTTGTGCCAAGCACCAAGATTGGCCTAACCTTATGCGGACAAGCTAGGCAGCGTGCGAGAGTAGGCGCACGCAAAGCAAGCAGGCCGGGGCAAGACCGTCTGCCCAAGGCAAGAAGGAAAGGTCGGACACGTGCGGCATCGTGGGCTAGCATGGGCGTGCGGCATGGGCGCGCTCGGCAGCAACGTGCGCGGCACTTGTGCGCGCGGAAGGCAGGCAACGTGCAGCTTCGGCGCACAACATCGGGCGGCATTGGCACAGAGCGCAGCGTGCGCGCGGGGGTGAGCTAGGGCGCGGGATGTTGGCCACGCTAGCCACCTACCAAAGCCACCTACCCACATGAAGACAAGATCTCAGGCACATGAGGGTGTCAGAGATTCCTTGCAAAGGCATCACATGGGGGTGTCAGAGATTCCCTGCAAAGGCACCTTTTTGTCATATGGGGGACAAGAAGAATAAGCCTCACGTGGGGGAGCCAAGGATAACATGTCTTCAGATCCACTCCTCTCATTGGCCGATCTAGATCGAGGGAATCTTAGAGCATGGGCTATAAAAGGGCTTCATGGCTCATTTGTTGAAGGAGACAGAAGGCACGAAAATACTCACAGGCACTAAGAAGCACATTGGGGCGAAAATAGAGTGTTGTGAGGAAGGTTCATGTGTTGATCAAAGAGGGTCAAAGTGAGCCAAATACACTTTAAGTAGGCTAAGTCGTTAGCGTTAAAGTGTCGTGTCCTTTATATTGCGAGTTCGTGGTAGAGAGCTTGTAATTCCCGAAAGGGCCCCATTCTTTGTGTGAATAAAAGCGTGGGTTGGGAGGATTCTCCCGTAACTTTGTGTGTTTAGCATTGTTCCTTTCTTGTTGGGTGCAAGTCCGGCTCAAAGGCTCACACGAGCGCACTTAGGGCAAAACGTAACTTTGGTCGTGAGAAGTTCGAGTCCGAAGTAAGGCTTCCGCATATTTAATCCGCACGGGCGGATAAGTTGGGCAGGCTGAGTGGCAAGTGGGGCGCGGCGCTGCATAACGCTTGGCGCGGGACTTGGCCATTGCCGACACACCGGGCTTAGAACGCGAAAAAAATTTCTAAGTCATAGGCGGGTGTGACATTTGGTATCAGAGCCTTGAAGGGAACGGATCGAAGCTACACCCATCTCCGACAAGTATGTTGGGGTGGGCCCGATTAATCGACGCCGGCCCCCGAACAGCGCAACGTGGCTATAGCGGAAGCGCGGTTTTTACCGAGCGGCGTAGGGTGGCGAATTTTCGATTTTTAATATCTAAAATTAACCTTACGCCATCGGCTTCTCCCGAGGGTCTGAGATGCTGCCCTAAGCCTCGGGAGATCACGGTTAATTCGAATTATCAAAATTCGAATTTATTTCCAATTTATTTGAATTAATAATTTAGATCCAAATAATCGAAAAACGTCTGGTTGCCGCTTTGTTCGATTAATTTGGATCTAAATTATTAATTCAAATAAATTGGAAATAAATTCGAATTTTGATAATTCGAATTAACCGTGATCTCCCGAGGCTTAGGGCAGCATCTCAGACCCTCGGGAGAAGCCGATGGCGTAAGGTTAATTTTAGATATTAAAAATCGAAAATTCGCCACCCTACGCCGCTCGGTAAAAACCGCGCTTCCGCTATAGCCACGTCGCGCTGTTCGGGGGCCGGCGTCGATTAATCGGGCCCACCCCAAATGTCACACCCGCCTATGACTTAGAAATTTTTTTCGCGTTCTAAGCCCGGTGTGTCGGCAATGGCCAAGTCCCGCGCCAAGCGTTATGCAGCGCCGCGCCCCACTTGCCACTCAGCCTGCCCAACTTATCCGCCCGTGCGGATTAAATATGCGGAAGCCTTACTTCGGACTCGAACTTCTCACGACCAAAGTTACGTTTTGCCCTAAGTGCGCTCGTGTGAGCCTTTGAGCCGGACTTGCACCCAACAAGAAAGGAACAATGCTAAACACACAAAGTTACGGGAGAATCCTCCCAACCCACGCTTTTATTCACACAAAGAATGGGGCCCTTTCGGGAATTACAAGCTCTCTACCACGAACTCGCAATATAAAGGACACGACACTTTAACGCTAACGACTTAGCCTACTTAAAGTGTATTTGGCTCACTTTGACCCTCTTTGATCAACACATGAACCTTCCTCACAACACTCTATTTTCGCCCCAATGTGCTTCTTAGTGCCTGTGAGTATTTTCGTGCCTTCTGTCTATTGCCTTCAACAAATGAGCCATGAAGCCCTTTTATAGCCCATGCTCTAAGATTCCCTCGATCTAGATCGGCCAATGAGAGGAGTGGATCTGAAGACATGTTATCCTTGGCTCCCCCACGTGAGGCTTATTCTTCTTGTCCCCCATATGACAAAAAGGTGCCTTTGCAGGGAATCTCTGACACCCCCATGTGATGCCTTTGCAAGGAATCTCTGACACCCTCATGTGCCTGAGATCTTGTCTTCATGTGGGTAGTGGCTTTGGTAGGTGGCTAGCGTGGCCAACATCCCGCGCCCTAGCTCACCCCCGCGCGCACGCTGCGCTCTGTGCCAATGCCGCCCGATGTTGTGCGCCGAAGCTGCACGTTGCCTGCCTTCCGCGCGCACAAGTGCCGCGCACGTTGCTGCCGAGCGCGCCCATGCCGCACGCCCATGCTAGCCCACGATGCCGCACGTGTCCGACCTTTCCTTCTTGCCTTGGGCAGACGGTCTTGCCCCGGCCTGCTTGCTTTGCGTGCGCCTACTCTCGCACGCTGCCTAGCTTGTCCGCATAAGGTTAGGCCAATCTTGGTGCTTGGCACAACCCAAGTCTTGGATCGGCCAAGACTTGGCTCCATCCAGATTTTCCCACACATGCCTCGACGATTTAGACTCGCCGAGTCCGGCCGGTCACCCTCCGGCCCCGTTGACCCACGGTCAACGGTCAACATCCGTTCAACCTTGTAACAATTCTCCCCGGCTTGAATCGTCGGCGTCCTCGTCGACAAACCCGAGTAAGAGATTTGCGGCTCCCCTTAGCCTTGCCTCATTGATTGCTTTGGTTGTGATGCTTTCCCTCAAGTGGCATTGATCTACCCCCATCGAGTAATCTCCAACACATGCTCCTCATCGCCCAGATCTGCGATTTCATGTGTTACCCCGAAGACTCTATGGGGTACCTATTCTATTTTCACGATGATCAAAGGATCGTTGTTGGCCTACATGCACATTTTCTCGAGGAAGAGTTCATACATTATTATTTATTTGTCGAATTTAAAGTCTACTTGGCATCCGGTAGTGCGATAAATAAATAACACCCAAATGTTTGAGTTGGACGTCTGATTCTCGTGGGACGAGAGAGGAGACACCGGACGGTCCTTAATCTCAACATTAAATAAAAAGTCCGTAAGTCTAAGGATTCTAGGTGGGTGACTAGATATCCGAATATGACTTATCCATTGACGACCACATAGTATCGGTAGTGTCACCGATTACCTGAGAGGTTGTGGGTCGTGATGGAGATATTGGTGATCGGAGAGATTGTGTATTCGGACATTCGGCTCGTATTCGTCTCAATCACATGGCTAGGATGTTGTCAATGATTGAACGAATGACTATAGCAGCCTCAGACCGATAGGGTCATTGACGGATTTGCTTTCGTGATTTCGGTTTGTCGCTAGTTGGCTAGGCTCGCAAGTGTTCATAAATGAGACACGGGTCAGCGACGAAACGCAACCGACTTTACGGAGGTGATTGCCGGGCTTTGACTGCTATCGGGATTCACTGCCTATATTCGTATAGGTTAATGTCCTATGAGGTAATCGGAGAGTGACGATTATAAAGCCTTCGGCCGAAGCTTGGAAAACTTGCTTGTATTAGATACGGAGCGGAGTTTAAATAATCGGTTCGGTCTCGATTATAACATAGTGTTAGGTTAGTGAGTTTGACATTTGCATGGCTCTCACCTAACCGGACGCAAGTGAAAGGCATAAGAAGTATTTAAATGTATACACTATAGTCGGTTCGCCCGAATTTCGATTAGATCAAAATTCGTTCTCAACTGGGATCTGTCCGGTACCGTGGGATTGGCTAGGCGAATACCGGGGCTCGTGGATTCCTCCCATGCCAGTTGAGACGGACCTAGAGAGTCGCGCTTAAAAATGGTAATGAACTTGAATGAAAACGGCGGGCTTTTCTGTGGAACCTAACGAATGAGATTCGTTGAGGTAGTGGCAAAGTTGATACGAGGTGTCGACGACTTAGTTAAATTCCAGTGACTGTCACGGATATAATTAGGACTTAAGATTGTCTTAAGTGCTTATACCACTGTTGGGGTGGGCCCGATTAATCGACGCCGGCCCCCGAACAGCGCAACGTGGCTATAGCGGAAGCGCGGTTTGTACCGAGCGGCGTAGGGTGGCGAATTTTCGATTTTTAATATCTAAATTCAACCTTACACCATTCAGCTTCTCCTGAGAGTCTGAGATACTTCTCTAAGCCTCGGGAGATCGCGGTTAATTCGAATTATCAAAATTCGAATTTATTTCCAATTTATTTAAATTAATAATTTCGATCCAAATTAATCGAATAAAGCGGCAACCAGATGTTTTTCGATTATTTGGAGACCGAAATGATTATTGATCAATACCAAACTTTCCAGAATAATTCTACACTTCCTAACGTTCACAACGATAGGTCTTTCGAATTATTCCGACATCGTTTGATATTTTTCTCAAAATCAAATCTGTGGTTCGAAATCATTAATTCGAGTAAAACGGCAGTCTGCCGTCTTTTAATTATTTGACAACTGAAACGATTTCCGATCGACACCAACTTTTCCAGAATAATTCTACACTTCCCGACGTTTCCAACGAGGGGTCTTGAGAATTATTCCGATACCGTTTGGTATTTTTCGTAAATCAAATCATTAAGGTTCGAGGTATACCTTCGATGAACGAGATTTCTTCTGTCGTCGCTTCGGATGGACGTGGCTACACCTCGTCTGGATCCCGGGGCTTCCGGGCTAGATCGTCACGCCGGTATGACCTTGAACGAACCTCTGAGAGTACTCCCGATGGCTAGACGTAACTCAGTTCGGGCGTCGGGATTCGTCGAACGATCCGTCGGTTTTATGTGGCTTGAGAAGTTCAAAACTTCATCTAACTCTTTAGGTCTATCTTGTTATTCTTAGGAAAAAAAAAATTAAGTCCCTCTTTTAAGCAACTAACGTTGCTTTTATGATTTATGTAATTTTATTTTTTTTTTTTTTTTTATATAATTGAGACACTTGTCAAAATAAATAAAAAATAAAACATGACTCATAGTTTCTACACATCCCAACGTGGATGTGTAGAATTTTCATTTTATTTTTTTTTTTTTTTATTTTATTTTGATAATTTCCTTTTGGCCCTTGAGGTTTCTAAATTCTCAATTTAGTCCCTCCCTTTTAAATAATAAAATAATTAAATCCAATCTAATTATTTTAATTATAATTGAGCCTCACTTAGTTAATAAATTAAGCACTTAAGACAATCTTAAGTCCTAATTATTTCCGTGACAGTCACTGGAATTTAACTAAGTCGTCGACACCTCGTATCAACTTTGCCACTACCTCAACGAATCTCATTCGTTAGGTTCCACAGAAAAGCCCGCCGTTTTCGTTCAAGTTCATTACCATTTTTAAGCGCGACTCTCTAGGTCCGTCTCAACTGGCATGGGAGGAATCCACGAGTCCCGGCATTCGCCTAGCCTATCCCGCGGTACCGGACAGATCCCAGTTGAGAACGAATTTTGATCTAATCGAAATTCGGGCGAACCGACTATAGTGTATACATTTAAATACTTCTTACGCCTTTCACTTGCGTCCCGGTTAGGTGAGAGCCATGCAAATGTCAAACTCACTAACCTAACACTATGTTATAATCGAGACCGAACCGATTATTTAAACTCCGCTCCGTATCTAATACAAGCAAGTTTTCCAAGCTTCGGCCGAAGGCTTTATAATCGTCGCTCTCCGATTACCTCATAGGACATTAACCTATACGAATATAGGCAGTGAATCCCGATAGCAGTCAAAACCCGGCAATCACCTCCGTAAAGTCGGTTGCGTTTCGTCGCTGACCCGTGTCTCATTTATGAACACTTGCGAGCCTAGCCAACTAGCGACAAACCGAAATCGCGAAAGCAAATCCGTCAATGACCCTATCGGTCTGAGGCTGCTATAGTCATTCGTTCAATCATTGACAACATCCTAGCCATGTGATTGAGACGAATATGAGCCGAATGTCCGGATATGCGATCTCTCCGATCACCGATATCTCCATCACGACCCACAACCTCTCAGGTAATCGGTGACACTACCGATACTATGTGGTCGTCAATGGATAAGTCATATTCGGATATCTAGTCACCCACCTAGAATCCTTAGACTTACGGACTTTTTATTTAATGTTGAGATTAAGTACCGTCCGGTGTCTCCTCTCTCGTCCCACGAGAATCAGACGTCCAACTCAAACATTTGGGTGTTATTTATTTATCGCACTACCGGATGCCAAGTAGACTTTAAATTCGACAAATAAATAATAATGCCTTTATTATAATGAAAATATATATTCATTAATTTATTTGACAGTATATACAATAAACCTGTCTTACAACCTATACATCATCGTGCGCCCTATACTATTCCTAGTCCTCGTATGGCATTCGAGTGCAAGTGGGAGGCTGTGAATTTAAAAAACCTCAAGGGCCAAAATGAAATTGACATAAAAAAAAAAAAAAAAAAAAATATAGAAATATCTACACATCCACGTTGGGATGTGTAGAAACTAATGACTCATTAGATGAGTCATTAACAAGTGTTTGACACTTGTCTCAATTAAATAAAAAAAAAAAAATAAAAAATAAAAAAAAAAGTTATAACCATGCATATATGCATAAAACGTGAGATGCAAGGAGAGAGAGGGGATTTTATGATTCATTGAACAAATAAGAAATAAAAGAAGAAAAGAAATAGAATTTATAGAAATTCTTAAGCCACTTTGAAGCTACGGGTTCGTTTGACGAGTCCCGACGCCCGAACTGAGTTGCATCTAGCCATCGGGAGCAGTCTCGGAGGTTCATTCAAGGTAATACCGGCGTGACGATCTAGCCCGGAAGTCCCGGGATCCAGACGAGGTGTAGCCACGTTCATCCGAGGCGACGACAGAAGAAATCCCGTTCACCGAAGGTATACCTCGAACCTTAACAATTTGATTTACAAAACATACCAAACGGTATCGGAATAATTCGAAAGACCCCTCGTTGGAAACGTCGGGAAGTGTAGAATTATTCTGGAAAATTTGGTATCGATCGGAAATCATTTCGGAACCAGACGTTTTTCGATTATTTGGAGACCGGAATGACTTTTGATCAATACCAAACTTTCCAGAATAATTCTACACTTCCTAACGTTCGCAACGATAGATCTCTCGAATTATTCCGACATCGTTTGATATTTTTCTCAAAATCAAATCTGTGGTTCGAAATTATTAATTCGAGTAAAATTGGAAATAAATTCGAATTTTGATAATTCGAATTAACCGTGATCTCCCGAGGCTTAGGGCAGCATCTCAGACCCTCGGGAGAAGCCGATGGCGTAAGGTTAATTTTAGATATTAAAAATCGAAAATTCGCCACCCTACGCCGCTCGGTAAAAACCGCGCTTCCGCTATAGCCACGTTGCGCTGTTCGGGGGCCGGCGTCGATTAATCGGGCCCACCCCAACAGTGGGGTGGGCCCGATTAATCGACGCCGGCCCCCGAACAGCGCAACGTGACTATAGCGGAAGCGCGGTTTGTACCGAGCGGCGTAGGGTGGCGAATTTTCGATTTTTAATATCTAAATTTAACCTTACGCCATCGGCTTCTCCCGAGGGTCTGAGATGCTGCCCTAAGCCTCGGGAGATCACGGTTAATTCGAATTATCAAAATTCGAATTTATTTCCAATTTATTTGAATTAATAATTTAGATCCAAATTAATCGAACAAAGCGGCAACCAGACGTTTTTCGATTATTTGGAGACCGGAATGACTTTTGATCAATACCAAACTTTCCAGAATAATTCTACACTTCCTAACGTTCGCAACGATAGGTCTCTCGAATTATTCCGACATCGTTTGATATTTTTCTCAAAATCAAATCTGTGGTTCGAAATTATTAATTCGAGTAAAACGGCAGTCTGCCGTCTTTTGACTATTTGACGACCGAAATGATTTCCGATCGATACCAAATTTTCCAGAATAATTCTACACTTCCCGGCGTTTCCAACGAGGGGTCTTTCGAATTATTCCGATACCGTTTGGTATGTTTCGTAAATCAAATTGTTAAGGTTCGAGGTCCAATAAAAACCCTAAGCTCATTAGTATTGGAATTCGTTAACGGCGAACTCGTAGGGTGCACAGCCGTATCCAAAGAAGTTGAAACGGCGACTAATGACGGCGAAACTTGAGCAGCTTCCTCGGAGCTGCTAGGGCTGTGAGGATGCGGCGGTGGTGGCGGCGTGCCCCTCCGGAGCTGCCCATGTGAATCGTTACCGGTGTTACGGATGGGGATGATGGCGGAGGTAAACCTTTTCTTTCTTCATCGCGGGATCCACGTCGCTGGGTTCGGGTGAAGCGTTGGTACAATCCGAACCTCGTTAGTAGCATTCCTATGGGTTGGAGCAGCTTGGCCCTGTAGGCGGTGCTGTCACATGCGGCGAGTGGTTGCTAGTATCGCCATGTGCAACACTTTGGTAGAGTGCCTCAAACGATGCGACGTCGAACCTGTCATCAAAGGCCGGAACTGTACTCCTTAACACGTCATAATTTGGCATAGGGACAGATGGCATCGAGGTCCGATGGCTGAGACGCCATTGAAGGAGAGAACTAGAGTGATGGAAGACGAAAGGACACAAATCAGAAAAGTGGCGAAGGCTCAACGTCCTTCCATCGCCGTCTGATCCCGGTGATGGAGGGTGGTGCGGGGTCTTGGTGAGTGGCAGTAGGTGGTGCAGAACTTCGGCGGCAGTGTGGATCTGGACGGACGGGGATGGAAGATGAAACGTCTTTGTATGGTTTTTGAGAGAGGAAAACGTTAGAGAGAGAAACTAGAGAGAGTATTTCTTGTGTTTCTCTCTCTAGAAATTGAATTGCAAGCCTTTCGGATCAATTTTCGAAATCTTCTTATTAAGCACAATGTGTACAAATGTATTTATACCAAACAAACTTGGTATAAATAACAAATAAGTCCTAAACTAAGGACAAATACAATAAACGCCCCTAATTACAAGGACAGCTAAATAAATCAAAGCACAATTGAAATTGTATTCTACATTCTCCCCCTTTGTGCTTGATTTCTCTTCCGTACTGTCTGTCCTTGTCGGGCATAATACGACCTACGCAAGCCCAGCGCATGCTCACAGTTCCTGAGCGTATTCCTCAGCTCTAGTCGCTCCTCGATATCATCCAGTAATTCCATCAGGAGCGGCTGGTCTGTTACGAACCGGTGAATCCTCAACATCGTCTCTCTGTTGATTGCTTCCAACCTTTGCTCTATGTTATTCCTGATGACCTTGAGCGTCCCATCACAGAATTTATGGACTTTCTCCCAAAAGATGAAGGCGGCTTGGGGATACGATCAATTGAAAATGATAATAAGGCGCTTTTACTTCGACTTCTTTGGACTCCACTGAGCGGGGATGATGCTTCGATCTGGGCCACATGGATTCGACAGACACGACTACACAATACATCGCTTTGGACCATCAAGCCCACCATGCGGACGTCGTGAGTTGGAAGAAGTTGTTGAAGCTCCGCGACAACATCAGACCACTCATTAACTTCAACATAGGAAATGGAACTACCATACGAATGTGGACTGATCCGTGGCTGCTACCGGGTCCCATGATCGATCGATTCCCTCGGGGACCAATGATTATGGGACTCCCGCTCGATTCAAAACTAAGCCAAGTTATTAACGAGGATGGCTGGTGCAGGCACGCTCTTACCTCGGTGGAATACATGGATATCGAGCCATTACTCCCTCAGATTAGGCCGAATGAGGAGGATACAATTAGTTGGACTGCATCCCCTAATGGAAAATTCTCTACCTCATCGGCTAGGGACAGTCTCCAGATACGGCGTCCTAAGGTTCCTTGGTATACGCTTTTTGGGGGTCCGTTGGCCATTCCCAGACATGAGATCATGCTCTGGCTTGCGATTCGGGACAGACTTGCGATGAGGGATAAACCGTGGGTCGCGGCGAAAACGGGAACCTCTACTTGCTTACTTTGTGACTCGCAAGAGGTGGAGACCACTAGGCACCTGTTCATCGAATGCCCCTACTCCAGACGTTGCCTACGATTACTCCAAGAGAAACTGCACTTTGATTGGCCGGTTCGGGACTGGTTCACCGGCATTGGATGGGCGGCTCGGCGATGGCGGGGCAGACACTTAGCTAGGTTGGGCCCCCGTCATGCGTTGGCCTCGTTGGTGTATCACCTATGGATGGAGCGCAACATGAGATGACACGATGGGAGGCAACGCCAGCCGCACCAGCTTATTGCCGATATTGAGACGTTGCTTTGCCTGCGACTTTCCACTCTTCCCACCAAATATGCGCTTCAAGTCTGCGCTCTTCGACGGATGTGGCACATCGCTTGGTAGTGAACCTTTTGTCCTTACAGTCCTTTGTTCCCTTTGATATCTTCTTGTCAGGGTAGAGGCTGGACCGGACCTTGTGGTGGCATGATGGACAACAAGGCACTCCCAACCAGCGTCTTGAGGAGATTGGGGGGGGGGGGGGCTGCCAGTAGGGGTCCGCGAGCCGACAAGTACAATGACGCTGCATACCTTTCCTACTTCTGTGGATGATTGAGTCACTCATTTCCCTTGCTTCTTCTTCTTCTCTTTTCTTGCTCTCTCCTTATCTCTTTCGCATGGGTGCAGGATACTGTTCCGTGTGTTTTGATGGCCTTTGCGGGGAAGTGCTGAGCTGATTCTTGCGGGATGAGTAGCCCACCATGGCGAGACGCATAACTCATGTTCTTACCCCTTCTTGGAAAACAGGAGGTGGCGTGACTACGCCTCTCACTGACCAGCCCGGATGATTCTCTTTCCCGCCTGAAGCTTATCCTGCGTGATTCTGCCTTCGGTTTTTGTGCCTTTGACACTGTTTGCGGCACCTTGCTGGCTTTCCTGCTGGTACTACATCTGGTGCCAGGAACTGTTGATGGAAGCGGTTTTTCGACACCTACGTAGCGTTGTCATGATTGTTCATTTCTCTGTTGTGTTTTTGGCTTTGGCTTTGGTCTTGTTGGGACCTTGTAGGTCGTCTGGGTGTCTGGTCTTAAGTGCCATCTGGTCGGTTGTTCATTACCGTTTGGTGCGTCATGAGCGATATCATGCACGCTGCTCTGTAACTCCTGTTTTTCCTTTCTTTATTGACACTTTCCAAAAAAGAATTTATGAACTTCAGTCTTCAGCATCAACCTGGTCTTCTTAGCAATTGGATTGTGGTAGGTGATTCCTATGACTGAAATGATGTGCACGTGATTGTTGGGAAGCCTTTCGATCTCAGGTCCTTTGTTGAGCGGAGCGGTCATGTTCCTTCTTCATGTTCCTCTCTAGAGCCATCTGAAGGTCGTGTGCGACGAAGTACTTGACTTGGCGCAACATGAACCGGTAGAGTCCGTCGACTCCTTTCTTGATGAAGCTTTGAGGACCCTTATACTACCCCACATACAGCTGATAGGGGTTGTACACCTCCTCGGCAGGGAGGTACGGTAGGTCGCTCTCGCTTAATTCTTCTCGAGTTCTGTCTACTCGTTCGACAACGTAGTATGGTATTGGAAGACCTCCTTTAGCACAGTAGACGCTTAGCAGCTGACAGATTGGGGAGAGACTCTTATGATGACTCTTTGCTTATCCCTTATTCCCCAGTCCCAAATTTGGTTCAAGGTGGGTCAGCATCCAGATATACATCATTCTCTTTTGACTTTGTCCGTGACCTCCAAATGTGTTCACGAACTTCTTTAAGAAAGGAAATTTTGATCCTGATGTTTTCCCACAGCGTGTCGATCCGAACAATCCCTAGTGTTGGTCTTGTGGGGGAATCCACTCGTTGCACGATCAGCTGTGGAAGCCCTATGGGATCTTGTTCATGATCTTCTTCTTCCTGAAGTTTGTCTTCTATCAGCACAAGGTCCATCGAAGCTAGCTGTAAGGTCTGTCGAACGCCCTTAAGCCATTGTCTCTGCTGCTCCTCGGGCATGTAAGGGGTCGTTCACTGTCCTTCGAAGATATATTTGTCGAGGAACTCGTGTGGGTTGACACCATGTCCTGATGATTCGGGTTGGTCTGGAGCAATTGAGGGAGTAGCTTGGGTCTGTGCCAGGCCACGAGCATGGCGGCACTTGCTTCTTCTTCCGGAAGAAAGGGGCTTGTGAGTGTCGTTGGTGTGGGCGGAGGCGTCCTTAGGTGAAAGAATGGTGGGTCGATGTGGGTTAAAGTGGTGATGCGGTGCGTGGTGTGTGTTGTTTGGGTAGTTTGTGTGGTGGTTTGGGTTTCACCTGCTCCAGCGCCTGTCTGCGTTGCGCCCGAACCTTATCCTTGGCCACTCAAAGATGTCCTAGGCCTCTTCTCCCCCTCATGATGTTCCTAATCATCAGGGTCGTCATGTCGTTGTCTGACGTGGGAGCTCTGGCCTCGGCATGTTTCAGTTGGTGGCTCAGGATGATCCACCAATCGCCTATAGAGGGATTCTTCCTGAGGCGATCGGATATTAAGACCTATGAGGCGGGCGAGAAGGATGTCGTGGAGTTCGGTTATTGGGATTGTGTATGGGTTGATTAGGATGGATGAGTTGATGAGAGGGTCGGTAGGTGTAGGTTGTGAGGGTGTGAGGTCGGCTTGTGCTGAAGTGCCCTTGGAGACGGGTGCTTTCCCAGTGTCGTGTCGGGACGTCTCGATGGCTGCCAGCACTCTCTCCATCATTTTATCTTCTAAGGATTTGATGGCCACAGTGAGAGCCGTCTGAAACTGTTCTTCAGTCACAAACTGGACGGACGCCTCCGTCGATGAAGGACCAGGTCGACAGATGTCGCCTGTGGACAACCCTTGAGCAGACACCGGCTCCTCAGGTTGGATTGTAGTCACCTGAGGTTGTGACTGTCCGAGACTTCCATCCAATCCTTGATTTGAATCTATAAGATTCGCATCTATGGATGTTGTGACAGGCTCAGATTGAACCTGTACATCAGACATTTCAATGTCGAGGCCGGTAGTAGTATGATCGACAAGTGGTGTGTGAATGAAAAGTGCGACAAGTAATAATTAAAACGAATACCTAATTACTATCACCGACGTGCGATAGGCAGTGGACCTATCGTTTGTAGTGCAGTAAAGTGAGTAAACGAGTATGGCACACAAGGAATAAATCAATTACTAGTAGTGACCTATCGAGTCGATATTTAGCCTAAATAAAATACGCAATTTGTTTGACGACTTAACCTAACAGATCGCTCCTAAATCAACTAGAGATTCAAATAACACGCTTAAAACTGATACGAAGCTTCAGATGATGTGCTCGGGATTCGAATCCCGCTAGGCGTTAATCAAGGAATTCTTTAGAACGGGATTTCTCTTGGGGGAGCTGAACTCCACGCTTTTTACTCTTATCCCTAAGAGCGCTAACCCACGGATGGCTAAAGACTATAGGCCAATTTCTTGCTGCAATGTACTCTATAAAATGATTTCAAAGATAATCGCCAATGGTCTACGGAACAGCCTTGCGAAGCTTGTCCATCAAACCCAAACTGCGTTCATCCCGGGCCGTCGTATATCGGATAATATCCTCTTAGCACAGGAAATTTGTCACGGGTACAACAGTATGGGGCTGCCCGAACGGGTGGCGTTCAAGGTCGACATTGCGAAAGCGTATGACATGGTGGAATGGGATTTCATATTGGCTACACTCGAAGCACTTAACTTCCACCCGACCTTCGTGGACTGGATTCGGGCTTGCTTGACCACTCCTTTCTTCTCGATCAACATCAATGGTACACCGGCGGGCTATTTTAAAGGGCGTAGGGGTCTTCGGCAAGGTGATCCGATTTCACCTTATTTATTTACTTTGGTTATGGAGGTCTTGCATGGCATCATTGAGGATGGTATTAGAATCAGCGCTAATTTTCGCTACTGGAGTTGTGAGGCAACTTCACTTTTCATGCTCACGTTTGCGGATGACCTTCTCTTGTTTTCTCATGCGGATGTCGAGTCTGTTGGAGTCTTCAAACGGAGTCTCGACCTCTTTGCCGCCCTCTCGGGATTAAAGGCCAACATTAGCAAAAGTGAGATGTTTGTGTCCAAGCGCGCCGAACGGCTGAAGGGAGCAATCCAAGACATCATGGGATTCACACAGGGGATCCCTTCCTGTACGCTACCTGGGCGTGCCCCTTATTACTTCGAGACTCACGATCGCCGATTGCAATCCGCTCCTCGCTAGTGTTGACAGACGTCTGGGATCTTGGACAAATCTGTCACTATCTTACGCTGGGCGGGTTCAATTGATCAAGTCTGTCCTGCTAGGATTGCATACATATTGGGCTGGTGTTTTCCTCCTCCCTAAGGGCGTTATCCGGAGCATCGAAACACGGCTGAGAGCCTTCCTTTGGAGGGGCACGAATGCTAAGGTTACGTGGGCCGATATATGCGTTCCCAAGGAAGAAGGAGGGCTTGGCTTACGGTCCATCGAGACGGACAACAAGGCGCTTCTCATGAGACTACTTTGGAATATCCTGATGGATAATGGTACTTCGATTTGGGCCTCCTGGATTCGGCGAACGAGACTTCACAATAAGTCCTTGTGGTCCATCAGACCGGGGGCGCGGACTTCTTGGAGTTGGAGGAAGATTTTGAAGCTTCGTGCCGACTTCCGCCACCTTATTCAGTTCCGTATAGGTGATGGGACCAACACGTTTCTTTGGACGGATCCTTGGCTGAGTGACATACCCCTTGTGGAACGCTACACTCGCGGCCCCATGATCATGGGTCTCCCAATCGACTCGAAGCTCAGCACGGTAATCAACGAGGGGGGATGGTGCTGGCCGGCTCAAACATCGGTCGAATATCTTGACTTTGCCCCCCTCCTTCCCCACATTCAACCGGGCGAGCGGGACACATATAGATGGATCGCATCAGCAAATGGCCGCTTCTCTACCGCCTCGGCTAGGGAAAAACTTCGCCTTCGGAAGCCGACTGTCCCCTGGTCCACCCTATTTGGCGGCCCGTTAGCCATCCCTAGACACGACTTCATACTCTGGCTTGCCATAAGGGATAAGCTGGCTACTAGAGACAAACATTGGGTGGCGAACGCGGCGGGAACTTCTGTCTGCCTCCTTTGCGACTCTGAGCCTGTGGAGACGGCCCCACACTTATTTTTCGAATGTACTTATTCTAGACGCTGTCTTATGTTACTACGTAACCACATGCACTTTGGGTGGCCTTACAGGGAGTGGTCTGATGGAATCTACTGGGCGGCTCAAAGATGGCGTGGGGAACACCTTGCCTCGATTGGACCTCGCCATGCTCTTGCTTCTTTGGTCTACCACCTTTGGTCCGAGCGTAATAGAAGATGGCGCGAGGGCATTCGCCGACCACCAGAGCGCATTGTAGCTGAAATTGAGACACTCTTAAGCCTACGAATCTCCACTCTTCCTCGCAAATACAACTTACAATGTTGCGCGATGAGTCGTATCTGGCAGATAGCTTGGAGTAACTAGGGAGTTTTCTTGTCCCTTCTCTCGTCCCTCTTATCTCCCTTACCTCCTTTATCTCCCCTGGTCTCTTTCCTCCCTCCCCTCCTTGGTTTTCCGTCTCTTGGGTGTTTTGCAGGTTTGCTGGGTCGGTGGCTTTGGGCGGGTTTCAATGGATGGTTTTACTCCGCTCGTGTTGAGAACGGTTGGCCCCGCTGGCTCTTCTTCTTGGATGCCCTACCCGCCTGCTCGAGTCGCTGGCGGGTTTCATTTGCTGGTTGGCCCCCCTGGCGGAAAGAAACAGGAGTTGGCGTCTACGCCCCCCACCCCCCCGACCAGATTTGCGGACGCAATTGCTGCGATGCCTCCCCTCCATTTGATAACTTCCGCACCGAAGTTGTCTTCCGCTGTGCTCTGGCACTTTGATCGCACTTCAACCGACTGCCCTGCTGGCACTACAACTGGTGCCAGGATCCTGTTGATTGTTATTGGATTGTGACACCTCCTTGCCTTTATTACCATGTGTTGGTGTTTCTCTTGTTGGCTTGGTCTTGTAGGGACCTGGTTGGTGTCTGGGCTGTTTCTGGTTTTGTTGTGCTGTCTGGTCGGTAGTCTGTTACCGCTTGTTGCGTCATGAGCGTTATCATGTACCCTGTCCTTGTACTCCTGTTTCTTTCGTTTAGTGAACACTTCCAAAAAAAGACAATAAAATCGTTCCTACGTGATCTTGACTAGATCGCAGTAATTTCCTACCCGCTCGTGAATTTGCTGTCGCCCTAAACGCTCGCGGATATCTAAAATTCAATAATTACTAACGGCGAGGATCGAGTATTTGCTTTCGCCCTATACTCGAATCCTATCTTCTATGAACGGCCTAAACGTTGTTTAGCTGTCGCCCTAAACGTTTTTCCACACGATCACTTTAACACATAGACATATTAAAGCGACGAAACATATTCATAGAACGATAAATAGTCAAAAACACAAAGTCACGATAATATACGTCTTAAGTACGACTAATCCTAGCGTTCATCTAATCCCAAACACAAACGGGATTTAGCTACGCATAATAGACGAGAGAACAACGAGGGAATTAGAGAACAAAGAAGAAGACCTCGTGATCTTGAATACTGGCGAATTATTGATGCTTGCTTGATAAATCTTCGTTCTCTGATCAATTGGGCGTGATTTCGTCGTTGCTTCGTCTCTTGCACTCCGGGATGTAATTTCGTGTTCTTTTCGCCCTAAATTCGTCCCTCGATGATTTGGATTTGATCTCTGGTAAATTGTGTCTTTTTCGGGGTCGAATTTGGGCTTTTTATACTGATTCCCGTGTCGGTCACGGCCTGGGACATGGGCCGTCAAGGCCGTGACCAACATCGCCCGCATCTCGCCTTTTCTGCCCAAGGTCACGGCCAAGTGCATCACCGGTCACGGCCGTGACCATCATCGGTGGGGTTCTCTGCCTCGCGTCACGGCCAGACGCATTAAGCGTCACGGCCGTGACCATCATCAGCGTCCCTCTCCTCCGCGCGCTGTCCCTCGTCACGGCCGTGACGCGTAATGCGTCTGGCCGTGACCGAGGGCAGTGTTGCCCTTTTCGCGCCGTTTTGCCTCGTTTTCGCTCCTTTTCGCCCGAAACTCGTCCTAAGCTCCTTCAACAATAACACAAGTGTAAATATATCGAATAAATGCATAATTTAATTGCTAAAGCTCTATTATACCCCGAATAAATACTACGATAAACGCATTGAAACCTCCCCACACTTAAGCATTTGTTTGTCCTCAAGTAAATTAGAAATCAGGTAAGGCATCAAACTAGGATAACGGCACGATTGTTCGCAATTTATCATCAAAGCTTGAAAGCACAAAAGGAATCAAGCAAACAATCACGGACATTACACTAATGACTTGCACTTCTCGACCTGAATTTTCTTCGCACTGCTAATCGAGACTCATATCTCACAAGGATTCACTCAATTTACTCAAGTGTATAGGCTAGCATATGATGAGTCGCTCAATTCGTGCACTAGTCCAACCCCTACCATAAACTTGCAAGTTAATCGCATCTCTACTATTCAAAGGGCAAGTATAAATCTGAGGGTCTTTTTGGGGAAAACGGGTCGAACAATCATGAAGCGGCATGCATAAATAATGAACACTTAATCTTAGAGCTAGGACACGTGATCGAAAATTATCAAAGAATACAGCATGATCAAACAGACAGTCACGCATCCCAACATAAGACTCGACGTTCTCGCTCCGAAATCCTAGACTTTTCTGCTCGACCCTCTCAACTCAGTTTCCTTTCATTTTCTGCCCTTTCACCTTAGTCACGCTCTACTTTTGTGCACTGCCCTTATTCCCTAAAACATCAAGGTTCGGCTTTTGTCGCAAAGAATACATCGTCACAGCGAATGCTGTGTACCTAGGGATACTTATTACCGAGACCTATATCTTGCCAAAGGGTTATGGGCAGGCTTATGCAAGGGATCGGGCCATTTCAGAAAACGGTCAAGTAAGGGACGAGTCATTTCACGAATAGCAGAGAAGAATATCAAATCAAACACTGGGACAGTAACTTTCAAGTTCGACTTCTGCTTTATTCTAATCAACTCAGGCTCATAAAATCTCTGGAGGTTTATTCGGGTGCGTGGCTTCTATAACATATGAGGTACGCAACAAATAGGCTCAGGCTCAACGTGGCTAACTAATGGGGTTCGTCATGGTTAAGAAAATTTTGGCCCTGGACTTAATTCCTAATGCCCTCATCATTTTCACACTCGCACACCAAAATAGTTTCAACACGCATCATACATGCAAGTTCTAGAGAGATATAGACTAGGCACGTCACACAACCAAGAAAAATGAGCGTAAGCTCGTCAGGCTCAAACTCTCACACGAAACAGGGTTATGTGTACGGATATCTCAAAACAGTGCTATATCTATTCAGGCAGATAAGATTCAATCAGTCGTGCATGTCCTAATTGCTCACAGAATTTCATAGAATGCAGACCAACTCGAGATAAGTGCAAACGATCATGCCTGATTCAGTATTTCATGCCTTTCCAACGAACTCAACGACTCACGGGCAAGTCATAAAAATTTAAAAATTTTCACGCAAGTTCTAAAACTACATTCCCCTCCCCACACTTAAGTCAGACGTTGTTCTCAACGTAAAAATGATAAAAGGGAAGAAAAAGAGTTTAAAAGAACGGGACTCCCCTGACGTGGTCGTGTCATAGTTGTTTATTATGCGCGTGAAAGTCGTGTTGTAATCCGTTAGGCGTATCCTGGCGCTAGCTAGAGAGCAATAGACACGAAAAGAGTAGTCATAAGATTACCTAGAAACATAGTTATAAGCGCGATGTCATAAAGAAACACACGCGACTACGCAAGCAAACGCAATGTCATAAATGATAAAGAAGAAATCCCTAAGGTGGCGGCGGTGGTGATGGTGGCCTCGGGCGCAGGAAAGCCATCGACTGTTGGGAATACTTGAGCGCCGTGTCCATGGCTTGAAAGGCCTGGTTGTAGCGCTCTAGTTCTGCATCGTAACGGCGGTGGGCTTCCTCGTTCTGGCGCTCGTACTCTTCCTGTCGGCGCCAAGTCTCTTTGTTGTATCGCCGGAGCTCGTCGTCCTCTGTAGCGAGTCGGCGTTCATGCGCATCATGTCCTGGCGCAGTGCTTCAAGGTCCGCCGTCGAAGTGTACGGAGCGACGCCGGATGATTCGCCCTGATGGTAGCAAGAGGAAAATGAGGGCCCTGCAGTCGTCGTGTCCGTCTCCACTGGGTGTGGGCCGTCGAGGTAGAGCTGGTCGTCGGGGATAGCTCCTTGGTCGGTCTGGCCGCGATACATCTCGTGCCAGATATACACCTTGGTGTTGGCGCGAGTCCAGGTGGGCGCCTTCACGAGCATATTCATCCTCACCAGCGCTTCCTCGTTCAATGGGTGACGCCCGCCTACTACCTCCATCTCGGGTGCATTCGCCGGCCAGTAGCGTAATCCTTTGATCACCTTGGTGATCAGTGGGCCGACGGCGATCTTGCCATGGGATCGTGCTTCCGCCTGAGCACTGAAGGCGTGGGATACCGCCATCCCTAAATTGATCCGTTCGCCTCGGTGCATCTGGATCAGGTAATACAGATCGCGGAGGGTAACTGCTCCGTGTGAGTCACCCCTCGGTGTAAGCGAGGTCGTCAGGAGGCGGTGAATATAGCGTAGTCCTGGGCTCCTCAGCGCAGATGCCTTCGACGTCTTCGCGCTGTATGCCGGCTCGCCAGGTCGAGCGATTTCAGCCCAGCACCCCCGTTGTCCGCCCGGTGTATCGAAGAAGGTCGCGAGGTCCTGTGTGGGGGCTCTGGGACTCCAAGTGAATGGCACACATTTTCGGCCCTTACTATATGCTCTTCGTTGAACGCGCGAAAGCGAATTGTGTGGTCGCCGTATTCGTCGAAGGAGAACGTGACAAGGAACTCCAAGGTGAGTTCCTTGTATGCTGGTTTGTCTATGGCCAGGAAGGTGTTCCATCCGCTGAGTGAGAAGTACTGGGCGACCTGCCGGTCGATGTGGTACTTCGCCAGTGTCTCGTGATCGATCTGGTCCATGGCTATGAACTCCATTCCCTTCAGCCGGGTGTATCGTGCCGCCTGGGCTTCGTCAGTGAACTGGCCCATGGCTTCTAGCATTGTCGGCGGGGGCCCGCGTCGCCTTTGACGAACGGGCGAATGTGACGACCCTCATTTTCTAATTAAGATTAGTGGCGGATTTCCGCAACGTAAGCCGCGGAAGGCCCGTCAATTAAAAACTTTTTCCTAAAAGATAATATAATACAGTAAAATATTAGTTTACATAGTAGTATCTGTACAACGGGCGTAGCCCCAAAAATATCAATAGAACAAAAACTCTATTATCGCTCCACAGGTCTTCATCCATGTACCGCCCCGCCCTCAAAAGTCCGTGGAGCACCGCCACCAGCCGCCTCAGTCTTGACGCGCGTCGGCGTCAGACTCAGTACCTACAACACGTAAACACTGAGCGATTTGCCCAGTAGGTGAATATAAATGCATGTATGCACGTGAACGCTCATTTCCGATCCCAATATCTCACATGCAATGTTCACTCTTTCTTTTCCCACAATCCTGTCTCAAATCACACAACACAGGGCCCCAGGTCAGACTCGGCACCTCGCGCGCCCATAATAATAATATACGGAAGCTTACACTAGCAGCGTTTTGACGATCACGCAACTGCCCTGCTAGGTCGCTCTTCCGTAAGCGGTAGCCTACGCCGACAGCGTTTTGACGATCACGCAACTGCCCTGTCAGGTCGCTCCCTCCGCTGAAAATATAATCACGACGGTTTTGCACCTCGGAACGTTCACGCCCGAGTAGACAGATCGATCACGCCTGTCTGCCGTCAGGTGTCATACGAGTACCAACCTCGACTCCTCGACGAGTCAACAACAAAAATCACAAACATCTCATTCTACCCCGCTCGACAAAATCTCAAATCAACCGTCTCAACACGGTGTAAATATCTCACCCCTGTGATACTATGCATATATCATGCATATAAACGTGATAACTTATAAAAGCATGATCTACATGAAACGTACGTAAAATATGTATAACACGTAAATCACGTAAATCAGTTAATCACATAGAAACACATAATTGTGTTTACGTATTGTAGATGGATGATCCACTACCTGTCCTCCTGTTATAGTAAGTCAAGAACTCGGGTGGAGTCTCTAACGGTCGATCTGAATATAACAATATTATTAGTATATCTGCTAATTCTCGAACCCTAAGTACTGAAAAACCTAAATTAATAAAAACCCTAAAATTATCAAAATTCTTATTAGTTATTATTATTATCACCTTCGAAAATTATACTAATGCTAAAAGATGATACGGTCTAAAAATATTAAATTCTACCCTTCTGAATATTTGATACATAGAAAATTACTAGCACCCTTATTTCTACATGGTCGTAACTAAATTGCAACCAGTTAGGGTTTTCTGTACATACTAATCCTTGGAAAACCCTTTATAACCGTCACCTAGCCATTTAATCATATGGGACTTGATAACAATTTCAACATAATGATTACATAAGATTTTCGAGAGAGAGAGACACAATTATTCACCTACCATATAAAACCACGCAAATAAGCTATAATTCATTCCCAACAACACATAAATCATATATACTACTTAACAAGGTATGTTCTCCTAATAATCATAGTCTGATTACGTAAAAAGGAAATATTCTACCTCAAGTGCTGCCTCGAGTTTGTTACAAAACTCCTAGGTTTGCGAAATCTCCTCTCCTTGATGGAGTTTTCGTTTTCTCCTTTGTTCTCTCCTTTCGTTGTTAGCCTATGAGGACTAAATGGAATGGTAAAAATTCTTTTTCTTTCGTTGATAGTTCCCTTTCTAAATAAAGGTTTTGTATTTAAAGTGTGGATATGTATTGGTACTTTGGGTAACGTGAGTAAAAGATAAGAAGGTGACATGGTTTTTCTTCAAGTCCAAGCAACGTGATAAGCTTTATCACAATTAAATGCTTTTGGGCCTTATTTAGGTATTAGGATTATAAATAAAGCCCATTCAATTATATCATTGTATTTTAAATATTCTTTATTTAGGTTGAATAAAATCCAAATTCATTAAGGTGAATGTTTTCCTTTCAAGAACTAAAATCGTGTTATTAAAAGTCCTAATCACGAATTTACAAAGGTAATATCAATGTCCGTATTAAATTTTACGGGTATTACAGCGAACGCGAGGCGGGTCACGTGAGGCTGAAGATCGACTTTTACCCATAGTACCTGAAAGTGAAAGTGTGAGCTCAAAGAGATAGCAAATAAACGCAAGCGACCTGACTCGACTAAAATATTGACAGGAGACATATAGTAATCCCGATCACATGCAAAAGTTCAAAGCGGCATTTTGTCGAACACGTCACGGGCAAGTTGGGATAAGCATATCAAATCCAAGATTAATGTTCCTAATCAACAAATTACGCATACCCAACATGTCAATAGCATGTAATCATCATAAAATAGCACGAAGAACATAAAATTGGGCTTAATTTCGAAATGCCCCAAAATCAAAATTAGGGTTCTTCGTCAAACTCCGAAAATTCGCACTAATTTCAACGAATTAAGCATACCCAATAGTAGATAGATCATGTAATGAACAATTAAGAACAGATTCATATCCAAAAATCACAAATTCGACGAGATTTTACAAAATTTAAACCGAAATAGTGCAAAGAGGAAGAAAAATCATACATTGAAGTTTGAATTAAACTAGGGAAGAATCACCGTGAATTTGTGGTGGCGGTGGCGTCTGTGGTGGTGATAGCGTGGATGATGGTGATTTGTGGGTGGTAGTGTGTGTGGGAGAGAAAAAATCGCAAGAGAGAGGGAGAAAAGAGAAGGAGAGAGCGAAAAAGGGAGGAAAAATGGTTTTTTTTACCCTTATACTCGACTGCGTCACGGCCGTGACGTTCTAGTCACGTGGTCGTGACGCTAGGCAGTGGGCGTTGCTGCCCCATGTCACGGCCGTGACGCATATGTCATGGGCCGTGACAGAAACGTAATTATTATTATTATTATTATTATTATTTTTTTAAATTTATTATTATTTTTTATTTTATTTTATATATATATATATTTTATATTGATCGTCACGGCCGTGACGGCCTAAGCCGTTGGCCGTGACGCTGGGCAGTGTATGCGACTGGGGTCTGTCACGGCCGTGACAGGTTAAGCGCCCGGCCGTGACAAGAGGCAAGAGCGCGCCTCGTTAGTACGTCCCGGCCGTGACTGCTTAAGCAGTTGGCCATGACACCCTTTTTTTTTTTTGATTAAGGCTATACCTAAGACATAAATGAAAAATACCTGGGTTGCCTACCAAGAAGCGCTTACTTTACCGTCTTTAGCCGGACGTCGTTTCGTTCGCTTACGTCTGGAAGTCCAGGTACAGCACTTCCCTCTCGATCGCGTCTTCCTTGCCTGCGAGATAGTGCTTCAACCTATGGCCGTTCACCTTAAAAGTACCCTGCTCCATACCTGAAATCTCAACAGTACCATAAGGAAAAACACGGGTAACAGTGAACGGTCCTGACCAGCGTGATCTGAGCTTGCCAGGAAAAAGCCTAAGTCGAGAGTTAAAAAGAAGGACTTGGTCCCCTTCCTGAAACTCTCGCCTTTGTCGAATCTTTTTATCATGATAGGCTTTAGAGCGTTCCTTATACATGCGAGCGTTATCGTAAGCCGATAAACGCCACTCGTCTAATTCATTGATTTGGAGTTGCCGCTTTCCGCCGGCATTCCCTAAATCAAGATCAAAGGACTTAATGGCCCAATATGCCTTATGCTCTATTTCTACGGGAAGATGACATGCATTTCCATAGACTAATCTATATGGTGTAGTACCTATGGGGGTCTTATATGCGGTCCTATATGCCCAAAATGCATCATTTAACTTGTTCGCCCACTCCCTACGGTTCCCCTCTATAGTTTTCTCTAGAATGCATTTCAACTCGCGATTCACTACTTCGACTTGACCACTAGCTTGGGGATGGTACGGAGTGGATAGGCTATGTTTAACACCGTAACGTTCTAAAGTGCGTGCAAACTGGGTGTTACAAAAGTGAGTGCCTCTATCACTAATGATGCATCTGGGTGCCCCAAAACGTGAAAATAACGCTCGCAAAAATCTAACGACTACCCTAGCGTCGTTTGTGGGTAAGGCTTGCGCCTCGGCCCACTTAGACACATAATCGACGGCAACTAGGATGTACTTATTATTGTACGAGCTAGGAAATGGACCCATAAAATCTATACCCCACACATCGAATATCTCGCATACCAAGATGAAATTCGGAGGCATTTCGTCGCGTTTGGAGAGATTACCTGCGCGCTGACACTAATCACAAGTGTCAACGTACCTTTGGGAGTCCTTGAAAATCGTGGGCCAATAAAACCCGCTTTCCAACACCTTCTGGCCGGTTCTGTTGGCTGCGTAGTGCCCTCCGGTCGGTCCGTTGTGGCAGTGCCTAAGGATCTGCGTCGTTTCTGGAGCGGCCACGCATCGTCGGATCACCTGATCTGCACATCGCCTGAAAAGAAACGGGTCTTCCCAAAAGTAGTACCTTAAATCAGAAAAGAATTTCTTCTTTTGCTGACTGGTGTACTCTTTCGGCAGAACCCTCGCAACAAGATAGTTAGCGTAATCTGCAAACCAGGGAGTATCGTGGCCTACCACCTGTATCGAATACAGATGCTCGTCTGAGAACCGATCGTGTATCGCCCTTTCATCCTTCTGATATATCTCGGACTCCTCTAGTCGAGAGAGGTGATCCGCCGCCAAGTTCTCTGCACCTTTTTTGTCGCGAATCTCGATGTCGAACTCTTGTAAGAGTAAGATCCACCTGATCAGCCGGGGCTTGGCATCCGGCTTTGCTAAGAGATACTTAAGAGCAGAGTGGTCAGTGAAAACAATAACTTTGAAAAGGATCAGATATGACCTAAACTTGTCGAACGCGAACACGACGGCCAACAGCTCCTTTTCGGTGGTCGTGTAATTGGCCTGGGCTGCGTCTAGCGTCTTACTCGCGTAGTAGATTGGTCTGAAGTGGTTGTCTTTACGCTGCCCTAGCACGGCCCCAACTGCATAGTCACTAGCATCGCACATTAGTTCAAAGGGCAGCCCCCAATCAGGGGCTACCATAATAGGTGTTGTGACTAATTGCTCCTTAAGCAAATTTAAAGCATGCAGACACTCGTCATTGAAATCAAACGGGGCATCTTTCTCTAACAGTCTAGACATGGGACGTGCAATCTTAGAAAAATCTTTGATAAACCTACAATAAAATCCCGCATGTCCTAGGAAGCTTCTAATCGACTTCACGTTCGAGGGAACAGGCAATTTCTCAATAGTTTCTAACTTGGCTCGGTCAACTTCGATTCCTTTAGAGGAGATCTTGTGACCGAGGACTATACCCTCTCGAACCATGAAGTGGCACTTTTCCCAATTAAGTGCCAAGTTCGTTTCCTCGCATCGTGCGAGTACGAGTTTCAGATTTGACAAGCATGCTTCAAACGACGACCCGAAAACAGAAAAATCGTCCATAAATACCTCCATTACCTCACCTACCAACTCGTCGAATATGGCCATCATGCATCGCTGGAAGGTGGCTGGGGCATTGCATAAGCCGAATGGCATCCTTCGGTACGCGAACGTCCCGAACGGGAAAGTGAACGTCGTCTTTTATTGGTCCTCGGGTGCTATGGGGATCTGTAAATAACCTGACAAGCCATCAAGGAAACAGTAAAATGAGTGACCCGTTAATTTTTCTAGCATTTGATCAATAAATGGTAAGGGAAAATGATCCTTTCGCGTGGCATCGTTCAACTTCCTGTAGTCGATGCAGACGCGCCATCCGGTCACGGTCCTCGTCGGGATCAGTTCGTTCTTGTCGTTGGTGACGACCGTCATGCCTCCTTTCTTTGGTACTACTTGGACCGGGCTGACCCATGCGCTGTCTGAAATGGGATAGATCATCCCCCGTCTAGCAATTTGATCACCTCCTTCTTTACCACGTCCTTCATGTTGGGGTTGAGCCGCCTTTGGCGTTGAGCGACTGGCTTGAAATCGTCCTCCATGAGGATCTTGTGCGTGCAGTAGCTCGGGTTGATACCCCTTATGTCGGATATCTTCCACGCCAACGCCTTCTTGTGCGCCTTCAACACATCTAAGAGCTGGCCCTTCTGTCCGTCGTCGAGGTTTCGATGAGATGATGACCGGAAGCCCTCCATTGTTGCTCAGAAACGCATACTCGATGTGGTCGGGTAGCGGCTTCAATTCCAGGACCGGTGGCTCCTCGACCGAGCTCTTTTCCTTGTCCTCTTCGCAGCTCTCGTCGATAGCTATGATCGGCTCGTCGACCTCTTCCCCACACTCATCGATCGCCATAAGTGTATGCATGTCGTGATCGTCGACCTGTGACAGACCTTGCACAGAAAAGAGAAAGTCGTGGTCAACTACGTCCAAAAAGTAACATTTATCATCCTGTTCGCCGCTCTTTTTCATCGAGTCGGCCATATTAAAGGTAACTTTCTCGGCGTCTACTGTCAGGGTCAAAGTCCCATTCCAAACGTCTATCATGGTCTCCCCCGTCGCTAGGAACGGTCTACCTAAAATCAGGGGAACATTCTCATCTTCCTCCATATCTAAAATAACGAAATCTGCGGGAATCACAAACTTATCGACTTTGACTAGGACATCCTCGATAACACCTCGAGGATACTTCAACGACCTATCAGCTAGCTGGAGGCTCATTCTAGTGGGTCGTGGCTCACCTAACGCACGCTCAATCACTAAATCTCCTATAAGACAGGGAATAATAAAACTCCCTGGATCCTTGAGCTTCTTAGGGATCTTGCTTTGGAGAATCGCCGAGCATTCTCCTCTTAGGCAAACGGTGGAGACGTGTTCGAGCTTCCTTCTGTTCGTCAGCAGATCCTTCAAGAACTTGGCAAAACTGGGCATCTGCGTAATAGCTTCAACAAAAGGTAAGTTAATATGCAACTCTTTACACATACCCATAAATTTACCAAACTGAGCCTCGTTCTTGTCCTTCTTCAGTCGAGCCGGGTATGGGATCTTCGTCTGGTATGGCTTCACTGGTGGCCGCTGGATCTCCGTCACCTTTTCCTTCTCAGCGTCGGCCTTCTCGACATCGTCGCCCCTGATCTCCTCAACTTCGGGCTCGTCGTGGCTCTCAAATTTGGCATTCTCCTTGGCCTTCTTTTTGGCGGGCACTTCTTGCAATTCTCGCCCATTCCTTAGCGTCACCGCCTTGCAGTACTCCTTAGGATTCGGCTCGGTGTAGCTTGGGAGCGATCCCTGGGTACGCCCGGCCAACTGCTTCGCCATCTGGCCCATCTGCTGCTCCAGCTTTTTGAGCGAGGCGTCTGTGTTCTGAGCACGCAAGTCGTTCGCCTCCATGTACTCCTCCATTTTCGTCATACGGCTCTCGTGGGCTGCGGTGGTGCTACTGAAATTCGTGAGGAGTGTCTTCATCATGTTCTTCATCTCCCTCATGTCGTCGAATCCTCCCGCGGGCGCGTTCTGGTACTGTCGTGGTGGCCTGTTCTGGAATCCGGAAGGTCTGGGCTGAAATCCTGGTGGTCCTTGGCTCTGATGGTTCTGATTCCAGTACGCCAGGTTTGGATGTGCCCGGGACTGGAAACTTCGCTGGCCACCTTGGTAATTTCCCATATAGTCTACGTGTTCCAGCGGCTGCCCAAGTTGGCAATCTGAGGTCTCGTGGGCTGCGCCGCAAATTCCGCACAAGGGCACATAAGGCGTATGCTGCGTCGGTGCGGTGGTCGTTACGGCATTCACGGGCTGAGTCTGCCCGGACTTGGGAAGCAATGCACCAATCACCGTCTGCAGCTGAGAGTTCGTCGAGGCGAGTTGTTGCTGGAGCGCCTCGATCTTAGCGTTAGTGGCCGTCTCCTCGCTCACTCCAAAGACGCCTGTCGTCTTCATCCTGGTATTGCCCCTCATGAAACTGTTCCTCGAGTAGTCCTCAATCAAATTCCACGCGTCGGTGGCGTTGAGCTTCACGAGCCCTCCTCCTGCGGCTCCGTCTATATATGGACCGTCTGATCATTGAGACCCTCGTGGAATCGGTTGATCTGGGCTGCCTTCGACATCCCGTGCTGTGGGCACCTCTTCAGTAGCGCCTTGTAACGCTCCCACACCTCATACAAGTTCTCGTAGTCCTTCTGGTGGAACAGAGAAATCTCCGTCTTCAATCTTAATACCTTTGTGAGTGGGAAGTAGTGTTGATGAAGGCGGCTCGCATCTCCTCCCAGGTAGTGATCGATCTGGGCGGCAACATATCCAACCAGTCTCTCGCTCTGAACTTGAGCGAGAACGGAAACAACATCAATTTGATTGTGTGACGCCCGGGGCCGACGAGGGCGGGGAGTGATCGCCGGTGCCAAAGAGATGCACGGACAAGGAGCGGCTCCTGGCAGGCTTCTAGGTGATGGGGTACATGAACGAACCGATCCGACACCCGAATGAGAGGGGATCCTGAGACTGACAATGTATGGGCGTGTCAGGCTAAGAATCGTATAAAAGAATTGATAGTACTACTCATATCACCAAGGTCGACCTACCTTTTCGGGAGTCCATCCGAAAGAACTTCGAAGTTAAGCGTGCTTGACTTGAAGCAATCTTAGGATGGGTGACCCCCTGGGAAGTTTGCCCAGGGTGCGTGTGAGTGAGGACGAAGCACGCTGAAAGGTTAAGTGGTGGTACAGTGGGGCCAGACTATCAGTCGGAGTGTGGTGGGCCCAACCCCACAGGTCCCGGTAGGGACGGATGCTACAGTGACACCCGGTATGGGACGGGATGTTACAGGTGGTATCAGAGCTTAGGATATAGATTCTGTAGACTGTCCATGTACGGCCGCTCAAAAGCCTGGAGGATCAGCCTTGCCTATAAGTTTTACGGTACGATATGATTATGTGTTTGATGTGTTTCTTACGTGGCTATTTGTAGATAATAGGAATAAGAATGCCGAAAACCCGTAGAGAGAACGTAGGTAGTTCGAGTCGTAGGGACGAACCTGAGTCCCCAGTACATGAACGCGACTCGACCATTATGAAGCTTACCGAACTGATCCAGCGACAATCAGATCAGATTAATGCTCTTATCCAACATCAAGCACCTCCGCATACCAACCGTCTCCCCAGCCTGAGCGTATAGAGATCATAGGGGAACGGTTCCGAAAATTGAACCCTCCTACTTTTGAGGATGCTATTGATCCTACCGTGGCCGAGGATTGGCTGCGAACTATCGAGGACATGTTCCTTTACAGCCGAATTCCCGAAAATGAGAAAGTATTATGCGCTGTCTCCATGCTCCTGGGGAACGCAAGATTTTGGTGGGACACCGTCAAAATCTTGGAGGACCCGATGACTATGTCGTGGGAAAGATTTGAACAACTGTTCCGCGACAAGTATTTCACAACCTACGACCGAACTCGCAAGATGAACGAATTCATTAACCTCAAACAAGGCGAAAAACCCATCGCGGAATATATTCGCAAGTTTGAGTAACTGTCCCGCTTCTCCCCTCACATGGTGGCGAACGACACCCTAAAGATCGAACGGTTCCTGGTAGGTCTCAAACCGGAGATCTACCGAGATGTTAGTATGGCAGGAACGCGAGGAGTAGCATTTGCTCAGGTGGCGGAACGAGCAATGATTGCAGAGCAAGGGGAATCCCAAATTTTGGCATCTCAGGAGGCGAAGAAGAAAATGGATAATCATCAAGGAAACGGAAGTAAGAAACAGCAGTACTTCGAAGTAGGCCCCAATAACAACCAGAATTATCGCCAGGGACCGCAAAACTGGCAACCGAGACCAAACCTAGGGGCAACTAGCTTTCCGTTTCGACCTCCAATTATCAATCCCCAATGTCCGCAATGCGGATGATATCATACCGGCGTTTGTTTTGGAGCCGGACCAAAATTCAACCCGCAATGTTTCAAGTGCGGAAAACTGGGACATGTTGTAAAAGGCTGTCCAGAATATCGTCCCAGAAACCCAACCCCAATGCCAGTACGACCTCCACTGGCACCAGCCCGAGTATACACTCTAACAAGCGAAGAAGAAGAAGCAAACCCATCAATAATGACAGGTATCTTGAAATGTTTATAGGCATACTCACTTAGGGTCACATGTTTATTCGTATCGAATAAATAGGTGACATAAGTGAGAATGACCCCAACTTCATTTATGTAAATCATAATAGATGGCAAAATTGCGCAGCGGAAGTGTGGCGGAAATAAGGAATAAGTACGTCTAGGAGACATGGAAAATAGATAAGCAAGCCTAGACATAAGGAATTAGATGATCCTAGAAATTGGGTCACACATTTAAATGTGTCACCTAAATGAAGGTGTAACTAAATCCTACTTAGTAAGATATAGATAGATTAGAGAATACGAGAAGTCGTTACCCCGAGTTTCAGCAGTGCCGAATTTCGGGGGCGAAATTCCTTTTAAGGGGGAGAGATTGTAATCCGTAAAATTGAATACGGGATTTTGATGTAAATTAATAACATAATTTGTTAGGAAGTTTATCGAAAGAATTTAAGTTGTGGAAATACAATATAATATTAGTATTAGATGGGTTTATATTATTGGGCTAAACTTCACCTTGAATTTAGACCCAAAAGCCCAAATTATATAAATATAATATGGGCTATATTTACTATACATAATCTTAAGCTCAAGTAGCAAAGGGTAAATAATAACTAATTTCGGATACCAACAACTAAGGAATTCGGGTACATGACATGAAATAATGCTTTGGAATTTCGAGAGAATGGATAGCTAAGAGATAAAATAATTAAGGAAAGATACTACTAAACAAAAGATAAATATCATAGGAGAGTTTACTTAACTCGTGAGGAAATTTACCCCATGTCAAATCATTTCTCACGAATTCCTAAGTTCATGTATATCAAATACATACACGTAAGTTAAAGATCAAGAAAACCTCATTTTCGTAGTAAGAGAGGGAGAACAAAAGTGAACCAAGGAAGGGAAAAGAAGCTTCACAGCAAAGAAAATTCAAAGCAGATATCAGAAAAATTTAAACGGCTAAATTGGGAATCGGTATAGTTCTTTACTTTAAGTCATATTTCATTCATAAGCATGTTAAGGTATTTAGCAGTTCTAACAGTTATATAATTTCATGTTTTAAATTAGGGTTTTACTAGCTATATTAGCGTTTTAATAAGTTTTATACAAGCTGTAAACTATTTTTGAAAAATAAGAGAGTTTGATCGAAAATCTCGAGTGAAAGATGGAGTTTTTCAGATTACAACCTCGACAATTATTTATGATGTCGACATTTTATATGTCTCGAGATCTATCTTGAGATGTGGTGTCGAAATCTTCAGCCTTGAAAACACACCTCGACATTTTAGTTCAATGTCGACATGTCTCACAATACCCCACACATACATATCGAGGTCTTCCTTGGTGTTTGTTATAATAATAAAAATGATGTCGAGTTTTATATAAACCAAATGTCGAGATCAACAAATGATAAATATCGAGATACTTGTGTGTTAATTAAATGATAGAACCTTTGTTAGAAATCTCGAGATCCTTGTTTATGATTCTCGACATACCTATTTCAAAATCTATTTCATATCGACATCTTGTTTTAACATCTCGACATTTGTGAGAGCTTAACATACAACTCGATATTTTGGTTACAATGTCGAGATTTTTACCAAAATTTAGTTTATGATTGATATCGAAATCCACACTATAAGATACATATCGAGATTCATCATTGAATTTTATTTCGAAATCCTATAAGTACATCTCGACATTTTAAGTATAATGTCGAAATCATTTCATATCTCATGCCAAGATTTTGTTCCTCCACCAAGCTCGAAATTATAAAAGTCGAAACTAGGGTCTGAGCATAGCAAATGAGGGAAATCTTGATAATCTTAACTCTAACTTAATCTAGACAACTAATTAAATGATGTAGGACATTTAATAAATTGGTATAGTCGAGATTTACTTCCATATAATAAGTTAATTTCGACATTGTACTGATAATATTTATTTATTCAGAGAATCGACGGTTAGGGACTCTACCGAGTTTCATAATTGATAATAGCAGGAGGACAGGTAGGTGATTTTTCATCTACGACACGTAACCCTCCATGTGAATATATGTGCTAATATGATACGTACATGATTATATGAATTATGTGAATACGTGAATTATATGATTATGTGAATCTCATGGATCATATGTTTTACATGTTTCATATGCGTTACACGTCATATGTAACCATGTTGCACGTCATATGATATTGCACTGCACTGCATGCACTTGCATACCATGTCAATGCGAGGGGGCTGAGTACCGTACGGAACGGTAACGTTTGGAGAGTCGACGAGTGGTGTTGGTCCGTTTGTCGGATAGAGGGTGGGTGAATGCCGCTCTAAAGAGACCTGAGTAGGCTGCCCGGGCTCCAGTAGGTACCACTCTAAAGTGACCTGAGTGGGCTGACCGAGCGATAGGATGGGCTTGGGTGCGTGCCACTCTAAAGCGACCTGAGTTGGCCGCCCGAGCGTTGGGATGTTAGAGGTTTGGGTGTATGCCGCTCTAAAGAGACCTGAGTAGGCTGCCCAATGCTCTAGTACGTACCACTCTAAAGCGACCTGAGTGGGCCGAACGAGCGATAGGCGAGGGAAAGGTTCTAGTACGTACCACTCTAAAGAGACCTGAGTGGGCAGACCGAACGTGAACCTCAACTCGGGGAAATGGGCGACTCTAAAGAGACCTGAGAAGCCTTCCCATTCTAAAGCGACCTGAATGGGATACCTGAGGAGTATAGTGTTGACTCACGGGGAGTCATGGGATGTGATGAGTCGTGATGAGTCGAGCGTACATTTGTGAGGTGTATGGGATGGGATCGAGCGCACGTTGCATTCACGCATATTTCACCTACTGAGCAAATAGCTCAGGGTTTTACGTGTTGTAGGTACCGAACCCGACGCTAATGTGCGTCGAGGCTAAGGCGGGCTGACGGCGGTGCTCCACGGACTTTTGAGGGCGGAGCTGTACATGGATGCGACCTGTGGAGCGATTAGGGTTTTGAGCGTTTTGATATTTTGGGGGCTACGACCAGTGTAAATTCATGACGATGTAGATGACGTTAGGTATAATGTATTTTATTTAAGAAAAATTTTTTTGTCAGACGGGTCTTCCGCGACTTACGTTGCGAAAATCCGCCACAAATCAGTATTAGGAAGCGAGGGTCGCCACAGATTGCATCGCCTGGGACACCATTGATCTTGATAGTGTCGGTCACCGTTAGAAACACCTTCAGATGGGAGTAAGGGTCGTCATCTGGGTTGCCCTCAAACTGGGCCGTCTGAAAGATCATCTGAAGCCAAGAGTGCTTCAGTTCAAAGTTGTTGTTCTCGATCGGCGGGTGACTATTGCCGATTCCGTACCGCCTAGCGCGGCATTCTTGAGGAGGTCCTGAAGTGATGGTTCCTCCTCGGGAATGTTATGGACGGGCACTCGGTGGTCCGCCATGTCTACTTCTATGTAGGGACTATCTACGGCTGCCTCTACACGTGAATTTTGGATGGATTCCTTCGAACTATCCTCTGAATAGCTAACTAAGTGGTCCTGAGAGCTAGTGGATGCTCCTTCGGTATCGTACTTAAGCTTCCTTCGCAACTTTCGTTCGAAATCCGGGTCGGCTTCAACGATGGGGCCCGATGGATGGCTTCGGGTCATTCACCGCTGAATCGTACCTTCAATGAGTTATAAATAAAGATTAGCGGAAAAGTAAACAAATACGACGAATAAAAATACGAAATCAATAACGACGCAGGAAAACAACTAATGCAAATAACACAAATAACGCAAACAGTAAAAGCAAAGAAAACGTCGAAATCACAGTGGCTAAAGTACCGAACTACGGTGTTCCTAATATCAATTTACTCCCCGGCAACGGCGCCAAAAACTTGATCGACACGTGGTGTGTGAAAGAAAAGTGCGACAAGTAATAATTAAAACGAATACCTAATTACTATCACCGACGTGCGATAGGCAGTGGACCTATCGTTTATAGTGCAGTAAAGTGAGTAAACGAGTATCGAACACAAGGAATAAATCAATTACTAGTAGTGACCTATCGACTCGATATTTAGCCTAAATAAAATACGCAATTTGTTTGACGACTTAACCTAACAGATCGCTCCTAAATCAACTAGAGTTCAAATAACACGCTTAAAACTGATACGAAGCTTCAGATAATAAAGATGTGCTCGGGATTCGAATCCCGCTAGGCGTTATCGACTAAGACAATAAAATCGTTCCTACGTGATCTTGACTAGATCGCAGTAATTTCCTACCCACTCGCGAATTTGCTGTCGCCCTAAACGCTCGCGGGGATCTAAAATTCAATAATTACTAACGGCGAGGATCGAGTATTTGCTTTCGCCCTATACTCGAATCCTATCTTCTATGAACGGCCTAAACGTTGTTTAGCTGTCGCCCTAAACGTTTTTCCACACGATCACTTTAACACATAGACATATTAAAGCGACGAAACATATTCATAGAACGATAAATAGTCAAAAACACAAAGTCACGATAATATACGTCTTAAGTACGACTAATCCTAGCGTTCATCTAATCCCAAACACAAACGGGATTTAGCTACGCATAATAGATGAGAGAACAACGAGGGAATTAGAGAACAGAGAAGAAGAACTCATGATCTTGAATACTGGCGAATTATTGATGCTTGCTTGATAAATCTTCGTTCTCTGATCAATTGGGCGTGATTTCGTCGTTGCTTCGTCTCATGCGCTCCGGGATGTAATTCCGTGTTCTTTTCGCCCTAAATACGTCCCTCGATGATTTGGATTTGATCTCTGGTAAGTTGTGTCTTTTTCGGGGTCGAATTTGGGCTTTTTATACTGATTCCCGTGTCGGTCACGGCCTGGGACATGGGCCGTCACGGCCGTGACCAACATCGCCCGCGTCTCGCCTTTTCTGCCCAAGGTCACGGCCAAGTGCATCACCGGTCACGGCCGTGACCATCATCGGTTCGGTGGGGTTCTCTGCCTCGCGTCACGGCCAGACGCATTAAGCGTCACGGCCGTGACCATCATCAGCGTCCCTCTCCTCCGCGCGCTGTCCCTCGTCACGGTCGTGACGCGTAATGCGTCTGGCCGTGACCGAGGGCAGTGTTGCCTTTTTCGCGCCGTTTTGCCTCGTTTTCGCTCCTTTTCGCCCGAAACTCGTCCTAAGCTCCTTCAACAATAACACAAGTGTAAATATATCGAATAAATGCATAATTTAATTGCTAAAGCTCTATTATACCCCGAATAAATACTACGATAAACGCATTGAAATGCGTTTATCATAGTAGGAGTCTGAATCTCGGCCACAACACTTGGAATGATGACTGGTGTCGTTTTCGATGTGGTGGTGACAGAGGTGAAGAGGGACTCAAGTTGTATGCTCAATCGCCTTGGAGACCGTCTTATTAGTCGTATCTCCTCATCTAATTCGGTGTCTGATGAGGTAGCCGTGTGAGGAGAATGTTGAATTGGATCATCCTCACGGCTTGTTCCATCACCCGAGGCTCGTTGGGCTGAATCTTAGAGATCATAGCCTCGGTTGCTGGCGTTGTCGCCAATGAAGGTGAGTTGTGCCCCATTTCAGCTTCGGGTAGTGCTTCTTGGTGAAGGACCTCCTCAACCGATCCTTGAAGCACATCAACATGGATGGGCACTTCAGCACCAAGAGATTATGGTGGAGCCTCGGGTTCCAACTCTTGTGCTACATCTATCAACATGGCATCTTGATCAAGTAATTGATCTCTTGAGTTGGAGGCTCCTGTTCAAGCTCCTGGGCCACTTGATCAATCAGATCTGCCTCACGGCTAGGTGGGTGCTGTTGTTCAGGGGTCACAACAAAGTCTGTCGGGGGCCCTCTGATCATTTGTTCCGTCAGATGATTCTCCCGACAGTATGCTCTATAAATGTCTCCCGTGGGGTCGGCGAGATATAGCAACTCAAACGAAATCGGCATCGACGGCTGATCCAAGTCCGTGAGTCTTGGGTAATGAAAGAATTTGAGTCTTGGTGGTTGGTAATTCCCTCCAGGAGGTAGACGAGGGATATTCTCGTGAATCTCCATGAGTTGTCTGATAATGACCGAGAACCACCTGCATACCGTACATTCTTTGATCTCTTGTTCTCCTTCTGTCTGATCTGTTATGCTAGATCATTCCAGATTAGTTGAGCGAAATCATAATTTCGCGAGAACGCAATTCCGTGAAATACCGTAGAATGTTGTCGTTGCCTTTGTCGAAGCCTGCGTACTTTGGCGATAGACACTTGTTGATAATTCCAAACAGTGTCTTCCATGGATGCGACATGGCGTTGCTCTGGACTTGAGCAAGCTTGGTGAGCGGCGGACGGTATCCCATTTGTAGAAAGTCACGCAGTACCTCTGCATCCGTAGGTAGAGAATCATAGTTTGGGCTTAACGGTAAGTCCAGAGGCCAAAATCATCCTTGTTGAAGCTGATGTGCCTCGTCCTGATCATCGTGGTGAATCAGTATGTGTCGTCAACTATGTGTCTTTCAATTCTTCCCCAAAATTGTTGGAGATAGAACATCGGGGCTGATGCCGTCACCGTGAGTGCATGCCAGAGGGGATGGCCTTGTACGATTGACACCATGATCTCGTCCGGACACCGAAAGCTGGTCACGTCGAGCTGAAAATTTGTGTCATGTACGCTGAGGTACAGATTGTGGTCGTAGATGTGATCATAAGCAGGATAATTTGCCATCTGAACAAGATAAGAAATAAACTTGATAAGTTCAATTTTTGAGATATATCATATCAAACTATAACATTCGAACACAATATGTCATGTTTGATATTCATATAAGACATAATTTTGCACATAGGTTATACGGAAGTGATTGTGTGCAAGAAAATGTAATTTCGAAGTTAGAGTATAAAACATATAAAGACCATTCGAAAAATTTACTGTGTAGAAGATCGCATTACACACTGTTCACACCGCTGTATCTATCGCATGAAAATTCTCAATTTTGATTTCCTTTTAATTTCTATTAAAGTCTCCGCTTCATTTTACGATCGAAAATTTTATTCGTTAAGGTCCGCCACAGTGTAAAAAGGACTTAGGGAATTTTACTAAGTGCTAGAATTTATTCGCGAGGTACTGTAGCCGAGTAATTTTACAATCGAGAAAAATTTTCGTGTAAATTTACGATCAAGAAATTAGATTTCGTCATAAATTTACGAACGATAAATTTTTTGCACGTTAATAAAATTTTCGTCATGAAAGTTATCGAGCGAGAAAGTATTACAATTTTAAAATAATTTTTCGCGGTGATCGATGATACGGGTTGGCATTGGCCTGGTCAGACGACTGTGGAGTACATGGAAATCGCCACCATGCTTCCCCATGTGCGACCGAGGGAGAGGGATACGATACGATGGATTGCTTCGGCTAACGGCGTTTTCTCCACTCATTCTGCGAGGGATAGCTTGTGGCTTAAGCCCTTCTTGTTCCTTGGTCCACATTATTTAGGGGCCTGCTTGCTGTTCCTCGACACGAGTTCATAATATGGATGGTGATCAAGGACAGACTTGCGACGAGAGATAAATCATGAATTTCTGTGGCAGCTGGTACCTCGTGTGCCTATTGTGCGATGCCCATGTCACAGAAATGACTCGGCACCTGTTTTTTGACTGACCCTACTCGAGACGATGTCTGCGGCTGCTAAGGGAGAAACTTCGTTTTGGTTGGCCTCTAATGGACTGGCTTGCGGGTATCACCTGGGCTGCTCAAAGGTGGCGGGGAAAGCACCTTGCAATGATGGGCCCTCGTCATGTGCTTGCCTCTCTTATTTACCACCTTTGGGCGGAGCGTAACAGGAGATGGCGTGAGGGTCGACGACGACCACCGGATCAGATTGCTGCTGACATCGAGACCCTACTATGCTTACAGCTATCTTCCTTATCAGGGAAGTATCAGCTTCAGATCTGCGCTCTTAGACGTGTTTGGCGTATCGCTTGGCTTGGCATGTAGATTGTGATTGTGGCTCCTTGACCACTATTCTTTGTTTTGCCTTCTTGCTTGTCTGGCTTGGTCTGGTTGGTTCCTTCGATTTCGCGTGTTTTGCGTTGGTTGATCACCGGTAGTCTGTTACCGGTTGGTGTTGTTCTTTACCGCTGAACACTTGTACCTCTTTTATTTCATTTATCTTAGTGACCGTTTCCCAAAAAAAAATAATTTTTCGCTGCGAAATTTTACGATCGAAAAAATTGACAACGAGAAACTAGGTAACTCGCCGAGAAAATTTTCGATGATTAAAATCATCGCTACGTACTTTTGTGATCGAGAAACTTTATCGTCGAAAAATTACTTTTATCGCCGCTAAAATCTACGACCTAGTACAAAATTGAAATCGAAATTATTGTTTTCGTTTGTAAGTTTTACGCTCGAATTAAATTGCATCTATTTTATCTCTTCCGCTCATTTTGATTTTTCGCTCGCATAAAATCCTAATTAGAATTCTCGATGGTAAGTAATTATTTGATCTATGTCCCTTAAACTTGTCGACTAAGTCAAAATTTAGCAATAGAAAATCTTATTCGACACAAACAGTAACGCAATCAAATTAAAATTCAATTGAGACTGTTGCGATCGAGAAAGTTCTTCGATAGCCTTAAAACTTAAAAAACCCAGAAAGTCGAAACTTTAGATTTGAAACTCTAGAACACAGATTTTATCGAAGATTCATTCTACCATATTGAGCGAAAACGCGAAGAATATCAAAAATCACAGAAATCTAACCAGATATTCGCATTAACAGGTCAAAAATCTTGAGAAATAGCCTACGACTTTCGAACAGTGAAGCATATGAAAATTCTAGCACAAAATCATGCGAAAAATCACAGATATTGATGCAAACGGAGTTCATAAGCACGCAAATGTCTAAGGAATATCGATTCTACCTTAAAAAGACGATAATCTTTTAAAAAATAAAGGATTTGAGTGAAATTTGGGTTCGTCTTTTTAAGTTTTTCGCGAGAGAAAATTTTTGATATTGTTGTATTCTTCGAATGAGGGTTTTTGCATGAGAAATACTTCTTCGACTGCAAAAAGCAAAATTGTTTTAATGGGCTGATAAGACGTATTGGGTTCTAGATTGGACAGGCCCATTACTATTTACGCTCGAGAAATTTGAACTCAAGAATTGCTCCTCTATCAATTTCTCGATCGTAAGTTTTCCTATATGTTCAGATCGACCCTGATTTCAATTAATAACCACATAATTGTTTCCCCTAAAATTTAAAATAACTGCAATTAACTCCATGTATGTCTGAACTGTAACGTCTAGCTTCTTTGACGAAATTTTGAAAATCTGGATCACTTAGAGCAAAAACGTTAATGATGTTAGAGTTAATTAACAATCGTTTTAATCAGGCTCCCCCTGAGTTTTTATACCAATGCCACTAACTCCATGTCGTGTAAATTCGTGAAATCCTCCTCATAGTGGTGCGCTTTGTGTCATTTTTCGATCGAACAAATTTCTGCAGCACTTAGAGAAAGGATATTAAAAATATTTGGAGCTCAAGGCATATTACTTTGTAAATGCTCCCCCTCAGATAATGCATCTCAATTGATTCATCAAGTAAGTATATAAATCAATCAAAGAGACACTTACTAAAAACACGCTATTTATCAAGATTAACCTAGATACATATTCCCGTATACATGTAATCGTAATTTCGTGCAAGGGTATTAGCAAGAACAAATATTCGCATTTTATCAATTCAATTCAAATGCAAAGTCATATTGCATATCAGAATTTGCGAATTTAAAAAAAAAACTAAGAAGAAACAAAACTTTATTAAAAAGATTTTTTATATATATATTCTTTTCTTTCTTTTTATTTTATTTTTATATTATCTTATATTTGTATATACTAATCTTATTAATAGTATGGGGTCAGATTATTTTGCTTTCATCAATCGTCACGCCTAAAATTTCGCAAGACATTAGAAAGATCATGCCGTCAAGTCAAGTCTATAATATAAAGTCCTAAGTGTCACGACCCGACTGTCTAACTGTCTATTCTAACGCATTCCTATGTGCCTAGCGAGTTGTGAGTAGTGAAGTGCACCAAAAGACGTATAAATTTTTTTTTCTTTTTCCATTCATATAATGGAACGAAGTTCTGTACATGTCAGAAGAATACATGTCAGGTCTATAAACTACATCCTAGACCTAACTACGTGGCTCTTCGTGTGACGGCACAACAAAAGTCTCTTATGCGCCCGGCCTCACAGGTCGTCATCGATACACACACGTCCACCCCAAAAGCAGCGCGAAGCTCCAAAAGATCGGTCTTGTCAACTAACGCGATCACATACCGTGCTCACTGGCGCCTACAACACATAACATGAAAGAATGAGCCGAGGCTCAGTAAGCAGAAATCATGCATGTATGCACGTGTCCCTTTCCCCGCAAAGGCCAACCCTGCCGATGCACAAATTTCTAAGCAAGGGCAATCCACGCCGATGCATATTACACTCGCAAGGGCATTCCACGCCGATGCACCTAGTACTCGTACTAGTAAAACTCAGGGCCCTCGGCTAATCTCACTATGCACCACAAGAGCTCACGTCCCTCGGGGACAATACGACAGCGGTCCACGCCGGATGGCCGAACCCTAGGATGCATATCATTCCCCTAGGTCGCCATATGAACCCGGTCGTCCCCGACTGTCTGGCGGTCGCTCACGCTGGTAGCCCACGCTGAGGTCGCCTACACCAGGGTTCCACCCTGTGTCGCTTATATCCTCAGGTCGCACCCTCCAGGTCGCACCTTACCGCCACGGGCCATGCCCAAATCCTTTCCACAGGATATCAATATATATCTACAATAATAGTACGACGATGCTAAAACGCCGCCCTGGTAGCATAGGAGACAGCCCCTGACTCAACTATGAGTCGACACACTTGCCCACATCGGCAAGTCCTCGTCGCGTACAAGCGACATATCATTATGAACACTCAGTCCCACGACCCTTCTCCATGAGTTCGTGCGTGCACATGAATATGCATATGCGAATAAATGCAATTTATGCTAATCACATGAAGGCGTTACCATCAGTCCGCGTAATCACGAAATCACGTAGGCACATAGTCACACAAAATATATAACACGCAAGTTATGTGTTATAGTTGGATTTCTACTTACCTGGCGTCCGTCGACTATAGCTACTGTCCGGCAGATTTCCTAAGTCCAAACCTTAGTAATAAAATCACAACATCAGTATATTATCTAAATTCTCGTATTCCTTTAAGTGCTGTAATATCAGATGTAGAATAATATTAGATAAATAAAATATTTTATAAGGAGTTCGCTAAGTCTACATAATATTATTATTTTATTCTTACTTTTCGAATTTTTCCCAACCATTCATTCGCGAAATATTCATGGTTTCTTGAAGTGTTATTTTGCTAAGAATTCGTGACTTAGGGTTCGCAACCCTCTCAGCCCGTGTAGACTTAAATTCCTGAAATTTTATTTTACTAGTTACGTGACTTAATTGGGTTCGTGAAGTTCCTATCTATGAATTCGTGAAGTCTATGTGCCTATGTAACACATAATATTATTCTATTTTGTTAGGCAACGTGGACTTCCCATATGCACATGTAATTTGCCACGTCAAATTTCCATTCACCTAAATCCATATATATAATTATTGATGTCAACTCATCATAATACGTAAAGTTCCCACTATCACAATTCGCAAAATTCTCTACCACTCACAATTCGTGAATTAACATCATACACAATTCGCCAAACTACATGATATTAATATTTCATATCCATACTTTATGATGAATTCGCAAAATCACGGCTCACATGAATTCGTGAAGCTCATGATTCGCCAATATACTCGGCCCGTGAAATATGAATTCGTGGATTGGAATGGACCCGCAAAATGCCGCCCGCCAACTTCGCTTGGATTCGCGAATCTCAGTTCGCCAAAGCTGGTTCGCAAAGTGCACCTTAACCGCAGATTCGCCAAATGCTCCCTACTTCGCGAAACCTTCTTAATTTATGGTTCGCGAATTGATCTAAGGCCTCACTCAATTCGCAAAAAGTCCTAAGTCTCTAAAGGTGGTTCGCTAAACTTGGACTCGCAAAACTCGATTCACCAATTAGGTTCGGTTCGCGAATGGGTTTGTTCGCCAGATGTAATCGAGTCCGCGAAATGTTGGATTTGCCAAACTTCGGTTTGCAAAAAGGGTTTGAGTTCGCACAACTCCCCTTAAGGTCATTTCGCGAACTCTTAGATCTAATATAGATTCGCCATTCTTAAGGTTTACGAACTCGCTAATTCGTGGCATGTTAAACCCGCAAGACACCAATTTGCGGCTTACTCTCTTGGCTAATTACTCTACTTTGCGAAGCCATTTAGGGTTCGCGAACCATTTAGAGTTCGTGAAACTCTTAGATCACGAATCCATGCAATCAAAACGGTTGAATTCGCAAAACACCTTAAGTTCTTACTAATTCGCACTTAGTTCAATTCGTGAAATTTTTAGCAATTCACGAACACTCGTTTCACAAGTGATTCGCGGACCTGTATGGTCCGTAAATCTCACACCCCTCGGCCTCTAACGGAATTTGTAACACTTTTAAATCTTGGAGATTTTCGACCAAAAGCTATTTTATCCCATGATTAGTTCAATTAATTCCCAAGAACCCTCTTGACTTGATCAAAACTCCAAAAGCCCCACTCATGAAACTCTCGCCACTAAACATGTGAAAATCCTACCCTCATGGAATTCTTTTGAGCATAGAAATTCCTTAATCATGATTATAAGAGTTCTAAGTACTATCTGAATGTCTTTCTGACAGTGACCGACACCATTCTGCTGAAGTTCATAGCGAAGGGTTGGCTTGAGATGTTTCCCCCGATCGATCACTACGTGGGAGAAGCTGCGAGCCGTATTTATCGGCCACTACTTTCCGCTGTCGAATGTGCTAAGACTGAAGATGGAGATTTCACTTTTCTACCAGAAGGACTCAGAAAATCTCTACAAGGTGTGAGAGCGATATAAGTCACTACTAAAAAGTGCCCGCAACACGGGATGTCGAAGGCACCCATGATCAATTGATTCCAGGAGGTCCTCAACGATCAGACTATTCCCATGGTAGACAGAGCCATAGAAGGAGGGCTCGTGAAGCTCAGTGCGACTGATGCTTAGAACCTGATCGATGACCACTCGAGGAACAACTTCATGAGAGGCAATACGAGGATTAAGATGCCAGGCGTGTTCGGAGTGAGCGAGGAGATGGCCACGAATGCCAGATTCGAGGTGCTCCAGCAACAAATCGCGGCGACAAATTCTCAGCTGCAGACGGTGATTGGCGCACCACTGCCAAAATTTGGGAAGGCACAACCCATGAATGCCGTTACGATCACCGCACCATCGGAGAATACGCCGTACACAACGCTGTGCGGGATTTGTGGTGCAGCCCACAAGACGTCCGAATGCCAAGTCGGGCAGCCGCTAGAGCACATAGATTACATGGGAAACTATCAGGGGCGGCGAGGTTCCAACCTAGAGCGCACCCGAATCTGGCGTACGAGAATCCAAACCACCACCGGCAAGGACCGCCGGGATTTCAGCCTAGACCGTCCGGTTTCCATAGCGGGGCGCGACGACAGTATCAGAAATGCACCCACGGGGTCAGGACATGTTGACATGAGGGAGATGAAGGACATGATGAAGATGCTCCTCACGAAATTCAGCAACACCACCGCGGCTATGAGAGTCGGATGACGAAGATAGATGAGTATATGATACGAACGTCATACGTGCTCAGAACACAGACGCTTCGATCAAAATGATGGAGCAGCAGGTTGGCTAGAATGCGAAGCAATTGGCGGGGCAAAATTAGGGATCTCCGAGTTATACCGAGCCAAATCCGAAGGAGATTGCAAGGCGGTGACCTTAAGGAACGGAAGAGAGTTGTCGGAAGAGCCCACTCACAAGAAGCCGAAGGCGAAAGCCGCATTCGAGGGCCACGACAAGCGAGAAGTCGAGGAAAGAAAATGCGACGATGTCGAGAAGGGCGAGGCTAAAAAGGAGAGGGCCGAGCCTAAAAAAGCGAAGGTGAATGCGCGACCACAAGTCAAGCCCTACCAACCGAAGATCCCCTATCCAGCTCGGTTGAAGGACAGAGACGTGCAGTTCGGTAAATTTATGAAGATGTGCAAAGAATTACATATTAATTTATCGTTTGTCGAAGCTGTTACACAGATGCCCTGTTTCGCTAAGTTCTTGAAGGATTTGCTGGCGAACCGACGGAAGCTTGAACACGTCTCCACCGTATGCTACGAGGAGAGTGCTCGGCAATACTTCAGAGCAAGATCACGGAGAAGCTTAAGGACCCAGGAGTTTTACTATTCATTGTCTTATAAGCGATTTAGTAGTTGAACGTGCGTTAGCTGATTTAGGGGCTAGTATTAATTTGATGCCGTATTCCATGTTTAAGCGCTTAAGATTAGGCGAAGCATGGCCCACTAGGATGAAACTCCAATTAGCCGACTGGTCGTTAAAATACCCTCGAGCTAATCGAGGATGTCCTAGTTAAGGTCGATAAGTTTGTGATTCCTATTGATTTCGTTATTTCAGACATGGAGAAAGATGGTAATGTCCCACTGATTTTAGGTAGACCGATTTTAGCTACGGGAGAGACTATGATAGATGTTAGGAACGGGACATTGACTTTGACAGTAGACCGCGAGAAAGTTACATTCAATATGGCCGATTCGATGAAAAGAGTAATGAGCAAGATGATAAGTATTATTATTTAGACGTCTTTGAGCACGATTTTCTCTTTCTGTGCAAGGTCTGTCACAGGTCTGCGAGCAGAATACGCACACGATTATGGCGATTGACGAGAGCGAGGAGAAGATCGACGAGCCCATTATAGTCATCAACGAAAGTATCGAGGAGGACAAGGAGTAAAGTTCAACCGAGAAGCCGCCAGTCCTAGAATTGAAGCCGCTGCCCAACCACCTCGAGTACGCCTTTCTTGGCAGCAATGAGAGGTTTCCGATCATTATTTCTTCGAGCCTCGACGATGGGCAGAAAAATCAGCTCTTGGACGTATTACGAACGCACAAGAAGGCGTTAGCATGGAATATATCTGACATCAGAGGGATTAGTGCGAGCTACTGTATGCATAAGATACTGATGGAGGACGAGTTCAAGCCGGTCGCTCACCGCCAAAGGCGACTTAATCCCAATATGAAGGACGTCGTCAAGAAGGAGGTGATTAAGCTATTAGACTTAGGGACGATCTATCCAATTTCAAACAGCGCATGGGTCAGTCCGATCCAAGTGGTCCTGAAGAAGGGAGACATGACGGTCGTCACCAACAACAAGAATGAGTTGATTCCAACGAGGATCGTGACTGGGTGGCGCATGCGTATTGTCTACATGAAGTTGAACGACGCCACGAAAAAGGATAATTTTCCTTTACCACTTATTGTTTTCTTGATGGCTTCAGGATGACTTCAAATTCCTATAGCGCCCAAGGAGAAGACCACTTTCACTTGCCCGTTCGGGATGTTCGCGTACCGAAGGATGCCATTCGGTCTTTGTGCCCCAGAAACCTTTCAGCGATGCATGTTGGAAATATTCGACGAACTGGTAGGTGAGGTTAGTCAATAGAGGTACTTATGGATGATTTTTCTGTTTATGGGCCGTCGTTGACGTATGTTTATCAAACTTGAAGATCGTTATCGCACGCTGCGAAAACGAACTTGGCGATTAATTGGGAAAAAGTGTCACTTCATGGTTTAGTTCTGGGCCACAAGATTTTCCCTAAAGGAGTCAAAGTGGACCGAGATAAGTTAGAGACGATAGAAAAGCTGTCCGTTCCCTCGAATGCAAAGTCGATTAGGAGCTTTTTAAGACATGCGGATTTTATCGTCGATTTATTAAGGACTTTTCTAAGATTGCACGACCTATGTCTTGATTGCTTGAAAAGGGTGCTCCGTTTGAGTTTACTGACGAGTGCTTGCGGGCGTTTAATTTACTTAAGGAACGACTTATCGCAGCCCCTATAATGGTTGCCCCGACTGGGGGCTGTCCTTTGAACTAATGTGCGATGCTAGTGATTATGCAGTCGGAGCCGTGTTAGGGCAGCATAGGGATAACTCCTTTAGGCGATCTATTACGCGAGTAAGACGTTAGAACACAGCCCAAGCCAATTACACGACCACTGAAAGGAGCTGTTAGCCTTTCGCCTTCGATAAATTCAGGTCATATCTTATCTTATCGAAAGTTATTGTGTTTACTGACCACTCTGCCCTTAAGTATTTATTACCGAAGCCGGATGCCAAGCCCCAGCTGATCAGACGGGTCCTAGTCCTTCAAGAATTCGATATAGAGATCCGAGATAAGAAAGGCGCAGAGAATTTGGCGGCAGATCACCTCTCTCGACTAGAGAGTCCGATATATTCCACAAGGACGGAAGGGCGATACATGATGGATTCCCAGACAAGCACTTATACTCGATACAAGTGATAAATGATGATACTCCGTGGTTTGCAGAATTTGCTAACTATCTTGTTGCGAGGGTCCTACCAAAGGGGTACACTAGTCAGCGAAAGAAGAAATTCTTTTCTGACATGAGGTATTACTTTTGGGAAGATCCGTACCTTTTCAGGCGATGTGCGGACCAGGTGAGACGTCGATTTGTCTCCTTCCCTGGAGACGACACATAGGCATTGTAATTAGTTTTGCTCGATTTGTCTCCTTCCCCGGAGATGACACATAGGTATTAGTTTCGCTCGATTTGCGTATTCATGGAATCGCCCGAATCATCGTATGCCATGAGGGTTTCGCCGCTATCATCGTCGCCCGATTCGACGTGCTTTGAGGCGGCACCACTGACTTCCACCACCCATTCTTATTACTAATCTGTGTGACTGCATGTGATGTAAATGAAATCTATATACGAAAATACGTACAAAATTTTTCTTATATAAATGAAACTCTTCTGTACAATACAAAATATTCCTAGGACATAAATATATAGGTGAGTGCGCATGCGTGTACGAATATAGTCTAACGGCCCGCCAATCAGGTCGCATCCATGTACACACTGCCACCTCAAAAGTCCTTCGGAAGCTTCAAAAATTGGCCTCGCATTCGTAACGATCACATACCGTGATCCCGTGAACCTACAACACATAAATTCGTGGAATGAGCTTATTTATAAAGCTCAGTAAGTGAAAGCCATGCATGCCATGCACGAGTCCTAGATTCGCAAAGGCATCCGCGCCAACGCTCTCTAGACCTCATATTTTCCTTGTTGTCTTGTCAGGTAGGGCCCTCCGGCTATGTTGCTATGCACTATCATGGAGCTCGAATCCACAAGGGATAAATAATCATAGAAGTGGCAATACCCACTCAAGGGAGGCTAACCCTAGGCGTCTTTTCTGCCCAAGGTGATTTCATACGCCACGCGGACGCTTCACACTAGATTCTTAAGTAGCCTAATCTGAGGTAGTCGACACCAGAGGTACCTTCGGTGTCGCTTACTTCCTCAGCTCGCATCCTCCAGGTTTCACGATCCGCCATAAGGGCATTAGCCCTAAAATCATGTCTTGCCTTGTACATGTCATGTCTTGACGGTAGCGCCATACGACGTCACCATGGTAGCATAGAAGAGCCGTGACTCAACTGTGAGTCGACATCAGACGCCCATATTGGCGAATCTTAATCGCTCTCAGGCGATCGTATATTGTGCACGCTCTCATATCATGCATTCGTTTTAAACGTGCGTGCATATGCTCATGTCATGAATATGCGTGTCATGCCATCATATATTATAAATAATCCATATGTGTCATGTAACACAATGAATTCAAGTAGGAAGTCACATAAATTCACGTAAAGTCATAGAAACACATAACATATAATTTCATGCACATACAATTATGTGTTGTAGTTGGGACTTTCACTTACCTAGTATCCTTAGCTATTTAGTTTATCGTGCTGTAATTCGCTAACCTTCGAACCCTAAATATAGAAACATATAGAATTAGGGTTTGTTAGTCCAATTATAGTTTCACAACGTGGCTTAGTTTGAAAACCCTAATTTCAACTTTTATAAATTTCGAAACTCTAAAGTTTCGAACTTTGTCTTAACTTGAAGAATATCATTTCGAGATTCATAAGGATCTCGACATGTTCCTGAAATAGATCTCGACATGTATTTATAAAAGTTCAATAATACACATAGACTTCAAAGATTTTGATATCAACCTAGATCTCGATATGGATCTCGACCTAATTTCGAAGTTACATCAAGGGTGGGTTTCGGGCTTTATTAGGAAATTTCAATATGTGATCTCGAGATCTTATAACAATCTCGATACTAACACTAATATGAATCTCGACATAGATACCGAAATGTATGTCTCGACATTTTAACAAAATTTCGACATACTATATGCAAAGATTTGATATGTATTTGTCGAGATTGTATATAAAGATTTCGATACCCACATTGAAGATGGATCTCGACATTATTTCTACAACACTGACATGAAATTCGACATAAATCTTGATGTGGATTTTAAGATGAATATCGAGCTTCATCTCGAGATTTCATCTCGAGTTTGGTCCCGATATTTTCTTATCTTTATTTTCAAATTCGAAATTATTCCTGCAAAATTAATACAGTTTCGAGATTCCTAATCTGGAGAAATTATATCACTTGAAAACACCATTTTGTTATGGAATTCATCTAAGCATTCGATCAAAACCCTACTCTTCAAGAACAATAATTGTTACATATACTTAAAAACCCTAAGATTAGTAGTTAGACCCTAATTCCTTCCAACTCTAGTACTCAATACCTTTCCAGCTTAGTGACGAGTTCTGCTAGAGTTCCTACTCGGTTTCTTCCTTTCTTCTATTTGGGTTTTCGTTAGTTCTTTTCTATTGATCTGTATTTCTCTCGTTATATACTTGTTGGTTACGTGTTGTAAAATACAAATGACATCGATACTATATTAATCCTTATCTTGATCGAACTAATGTATATTATTTTATTACTTTACCTTATGGCCAAGTAATCGAAACTTATCTTAATTGTTATCTTTTTTTGGGAAATAATTGTTATCTTCTTTATCGATTTTTTTTAAAGGTTTCGACATCTATTAATCTCGAGGTTCAAGGTTTCGAGATAAGGATTTGGGTATTTAAGGATCTTGAGCTTTAAAGATGTCGAGTTTCCAAGATATCGATTTCATTAATTGGTACATAATATTATCTCGAGAAGCATAGCTTTCGAGATTCAAAGATCTCGAGGTCTCAAGGTTTCGTGATATAAAATTTCGAGATCCTTCCAATCGACATTGTAGTTTCCAAAAATCCTTAACTTGACATTCTTATTCGTTCGGCCAACATCTTCCTCTCGAAATTATAAATCTCGAGACATTTAAGATTTCGAACTTCTAATATATCGAAACTCATCCCTTCCTATCTTATATGAACCCTTTCTAAGCTCAATTAGTCCCTCTACTTGGTTAGTAACCCTAATAACATCTAATATGTAATCACGTTGGCACATGAAATCATAAAACATGTTCCATGCAGTCACGTAAGTCACATAATATGCATGCATATTTATTGGCCGACTTACTTACGGGGCTCGGGTATTACATTGAGCTCACTTTCGATCGATCCCTCAATCGTCGAGAGTTCTATTAGGTTTCATGAGCCTCTAGCTTCTATCGAAAGTCCTATTGCCCAATTTTAAAATCACCTAACCTCTCGAAAGTTTCCCCGTCGCCCGAAACTGAAATGATGAACTACATACGATCGAATAGGTAGCATTTTTACTTACCAAATTCTTACACCTAAACGATGGTTTTAGTGTCTTTCTTACACCTAGATTCTTAAGTTTTCCACAATTGTTAAGGTTAACATGCTAAACCACCTAGTTGCAACATTTACAACCGAATAGATAGCATTTTTACTTACCAAATTCGAAGTCCCAACTTGCTAGGTGTGTTTCTTAGTTAAAGTTCCTCTCGGCTCCTCCCTTTCTTCTTTTAGTTGAATTCTATGTGTATGATGGTTTTCCCTTATTTTATTTATTATATTAGTCCTTATCCAACGTCTCCTTTGATTTACTTGGTAATTATTAGACCTAAACTTAGAGGAATGGGTTGATGTCTATATTTTCCTCACACGTTAAGAAATCTTGGTATGATACTTAGTCAATCCAAAGACGACCTAAATTCTTATCTCCCTTTTGCCCGATTCCACTCTTGGTTAGGTTTCATCTTAATCGGCAAAAATTGGCAATCCCATTTGTTGTAATCATGCATGGAAACCACTATCGCTCGATTTGTTACGCTCATGATCTTGTTTCGCCGCATGCTTTCGTCATCTTCCAATCACCCGATTTGTGCTTGGGCTATGTATCATTTCGCCGAGATCTCCATCACTCACATAATCGCCCGATTGAAGTTTGCATGGTAATTAGTTTGCTCGATTTGAGTATGCATGGAATCGCCCGATTCATCGTATGCCATGAGAGTTTTGCCGTTATCATCGTCGCCCGATTCGACGTGCTTTGAGCTCACTTTCGACCGATCCCTCAATCGCCGAGAGTTCTATTGGGTTTGATGAGGCTCCAGTTTCGATCGAAAGTCCTATTGCCCAATTTTAAAATCACCTAACCTCTCCAAAGTTTCCCAACTAGATAGGTGTGTTAGTTAAAGTTCCTCTTGGCTCCTCCCTTTCTTCTTTTAGTCGAGTTCTATGTGTATGAGGGTTTTCCCTTATTTTATTTCTTATATTAGTCCTTATCCAACTTCTCCTTGATGTACTTGGTAATTATTAGACCTAAACTTAGAGGAATGAGTTGATGTGACAACTAGGTGACTAATATTTTCCTCACACGTTAAGAAATCTTGGTATGATACTTAGTCAATCAAAGGTTGACCTAAATTCCTATCTCCCTTTCACCCGATTCCACTCTTACTTAGGTTTCATCTTAATCGTCGAAAATTGGCAATCCCATGTGTTGTAAATCATGCATGGAAACTGTAATACCCGAGTCCCGCACGTAAGTTGGCCAATAAATTTGCCTGCATATTATATGCTTATGTGACTGCATGTTATGTGTGTATATGATTCCACGCTAATGGTGTACAATCCTATACGAGTTTGTGTGCTATTAGGAAATTCTAACTTAGTAGAAATTGGGTGAGACATAGAAGGGATTCTAATTAAAGCATATAATTTTCGGTAGGAACTAGTTACAAAGAAATCCAGAATATTGAACTACGTGATAGTTTAAATAATGGATTTGGTTACGTAAGGAACTAAGAATGGATTTTTGGGACTTAGAACGATACATAGGGATTCGATTACTTGAAGGTTTCAAGTGCGGAAAACTGGGAAGGGGTTTTCGAAAAACACCTTCAGTGTGTGCGATTTTCACACAGTAGGCGGGATTTTCAAATATCGGGGTCTTTTCAGCGGTTTTGACGTCCGATCGCCGCCGTCTCTGGTCAAGGTTGGCCGGCCGGTGATTGGGGGCAATACCCTCACTCTCCGCGTTGGGGAAATTCGTTGTTTTGGGGTTTTCGTCATCTATTGGTGCGACAGTTTGCTAGGGTTCCGCTATGGAGGATGATCAATCCACACCAATCCCGGCGGCACCTCCCGATCGAGGTCTGATACAGATCGGTGACTCCATGGCTAAGCAAGCTCCACCTTTGCCGGATCTGGCAGCTTTAATGGCTGCATATCCTGAGTTTGCAACATGCTTTGATGTCCCACGATTTCTGGAGCTGTCCGGGCGTATTCAACAAACTGATGCGATGGAGGGGGCCAAAGGGGTGGGACGAATGGTTCATCGCTTGCTGGTGGATCTCTTGGCGCGCTTGATGGGTAGGCGTGATTGCCTAGGGTTTCAGAAAACCCGTCTGCTATGGCTGAAGAGGCACCATCTGCGGAAGATGGTCGCTCTGATGGAGTCACGAGGGCGATCACAGGGGACGGGGGCATGATAGTTCACTGCATATTCACCGAGCTGACATGGTGAGAGCCGCCGCAGATCGCCCAATGAGGTTGGGTCCAATTAGGGCTGAGCATCTTGCGCCTAGGGTTTTGCAGGGATCTCCACCTGCGCGAGCCACCATCACGGCTCCCCTCAAAGGAATTCTTCGTCATCCGAGCCGCAAGCAACGGTGGGGAAGGCCTGATACTCCGCCACCTATGCGGATGATGGCCCGACGGGCAGTCCAAATGGGAACGCCGGAGGCTGAGGAACAAATTGATGAGGAAATCGATGCTGATGAGAGACCTGTGCCTGCTGCGTCGGAGACTGATCAAATTAGGGTTCTTGAATCTCAACACATGGAGGCTCCGACCGCTGATGAGCGGAATATAGCTCGGGTACAATTGTGACGACTCAAACGGCGGCTCCGATGGCGTATGTGGATGTGGTGGTGGGAAGGGCCGCGACTGAGACCACAGCTCGAAACGCCACTGATAAGGTAGTTGGGGACCGTAGAGGCCACGTGGACCGACGTCGCTTATCTCTGGAATATGTCGCACCTAAGTCGACTAGTGAAACGGTATCCGTGGTTGCTCCGACATGGGGTGTGGCTTCACAAGGCTTTGCAAGGTGGGCGAATACGTTGGTTGGCCACTTCCTTGGGCCTAAACCTTACTTCCCCTTTGTGGAACGGTTTGTGCGGGCGCGATGGAATGGTGTGGTGGAGGTCCGCGCAACGACGAATGGATTCTTCCGCTTCCGCTTGATTCTCCTACGACCATGAATGAGGCATTGGAGGTGGCCCCTGGCTCCTACAGGGCCAGCCGCTGTTTCTAGAGGAGTGGCGGCCGGGCATGTCGATGGAAAGGAAGGACCTTGTCGACGTTCCGCTCTGGGTAAAGTTGTGGAACGTGCCTAGTGAATTTGGACCAAAGCGGGATTAGATGTGGTCGCTAGTGGCGTTGGGAAGCCCCTGTTTGCCGATGAGATCACCGCTAAAGGGGAACGTATAGATTATGCACGTGTTTGCGTCATAAAAACGCTTGCCACTCCCTTTATAGAGAAGGTGGATATTGAGCTCCCGAATGCAGATGGGAGTACGTATGGAAAGGTTTCGGTTACGTTGGAGTATGAATGGAAGCCGAGGACGTGTGGCGTGTGCGATACATGGGCTCATGGGGACACACAGTGTCCCAATCAAAAGAAGAAGTCGGCTACGGTGCGGCCGGCCAATACGTCGGGCCCTAGGTCGAGCAAGCAGCCGCAAGTACAAGCACGGCCAGATCCCAAGCTGTCGGGGACTAGGGTGGCAGCCCATGAACGTCTACAATAGAAACACGCAAAGCGAGATCACTCAGGTCAGGAGCGACTTCACCACTCGGAATGGCGACAGATTGGTGCCCATGGTAAGGCGGTACAGGTTGATCCGAGGGGGGAAGCGCCAAGACCAGCCTCGCCTCCTCGTATGGCGCCTTTAGCTAGCTCATCCGCCACATGCATTCTAGGTCGTGCCACGGAGGTGGACCGCCCTGACCAATCTGATCGCAGTTTTTTTACGGTGTTGCGTGATTTGAGTGAGGATGATGAGCTTGCTACTGATCCCAATGATACACTGACTACGGGCCCTAAAGCACATGCAGCCCGAAATGGGGCCCATTCATAATATCGGTAGGCTCGTGGAACGTGCGTGGTCTTAATAGGCAAGACCACAGGAGGGCGGTGGGGGATTGGATTGCGCGGTGGAGATTGCGCATGGTTGGACTTCTGGAGACGAGGGTGGCCGCGTCCAATGCGGCTCGTAGTTCAGACGGTATTCGGCTGAGTTGGACTTGGTTTTTCGACTATGATGATGGCCCTGGGAATCGCATTTGGGTGGGATGGGATCCCACATGGCTTCGAGTGACTATTTTGACGAAGTCCAACCAGGCTCTCCATTGCCATGTGGAACGGCTTGGTACGTTGGAACACTTGTTCATCTTGTTTGTCTATGGGAATTCTCGTAGGGAGGATCGTACCACCTTGTGGGAGGAATTGACCCAGTTCTCGGCTCTACGTGTTGAGGATGCATGGTTGGTAACGGGGGACTTCAATACTATCTTGCATGCGGGCGAGGGGAGAGGGGGTGCTCCTCAAGCGCGTGATATGTCGGATTTTCAGGCGTGCCTTATAAGCGCTGACCTTACTTCGCTTCCGTCCATGGGGCAATACAATCAGCAGCGGGGCCTCGCGGACATATGGAGGAAGTTAGATCGCATGCTTGGCAACCCACAGTGGTTTGCACGATATCAGGATGCCTGTTTTCGCTGCGACATGCCTGCTACGTCAGATCACTCACCATTATCCTTGGGGGTGGCGCCGCCTGGGGTACGGGGTACGGCGTTTTGTTTTGAGAACTTTCTTACCAAGGAGGAGGATTTCCTGAACCAAGTTCGGAGGGTATGGAACATCCCTCTGAAGGGTTTTCCTATGGACGTGTTGGTTCAGCGGTTAAAATTACTAAAACCGATCTTCAAGCACATGCGGCGCGCCAAAGGAGACCTAGCCGCGAATGTTGCGGATGCCTTACGATTCTTGGGTGATCAAGCATGATCTTCAAGCACATGCGGCGCACAGAAGTTCGCCACTCTGTTTCCGTTTGAGGGTTTATTCCATGATCTTGAAAGGCATTGCCGGTTTCTCTATGCTAGGGCTATCGAGGTCGAACTCACAGCGCTTTCCCAACGTGCGAAGCTTGCGTGGCTCAAGGATGGTGATCAATGCTCTTCGTACTTCTTCAGGAAAGTTGCGATATGACGCGCGACGAACCGCATTCTTTCGCTGGAAACCCCAAGTGGGGAACATTTAGAGTCTACTGATGCAGTGGAAGGGGAGTTGTTGGGTGTTATCAGGAGTTACTTGGCCAATCAGCGCAGACCATTCCTGTTTCACGGGTCGAGATTCAAGCCGCCATCTCACGCAAGCTTTCCCCAGCTGCGTCGAATGACATGGTCCGGCCAGTGGACGACGAGTAGGTCAGGCACGCGTTATTCTCTATGGGGGATGAGAAGGCTCCTGGGCCTGATGGGTTTACTGCGGCTTTTTTCAAAGCAGCGTGGGAGATAGTTGGCCCTGATGTGATATGTGCAACGCAAGATTTCTTCAAGACGGGTTGCCTACTCAAGGGGCTTAACAGCACGTTGATTACGCTCATACCCAAGTGCGACTCACCACGCCGAGCGACAGAGTTTCGGCCCATCTCTTGCTGCAACGTATTATACAAGATCATTTCCAAGGTGTTGGCGAATCGGTTAAACCAGTGCTGCGAGGGCTGTTCCACGCATCACAGACGGCGTTTATCCCTGGCAGGCGCATCAGTGATAATATACTGTTGGCACAGGAGCTTTGTCTTGGGTACACGAGTAAGGGACGGCCTCCGCGAGCTATGCTTAAGGTGGATCTTGCCAAGGCCTATGACAAGGTGGAATGGAGTTTTTTATTGACGACTCTTCAGGCGATGGGATTCCACCCAAGGTATGAGTGAGGAGTTGTTTGACGACGCCCACATTCTCTATCAACCTCAACGGGCGACCAACGGGGTACTTTGCTGGCAAGAGAGGGATTCGTCAAGGGGACCCGATATCACCTTACCTTTTTACTCTCGTCATGGAGGTGCTCCATGGCCTTGTGGAGAAAGCTATACAGTCGGAACCGCGGTTTCGCTACCACTGGCGTTGCGAGTCCACCGCGCTTCCTATGTTGGTCTTTGCGGACGATTTGCTTCTTTTCTGTCAGGCTGATCCCATCTCAGTGCGGGTCCTAAAGGAGGCATTATTGACGTTCTCTCAGCTGTCTGGGTTACACCCTAACCCTGATAAGAGTGAGATGTATATTTCACGGAGGGCGGACAGCCTCAAGGTACAACTACTGACTTTGATGGGATTTCGAGAGGGTCGCTTGCCTGTGCGCTATCTGGGGGCTCCGTTGATTGCCTCCCGTCTTACGCTCACCGATTGCGCGCCACTGGTGCAACGAGTGGATGCACGACTCGGCTCATGGCTGAACCAATCATTGACGTATGCGGGTAGGGTGCAGCTGATTAAGTCGGTCCTCCAGGCTTTACATGTCTACTGCTCGGGGGTCTTTCTGCTACCCAAGGGTATCATACGCGCCTTGGAATCGAGATTTCGCCGGTTCTTGTGGGGTGGCGCCTCGGCCAAGGTTGCTTGGGATGATGTCTGTCTGCCTGTTCAAGAGGGAGGTTTGGGGCTTCGCTCGATCTCTACGGATAACAGGGCCCTTCTTGTTCAGCTTTTATGGAGGGTGATTGCTCGGCCTGATGACTCGATTTGGGTGGAATGGTTATACAGCACACGATTACATGCGAGATCCATTTGGACCATCACCATTTCGGCTAATACTGCATGGAGCTGGAGGAAGCTGATGCAGTTGAGGCAGGTAATTTTACCTTTTCTAGATTTTACGATTGGGGATGGCGCTTCATTATTATTATTGGAAGATCCATGGCTACGGGGTGCCCCCTGTTAGACCGTTACCCTAGAGGCCCGTTAGCAATGGGGCTGCCGGTGGGATCATGCCTGAGCTCCGTCATTGATGGGCAAGGATGGAATTGGCCCGGGAGGTCGACGGTTGAGTACCTTGAGTTTAGTACCCACCTTCCGCCGGCCTATCCTACTAGGCGTGATGGGATTGTTTGGAAGGGGGCGCCAGACGGTCGACCCACGGTACGATTAATTAGGGAGGAGTTGCGTGTACGACGGCCTATGGTCACTTGGGCGAGCTTGTTCGGGGGTCCCCTGAAGATACCTCGTCATGAGGTCATCATGTGGTTGGCCATTCGAGATCGTCTATCGAACAGGGATAAGCCGTGGGTGGCACAGCGCGCTGGGACCCCCGCCTGTGTCCTCTGTGATACATTACATTATGAGACTGTTCAACATCTATTTTTCGACTGTTGTTTTTCGCGCGAATGTGCTCGTCTGTTGAGGAGCAAGATTAGATGGGCTTGCCGTATCGGGATTGGTGCCAGGGTATACAGTGGGCTGCGTCGCGATGGCGTGGCCAGCATCTCGTACAGGTAGCTTACCGGCACGTACTTGCATAATTGGTAATCACATATGGCAAGCACGCAACAAGCGCTGGAAGGAAGGGGCTGCCACGACTCCGGACAGGCTTGTTGTTGCGGTTCTCGATATGGTTTGCATGCGACTTATAGGGACTTCACGAAAGTTTGCCCTTCAGAGGGCGGCTATACGACGACTTTGGCGTGTAGCATGGTAGTTGCTAGTTGAAACGATGCCTTTCCTTTGATTTTGTTGGTTGATGCCGGTAGTATGTTACTGGTTTGCATGTGAGGGTTACAACCTCACTCATCTGTACATTCACACATTTTCTTATATATATACACGGAACTTACTCCAAAAAAAAGAGGATATATATTAGATATTATGAGAATTACTATTCAAAGATTAAGCTATAAGAATATCATAGAATTCGAAGACTTAGCATGGAGGGAAACTTAAATAATATTATTATAATACTTGTTACACAAAGATAAGATAAACATTGCTAAAAACCTAACGTCATTTGTTTAGGTGAACACGCTAACTAATTGACAAGGGAGGAAAACTAAAACATTAAAATAATATAGATTAGTAAGATATGATAAACATTAAAGAACCCTCAACGTCATTTGATAAATTCCACACGCAACAAGAAGATAATAACCGAGAAAAGTACAAAACAAAACCCTAGAATCCTGAAACATAAAACTCGAGAACTCAAGACCAGAAGAAACGAAGAGCTGAATCCTAAGCTAGGAGTGGTATGAAATTTCTATCCCAACTTGTATATTTAAATATAAGTCTAGCATATTAAGATCTAATATCATGTTTTAGAGAACTGAAATCAGTAGAAAAATTTCGTTAGTTAGTGATCTGATAAGCCAGCAAAGTCACATGTTTTACCGTTCATATGAGATTTATACTGTTCTTATTAATATACTTTTTGATCGAAAATCTCGAGTGATAATAGGATCTTACAGGTTTAAATTGCGGATACTATGTCAAAATGTATTAATTAATATTGAGATCTATGTTCATATCGACATCTTGATATAGACATCGAGATCCTTGTATATAGTTTAAATATCGAACACAAGTTGAAATTAAGTGCTATTTAGTCTAAATCTCGAAATCATAGTATGTCTTATGTCGATATCTTATTTTACCACCAAGCTCGACATCTATCCTAGGATACATATCGAGATTTAGGTTGAAATCTAGTTTTATGTGATATCGAAATTAATTCAGGAACATATCGGGATCTACTCCCAAGAAAGACATCGAAATTCATGTCGAGATTAGTTCTGAAATTTACTTCGAAATTTTCATATAACATCTCGACATTCTTAATTATATTATCAGTATATATCTCGAAATCATTGTCGAGATTCTTAAGTGTTATTTGATATCGAAATTATTGTAGAACATGTCGAGTTCTCTACTCGAGATCCATTTAGTTCATATCGAGATTTAACCTAGAAATATTATATATTATATATTATATTAAGAAGCGCGACATCCACATTAAAGGCTATGTCGAGATCAAGTTCGAATTTCATATCCAGATCAAGCTCGAAATCATTAGTTTATATCGAGATTTTTGTGCATTAATTAAATGTCGAGAATTATCCATGTCGAGATTCGCTAATAATGCAATGTCGAGATTAAATTTCGAGATTTTAATTCAAAGTGTTATATACTGTTTTAAATTTTAAAGTTTTAATTTTGAAATTTATAAAAATCAAAATTAGGGTTTTCAAATTAAGCCAATTTCGTGAAATTTAAATTAGAGTAACAAACCCTAATTTTTATATGTTCCTATATCTAGGGTTTGAAGATTACGACTTACAGTACGATAAGATTAAATAATCTAAGGATACCAGGTAAATGGGAATTTCAACTACAACACATAATTTAGTTGTATATGCTTGAATTACGTGACTATGTGCTTGGGTGTATCTTAATACGTGAATTATTTGACATGCTTCTGCATGGTAAGTATTTACGGTATTAATTCACATTGCATATTCATATGCATGCACGAGACAATTGGGGTTTATGTGAGATGAGCATGCACAGTATTTATCGCCAGAGGGCGAATGATATTTGCCGATATAGGCATTTGATGTCGACTCGCAGTTGAGTCAGGGCTACTTCTATGGCACCATGTCGATATAGGCATTTGATGTCGTCCATTATATTATATAATTATTTGGGCTGATGCCCTGATAGCGGAGGGATGCGACCTGGAGGGTGCGACCTGGGAAGGAGCGACCTAGGGGGAAACCCTAGCGTAGGCTAACCAGCGTAGGCTACCAGCGTGGGTTACCGCACGGCAGAGGGGACGACCTGGGAGGGTGCGACCTAGGGAAACCTAGCGTAGGCTACCCAGCGTAGGTCGTTGTCACGTTTATCCGTATTGGATTAGAGCTCTTTATGGTGCATTGTAAGTTAGTCGGGGGCCCTGAGAGATATGAGATTGAGGTTGATTTACGAGGTGTGAGATGCATTGGCGCGGATGCCTTTGCGGGGTTTTCACGTTCACGACATTGCATATTCCTACTTACTGAGCTTTATAGCTCACCCCTTACTTTATGTGTTGTAGTGCACGCGACCACGGTACGTGGTCGCTTTTGATGGCAAGGCTTACATTTTGAAGCTTCCAGTGACTTTTGGGGGTGGTGTGTACATGGATGCGACCTGTGTGGCCGGGCGCTAGGGTTTCTTTTGCTGCGCACTTATACACTTCCCATGTATATGGGTTGGAGCGATATTTTGAGCATGTACATAATGAATTCCTTTATATAAATGGAAAAATCTAATACGCATTTTCGCGTATCGTTTACTTCATATTATATTTATTTATTTATTTTTTTTTTTTTGGAATAAGTTCCGTGTATATATATAAAGAATGGGTGAATGTACAGATGAGTGAGAGTGTAATCTCTCACGAGCAAACCAGTAACATACTACTGGCGACAAAAAAACCAAGTAATGACATATCCAATGACCAAACCAATATGAACTACCAAGCTACACGCCAAAGTCGCCGTATAGCTGCCAGTTGGAGATCAAACTTGGGCGAGGTCCCAAGTAGTCGCATGGAAGCCATGTCAAGAACTACAGCAACCACCCTATCCGGAGTCGTGATAATCCCCTCCTTCCAGCGCTTGTTGCGGGACTGCCAGATATGGTACACCAAAGAAGCGAGGACATGGCGATACGCAGCCCGTAGGAGGTGCTGCCCACGCCAGCGTGATGCAGCCCACAATATACCTTGTCTCCAGTCTCGATATGGCCATGCCCACCTGATCCTCCTCCTCAAAGCCCGAGCACATTCACGTGAAAAAGCACAATCAAAAAATAGGTGCTGAACCGTCTCCACATGCAACGCGTCACAGAGAACACAAGCCGAGGTACCTGCACGCTGTGCCAGCCACGGCTTATCTCGAGTCGATAACCGATCGCGAATGGCCAACCACAAGATGACCTCATGGCGAGGAATCTTCAAAGGTCCCCCAAATAGGGTAGCCCAAGGGACAATTGGACGGCGTATGCGCACCGCCTCTCTAATCAATCGTGCAGTGGGACGGCCATCTAGTGCAGACCCCCAAGAGATGGTGTCGCTCCTACAAGGGTGAACAGGTGGAAGGTATGGGCTAAACTCCATATACTCCACCGTCGAGCGTCCCGGCCAGTTCCATCCTTGCGTATCAATGACCGCGCTAAGGCGGGTTCGTACCGGCAGCCCCATTGCAAGCGGGCCCCTAGGGTATCGCTCCAAAATAGGTGTAGAACGCAGCCATGGATCCTCCCAAAGAAGTAATGATGCCCCATTCCCAATCGAAAAGGAAAGGAAAGGTAAAATCACCTGCCGCAACTTCATCAGCTTCCGCCAGCTCCATGCAGTGTTTGCCGAAATGGTGATGGTCCACAGTGATCGGTTGTGCAGTCTTGTGCGATACAACCACTCCACCCAGATCGAATCAGGAGACCGGTGATCACTCTCCAAAGTTGCTGGACTAGAAGAGCATAATTATCCGTGGCTATCGATCGCAAACCCAAACCGCCCTCAACAACCGGCAGACAGACGTCTTCCCATGCGACCTTAGCCGAAGCACCACCCCACAGGAATTTCCGAAATCTCGCTTCGAGAGCTCGGATGATACCCTTGGGCAGCAAAAAAACACCAGACCAGTAGACGTGCATTGCCTGAAGTACCGACTTGATGAGCTGTACCCTTCCCGCATAAGACAACAACTGATTCAGCCATGATCCAAGGCGAGACTCCACGCGCTGAAGTAGAGGCGCACAATCACTAATCGACAGGCGTGAGGCAATCAACGGGACCCCCAGATAGCGTACTGGTAATCGACCTTCTCGAAATCCCATGAGAGACTGGAGCTGTACCTTGAGGCAATCTGCCCTACGGGAGAGATACAGCTCACTCTTGTCAGGGTTAGGATATAACCCAGACAACTGAGAGAAAGTCGTCAACGCTCCCTTCAGCACCCCTACAGAAACAGGGTCAGCGTGACAGAAGAGAAGCAGATCATCCGCAAAGACCAACATAGGAAGCAATGTTGTCTCGCAACGCCAGTGAAATTGAAAGCGCGGTTCGGCCTGTATATGCCTCTCGACAAGCCCGTGCAGCACCTCCATGACAAGGGTGAATAGATAAGGTGAGATAGGATCCCCCTGGCGAAGTCCTCGCTTGCCAGAAAAAAACCCCGCCGGCCGCCCATTCAGATTAAGAGAGAATGTGGGTGTCGTCACGCAGCTCCGGATCCATTCAATATAGCGTGGGTGGAATTCCATCGCCTGAAGTGTCGCCAATAAGAAACTCCATTCCACCTTGTCGTAGGCCTTTGCCAGATCGACCTTAAGCATCGCTCGAGGCGGACGACCTTTGCTCGCATAACCAAGGCAAAGCTCCTGTGCCAGAAGTATGTTATCAGTAATGCGCCTGCCAGGTATGAAAGCCGTCTGCGAGGGGTGGACCAGCTCTCCCAACACTGGCCTTAGTCTGTTCGCCAACACCTTCGAGATGATCTTATATAGGACATTACAGCATGAGATGGGTCGAAAGTCTGTAGATCGACGTGGAGAAGCGCACTTCGGAATAAGCGTAATAAGCGTGCTATTTAGCCCCTTTAGTAGGCGGCCAGTAGCAAAGAAGTCCTGAACAGCACGTGTCACATCCGGTCCCACAGTGTCCCAAGCCGCTTTGAAGAAAGCAGCTGTATACCCATCAGGCCCCGGCGCCTTCTCATCCCCCATAGAGAATAGCGCCAACTTTACCTCCATATCTTCAACTGGGCGAACCATATGCAACGACACAGCTGGGGAAAGCGTGCGTGAAATGGCCTCCTGGACCTCAGCTCGTGCCACCGGAGTTGATCTCGCCGTCTGACCAAGTAAGCCCTGATAGAACCCAAGCAACTCCTCTTCCACCGCCTCTCGAGTATGTAGGGGATCGCCAGTAGAGTTTTCCAGGGAAATGATACGATTTGTCGCCCGCTGATAAACGAATTTCAATGCGTTTATCGTAATATTTATTCAGGGTATAATAGAGCTTTAGCAATTAAATTACGCATTTATTCGATATATTTACACTTGTTTGATTGTTGAAGGAGCTTAGGACGAGTTTCGGGCGAAAACGAGCGAAAACGAGGCAAAACGGAGCGAAAAGGGCAGAAACTGCCCTCGGTCACGGCCAGACGCATTACGCGTCACGGCCGTGACGAGGGACAGAGAGCGAAAGAGAGAGACGCTGGTGACGGTCACGGCCGTGACGCTTAACGCGTCTGGCCGTGACGCGAGGCAGAGAGGTGCGCTGACCATGGTCACGGCCGTGACCTTCAATGCACTTGGCCGTGACCTGGGGCGGAAAGTGACGAGACGCGGACGATGATGGTCACGGCCGTGACGGCCCATGTCCCAGGCCGTGACCGACTCGGGAATCAGTATAAAAAGCCCAAATTCAACCCAGAATCGACACAACTCACCAGAGATCAATTCCCAATCATCCAGAGACGAAATTAGGGCGAAAAGAACAGGAAATCCCGTCCCAGAGCGCAAGAGACGGATCAACGAAGAATCCACGGCGAATTAACGAAGAACGAAGATCTTTCCCCGAGATCACACCAGATTCATCAGTAGGAAAGATCATGAGTTCTTCGGCTTTATCTTTCAATTCTTTCGTAGTTTTTCCCTTTATTATGAGTAGCTAAATCCCGTTGTGTTTGGGATTAGATGAACGCTAGAATAATTTGCAGTTAAGACGTATATTATCGTGACTTTGTGCTATTGACTATTTATCGTTCTATGAATATGTTTCGTTGCTTTAATATGTCTGTGTGTTAAAGTGATTGCTTGGAAAAACGTTTAGGGCGACAGCTAAATAACGTTTAGGCCGTTCATAGAAGATAGGATTCGAGTATAGGGCGAAAGCAAATACTCGATCCTCGCGTTAGTAATTCGTGAATTTTAGATTCCCGCGAGCGTTTAGGGCGACAGCAGACTCGCAAGCGGGCAGGAAATTACTGCAATTTAGTCTTAAGCACTTAGGAGCGATTTTATTGTCTTAGCTGTAAATACCTAGCGGGATTCGAATCCCGAGCACGTCTTTATCATCTGAAAACTCTCATATCAGTTAGTCGCGTCCTTCGAATTTCTGATTGAATTAGGAGTGGTCTGTTAGGTTGAGTCGTCAACAATTTGCGTATTTTCTTTAGGCTAAATATCGAGTCGATTAGGTCATTACTAGTACTTGATTTATTCCTCGTGTTCGATACTCGTTTACTCACTTTACTGCACTACAAACGATGGGTTCACTGCCTATCGCACGTTGGTGATAGTAATTAGGTTTACGTTTTATTTTATCACTTGTCGCACTTTCATCACTCATTACGTGTCGATCACCCGCCGAACCGCCACCTTTCTGAAAAAGAAAGATGAGCACTGATCACCATCCTTGAGCCAAGCAAGCTTCGCCCGTTGAGATAGGGCAGTGTGTTCCACTTCAACAGCCCTAGCATAAAGATGTCGACAGTGTCGTTCAAGATCGTGGAACATCACCTCTAGAGGATACCTCGCTGCGAAATCCTGTGCAATTCCCAAAAAGCGTAATGCATCCGCTAGTATTAGTTAGTGATCCCGGCTTAGTGAGTCCTTTCTTCCGTGATGATGGCACTAGTCCTACATTTTTTCTCTGTAGGCCGAGGAGAAAAGGGGCTCGGCGTGTACATGAGAGAAGCAAGGAGGTTAACCTCTTTCAAATATACAACATGGATTCTGGCAATGCAATGTAGTTGGACTCTCATGTCGATCCGAATGAATCATCCTTTCCGCATAGGTAAATCCTTGCCTGCTAGGCAAGAGGATAGCCAATTACAAATTCTGTCTCGGTACAACATGGATTTCTATTACTATGAAATTCATAAATGAAGTAGTTAATGGTGGGGTTACCATTATATTTAGTCACGTAAGATAACGTTAGAAAGGTTAGTAGATGGCGGGGCGCCACAGGGTGGTATCAGAGCTTCGTTTGCAGGTTCTGTAGATTGTCTATGTACACACACTCAAAAGGGTGGAAGCAGCCTTGCTAGTAAGTTTTATATTACCGTGAATTCTTTGTGTTGCATAATTTATTGGCCTTAGGGACATCAGGGTAGGAATATTTACGATGGGTAGAACAAGAAGTGAAGGCAGTGGGAGCTCCGATCGAGGAAAAGAACCCGCATCACCAACTGATAATCGTGACGCTGCTATTCTCCAACTTACGGAGTTAGTACGTCAGCAATCTGCCCAGATCCAAGAATTAATCCAACGTCGAAACACTGAGGGGCAGCAACCCAGCGGACCTTCCCAGGCAGAAAGAATTGAGATTGTTGGGGAAAGGTTTCGCAAACTCAATCCACCTACATTCGAAGATGCAATTGACCCCACGTCAGCGGAGGATTGGCTTCGAACCCTTGAGAGCATGTTCCAATACAGCCGCATCCCCGAGGAAGAGAAAGTATTATGTGCTCTATTGCAGGGAAGTGCAGGCCATTGGTGGGACACCATCTTGGCAATCAAGGACCCGATCACGATGAGCTGGGATCGCTTCAAAGAACTCTTCAGGAGCAAGTACTTTACTGCTCCAATTCGAGCCCAGAGAATGAATGAGTTCATTAACCTGCGACAAGGAACAATGACAGTGGCTGAATATATCAGGAAATTTGAACAGTTGTCGAGGTTTGCCACTCACATGGTAAGCACTGATTCCCTGAAGATTGAACGCTTCTTGGAGGACCTAAAGCCAAAACTGTATCGCGACGTGAATATGGTCGGGCTTCAGGGAATCACTTATGCACAGACCGCAGAACGGGCTCTAGTAGCCGAACAGGCCGAGACCCGAATTATCCGCGCACAAGAGGCAAAAAGAAAATTTGTGCAAGGAACGCAATGGAGTGGAGGGAACCAGAAGAAACGGTTTTTCCCAAAGGGCGCAAAGCCTAATTTCCAGAATAGACCTGGACCACCCCAACAACCAAATCAGTTACCGCCAAGGTTTCCCGCACCGTACCAAATTGTCCAAGGTGTGGGAGACGACATTTTGGTATTTGTCCTCCACAGACTAATAACTGTTTCAGATGCGGAAGGCCAGGGCATTATGCGAAACAATGCCCAGAGAACACTTCTGGAAGTCAAGCTGCAGGCCAGGCGAGGCCACCAACTGTACCAGCTCGTGTATATACCATGACGTCCGAGGAAGCAGAGACCGACCCGTCAGTAGTAGCAGGTATCTTATCTATACACCATACCCCAACATGCATATTAATAGATTCAGGAGCCACGCATTCATTTGCATCATCTAAATACGTGGCGAGACTTGGGATTACACCTCAACAATCCGATTGTGAGTATAACGTTACCATTCCACATGGGGCTTCAACCCGAACTAGCCTAATCTTACGAGATTGCCCAGTATTAGTTAGTGATAGAGAACTACATGTAGACCTCATAATCATTCCGATGAACGATTATGAAGTAATCTTAGGAATGGACTGGCTGTCTGAATATGGGGCTGTGATCGATTGTAACCATAAGACAGTCACGTTTAACTTAGAGAGAAGTGAACCGTTCATCTTTACTGGAACAACTAAAGGCAAAGGTATTCCGAAGATTTCGGCATTGAAGGCACGACGTTTGATCAAGGCGGGATGTGAAGCATACCTCATTTTTGCAATAACATCAGAGGAACGCTTGTCCCCGAAATTAGAAGAAATTTCAGTAGTACGAGAATTTCCCGATGTCTTTCCAGAAGATTTACCAGGACTCCCTCCTGATCGTGAGATCCAATTCACGATCGATTTAATACCAGGAGCTGCACCAATTTCGAAGGCTCCTTATCGATTAGCTCCAACCGAATTGAAGGAACTGAAAGAGCAGCTAGATGAATTATTACAGAAGGGATTCATTCAGCCTAGCTTCTCACCATGGGGAGCACCAGTGCTGTTTGTTAAAAGAAGGATGGATCGATGCGACTATGTATCGATTACAGAGAACTGAATAAGATCACAATCAAGAACAAGTATCCTCTGCCGAGAATTGATGATCTATTTGATCAATTGCAAGGTGCAACGGTGTTCTCAAAGATAGACTTAAGATCAGGATATCACCAGTTGAAGATTCGAGAGGAAGACGTTCCAAAGACCGCTTTCAGTACAAGATATGGACACTACGAGTTCTTAGTCATGCATTTTGGGCTGACTAATGCACCAGCGGCGTTCATGGACCTGATGAATCGCGTGTTCAAGCCATTTCGGGACAAGTTTGTCATCGTATTTATCGATGATATCCTTATCTATTCTAAGACAAAGGAGGAACATGGACAACACTTGAAGATCGTCCTTGAGATATTACGAGAAAAAGAGTTATACGCTAAATTCAAGAAATGCGAGTTCTGACTGAATCAAGTCGCATTTTTGGGACACGTTATCTCTGGAGCAGGAATTTCCGTAGACCCAAGCAAGATCGAAGCTATAAATAATTGGCCCCAACCAACCAATGTCACCGAAGTACGTAGTTTTCTTGGCCTAGCGGGGTATTACAGAAAGTTTATTAAAGACTTCTCGAAGATCGCCTCAACATTAACGAAGTTGACAAAAAAGAACACCCCATTTCACTGGAGCGACGCATGCGAACAAAGTTTTCAAGAATTAAAAAGACAACTCACGTCGGCCCCAGTTCTGACGATACCCACAGGGACCGGAGGATTTTCAGTACACAGCGATGCTTCGAAAAATGGTCTAGGATGTGATTAATGTAAAATGGGAACGTGGTTGCGTATGCTTCCCGACAGTTAAAAGAATATGAAAAGAATTATCCGACTCATGATTTGGAGCTCGCCGCAGTAGTCTCTGCTTTGAAGATCTGGAGGCACTATCTATACGCTGAACGATGCGAAATTTTCACGGACCACAAGAGTCTGAAATACTTCTTCACCCAGAATGAGTTAAATATGAGGCAGCGACGGTGGCTGGAGCTTGTTAAAGATTATGACTGCGTAATTAATTAGCACCCAGGCAAAGCAAATGTGGTCGCCGATGCGTTAAGCCGAAAATCTGTGAGCGTGGAGCTACAACAATTCGAGGTGGTAATAGTACAATTGGGCGAACTTGAAGGGAAATTGGCGGCACTAACCCTCCAACCTACATTAATAGAACAGATCGGGAATGCGGAAGAGAAGGATGAATTCTATTTGAAGATTAAAGGCGTACAAAAAGAAGAAATGCCCTCTGATTTTGAAATGCAAATTGATGGAGGCTTACGTTACAAGAATCGTTTATACATTCCGAACGACGCGGAGCTTCGAAGAACTATTATGACAGAGGCACCCGCTACGGCTTATTCAGTACACCCAGGAGCTACGGAAATGTATCGAGATCTACGAAACAACTATTGGTGCCCAGGAATAAAGAGAGAAATTGCAACATTCGTAAGTCAATGTCTGACTTGCCAACAAATAAAAGCAGAACACCAACGACCGGCAGGGACATTACAATCTTTGCCAATACCTGAATGGAAATGGGACCATATCACGATGGACTCGTCGTTGGCTTGCCGAAAACAGTGAAAGGCCACGACGCTATTTGGGTAATCGTTGATCGATTGACCAAATCTGCCCACTTTTTGCCGATCAATTCGACATTCTCCTGGAGCGATACGCAGAATTATATGTGCAAGAAATAGTTCGACTCCATGAGTTCCAATTTCGATCATTTCCGACCGCGATTCGAGGTTCCTCTCTAAGTTCTGGTGAGCTTGCAGAAGGCAATGGGGACCAAACTTTCTTTCAGTACTGCCTATCATCCCCAAACTGACGGGCAGTCAGAACGAACAATCCAGACATTAGAAGATATGTTAAGGGCGTGCGTACTCGATTTTAAAGGAAATTGGAGCCGATATCTTCCATTGATCGAATTCTATTACAACAACAGCTATCACGCGACGATTGGAATGGCTCCTTATGAAGCCTATACGGACGCAAATGCAATCTCCAATTCACTGGGATGAAGTTGGAGAACGGGCGATACTAGGCCCTGACCTAGTGCAAGAAATGACGGAAGCAATATCAAAGGTACGTGAACGGATGAAGACGACTCAAAGCAGACAGAAAAGCTACGCAGACCAAAGGCGTAGACCACTGGAATTTCAACCAGAGGACTATGTGTTCCTAAAAGTGTCCCCGATGAAAGACGTAAAGTGGTTTGGAAGGAAAGGCAAGTTGAGCCCGAGGTATATAGGAGCGTTTCGTATCCTTAGAAAAGTCGGCGGAGTCGCATACCAGCTTGAACTACCGAATTCGCTAGCTCAAGTGCATGACGTCTTTCACGTATCGACGTTACGAAAATATATCGCAGATCCAAGCCATGTATTAAACACTGAAAGTTTTCATCAACAACTCAAACCAAATTTGAGTTACGAGGAAAAACCAGTGGAGATCCTTATGTATGATATGAAACGGTTACGGAATAAAGAAATTCTGTTAGTCAATGTCTTATGGCAGAATCAGTCCACGGAGGAAGCTACGTGGGAACGGGAAGACGATATGAGAAACCACTACCCTGAGCTATTTCTCCCTACCTGATTTCGGGGGCGAAATCCCTTTTAAGGGGGGAAGGATGTAGTACCCGAGTCCCGCACGTAAGTTGGCCAATAAATATGCCTGCATATTATATGCTTATGTGACTGCATGTTATGTGTGTATATGATTCCACGCTAATTTGTACAATCCTATACGAGTTTATGTGCTATTAGGAAATTCTAACCTAGTAGAAATTGGGTGAAACATAGAAGGGATTATAATTAAAGCATATAATTTTCGGTAGGAACTAGTTACAAAGAAATCCAGAATATTGAACTACGTGATAGTTTAAATAATGGATTTGGTTACGTAAGGAACTAAGAATGGATTTTTGGGGATAAACATTGCTAAAAACCTAACGTCATTTGTTTAGGTGAACACGCTAACTAATTGACAAGGGAGGAAAACTAAAACATTAAAATAATATAGATTAGTAAGATATGATAAACATTAAAGAACCCTCAACGTCATTTGATAAATTCCACACGCAACAAGAAGATAATAACCGAGAAAAGTACAAAACAAAACCCTAGAATCGTGAAACATAAAACTCGAGAACTCAAGACCAGAAGAAACGAAGAGCTGAATCCTAAGCTAGGAGTGGTATGAAATTTCTATCCCAACTTGTATATTTAAATATAAGTCTAGCATATTAAGATCTAATATCATGTTTTAGAGAACTGAAATCAGTAGAAAAATTTCGTTAGTTAGTGATCTGATAAGCCAGCAAAGTCACATGTTTTACCGTTCATATGAGATTTATACTGTTCTTATTAATATACTTTTTGATCGAAAATCTCGAGTGATAATAGGATCTTACAGGTTTAAATTGCGGATACTATGTCAAAATGTATTAATTAATATTGAGATCTATGTTCATATCGACATCTTGATATAGACATCGAGATCCTTGTATATAGTTTAAATATCGAACACAAGTTGAAATTAAGTGCTATTTAGTCTAAATCTCGAAATCATAGTATGTCTTATGTCGATATCTTATTTTACCACCAAGCTCGACATCTATCCTAGGATACATATCGAGATTTAGGTTGAAATCTACTTTTATATGATATCGAAATTAATTCAGGAACATATCGAGATCTACTCCCAAGAAAGACATCGAAATTCATGTCGGTTCTGAAATTTACTTCGAAATTTTCATATAACATCTCGACATTCTTAATTATATTATCAGTATATATCTCGAAATCATTGTCGAGATTCTTAAGTGTTATTTGATATTGAAATTATTGTAGAACATGTCGAGTTCTTAACTCGAGATCCATTAAGTTCATATCGAGATTTAACTTAGAAATATTATATATTATATTAAGAAGCTCGACACACATTAAAGGCTATGTCGAGATCAAGTTCGAATTTCATGTACAGACCAAGCTCGAAATCATTAGTTTATATCGAGATTTTTGTGCATTAATTAAATGTCGAGAATTATCCATGTCGAGATCCGCTAATAATGCAATGATAAGAGGCGCACAGTCAGCAATGGTCAGCCGCGACGTGATCAACGGCACACCCAGGTAGCGTACCGGCAGCGACCCAGTCGAGAACCCCATAATGGCTTGCAATGTTCCCGTACTGGCCTCACCTCTCCTGGAGATGTTCATCTCGCTCTTGCCGGGGTTAGCACGAAGGCCCGATATAGTCGCGAAGTGATCTAGACTCTCCTTCAAGACGCGCACGGAACCCTCATCCGCATGAGAGAACAGAAGTAGGTCGTCGGCGAAGGATAGCATGAACATATTTGTGGGTTCGCATCACCAATGATACCTAAAGCATCCACTTTGCCGAATCCGTTCCTGTATAATACCCTGCAAAACATCCATAACCAATGTAAAAAGGTACGGAGACAGAGGGTCACCTTGCCGAAGACCACGCCGCCCTTTGAAATATCCTTCGGGCCGACCATTGATATTGATAGAAAAGAAGTCGTGAGACAAGAACGGATCCATCCTATGAAGGTGGGGTGGAAGTGTAGTGCCTCAAGTGTGATCAGGAGGAAGTCCCACTCGACCATATCGTAAGCCTTAGCTAGATCCACTTTGAACGCCACTCTTTCAGGTAGCCCAGCGCTATTATTCCCATGACATATTTATTAAGCCAGAAGGATGTTATCTGTGATATGCCGGCCTGGGATGAACGCCGTCTGAGTAGGATGGACGAGCTTCCCCAAGCATCCCCTGAGTCGATTGGCAATCACCTTCGAGATGACCTTGTAGAGGACATTGCAGCATGATATGGGTCTAAAGTCCCTCGCAGTCCTAGGGTTCTCCCCCTTTGGGATAAGGGTAATAAGCGTCGAATTCAGTTCCCCCAGCAGATGACCATTCCTGAAGAACTCTTTTATGGCGTTCGTGGTATCCGTCCCGATTATATCCCATGCATGCTTATAAAACTTAGCCGAGTAACCATCCGGTCCTGGAGATTTGTTGTCACCTATGGAGAATAGCGCCTTCTTAATCTCCGTATCAGTAACCGGCCCCACCAACGTGTAATACTCGTAAATTTTAGTACGGGATTTTGATGTAATTAAATGGGTATGAATTAGGGAGTTTAATAAGAAATGATGTTGCGAAACAAAAATATAAGTTTTAATCATCCCAAAAATATTTCAAAAATTAACCAAAGAAATATAAAAATAATTTTAAGGATTAAAGATGTTGGGGATAAAAATAAACAATATAGGAACTTATAATGTTGGATTATTTAATATACATATATATAATTTTTTTTCGAAGTTAACTAAAGAAATTCAATGCAATTTATACAAATTAGATAAGATAGTTGGGCTGTAAGGGAATTAATTAAGTTTATGTTAAAGGCCCACATGATTGAAGAAAGAGCATGTAAATAGTTGCTTAAGGACTAGGGAAAAAACTCGTCACCAACTAATCACATCATCACGAAATTCTAAGCGATATGCATAGTTAATACATATACGTGAACTTGAGGAAAAAGGAACAATTTTATTCACAAGAGAAGATAAGAATAGAAGCTATCGAAGTTGAACAAAAATTCACTGAAGCCTTAACCATTTGAGAAGTCGACTTTTTGAAGTAAGGTATGAGATATTCTATGCATGAAATTGATTGCTCTTAACATATTTTAGTTGTAGATGCCTAACGTGACTCAGGATAAAATGCTACAAGAACTCGAGAGTTGGAGAAAACAAGGAAACCCTAGATTCATAATGATTTTAGTAATTTGAGAGCTAACAACGCATAGAGTGTTCATAAGGACTATTATACCCTGTAGAAAACTTGGTATTTTAGAGTGTAAGAGTTTCTGAGTTTGAAATGATTTTTGGAAACGATACTGATGGATATATATTTTAGGGTTTTTGAGGGAGGATCTCGATTTTTTAGAACAATCTCGACAAAAATGCGTGTGTCTTCAAATATTTTGAATATATCGAGAAGTAGATAAATATCGATACATGTTAGTGGTATGAAGATGTCGATATGTGTAAGGTCTCGACATTTGTTTAAGCAGGTAGAAGTCGAGACATATATATATGTAATAAGACGATATCGATATGTAAGGTCCCGACATTTTATAAGGTTTCGACTTAGATCTCGGCAAGCTTGTAATATATCGACATTTGTTACCTCGACATTTAATAAAGTCTCGACAATGGTCTCGATATTTATGTTGGTAGAAACCTCGATATTTGTATTAATATTTCGACAAGAAGATATCGATAGCATAGTGGTCTCGACATTTTGTAAAGTTTCGATATATGGTCTCGAAGTTTATTTTTTTAATGTAGAGAAGATATCGACATTTTATTCTAAGCAGTCTCGACATTTATTCTTTTCTCACTTAGTAGCTCGACATGTTATTTATCTCGACATTTACATTTAACTAGGTCTCGACATCCTTAGTCTCGTTTCGACATTTTCAATGTTGTTTCGACATTTAATCAAATCTCGACATATTACAATGATTTCGACTTTTTCAAGAAATGTCGACATTTGTAGGTTCGCCTTCTATCAGCTAGGCAATTCGACATCTTCCGATCACTCACATCTCGACATTTTCTATTATGCTAAAACTCGACATTTCATTTTTAATCAAGGTCTCGACATTATTAATAGGTCTCGATATTGTTTAAGGGACTCGATATTTGTATTGGTAAGAATTCGAAGTTACAAAGCTTCGACGTTTTGTAGAAATTAATCTCGACATTTTATTAGATGATTTCGACATTTTGGTTTAGTTAATAAATTTTCGGTATTTTAGGATTTTGTTATATTCTAGGGTTTTCAATATTTTAGGGTTTATTTATTTTTAGGAATATCATTATTTTTAAGTTTTCATAAATTTTAGGGTTGTCCATAATTAGAGTTTGGGAACTTAAAAACTTACACAGTTTAGTAAATATACTACTACGATAATATTTATTATATTCAGAGGATCGAAATATAGAGACTACGCCAGACCTTCTATTTGACTGTAGCAGGAGGACAGGTAGGTGGATTATCCATCTACGATACGTAAACACAAATGTGAATTTATGTGTTTCCATGAGACTCTGTGATTTAAGTGACTTATGTGATTTACGTGTTTTACGTATGTTTTATGTGACATCACGTTTCATGTGTATCACGTATATGCATGACATCGCACGACATGGTGAGGGATAATGACCACATTAGTGGTGACACCTTAAGACTTAAGGTGTCGATTGAGCGCGGTAGTGTGTGCCGATTTTGGCAGTCAGACTCGTAGCAGAGTTGAGGTTGGACTCGCTGGGCACCTGACGCGAGACAGACGTGAGCGATCTGTCTACTCGGGCGTGAGCGACCCGAGGTGCAAACCGTCTGACGAGTTGTGTAGCGGAAGGGGCGACCTGATAGGAGGACGTTGACGTGATCGATCAGCGCACTATCGGCGTGGGCACCGCTAGTCTGTCGTTAGCGACCAGACGATATATTTTAGTTTATTGCGCGCGAGGTGCCGAGTCCATCCTAGGGCCCTGACATTGAGATACGATAGAAATGTGAGAACGAGCGTGCATTATATCATGTTGCGAGAATTGGGAGTTGGGAATGAGTGCACGCTGCATTGCATTTTATTCACCTACTGGGCAATTCGCTCAGTGTTTACGTGTTGTAGGTATCGAGTTTGACGCTGACACGCGTCAAGACTGAGGCGGCTGGTGGCGGTGCTCCACGGACTTTTGAGGGCGGGGCGGTACATGGATGAAGACCTGTGGAGCGGCGATAGGGTTTTTAATGTTTTGACATTTTGGGGCTTCGGCCCATTGTACAGATACTATTATGTAAAATAATATTTTGTGGGATTATAATATCTTTTAGGAAAAAGTTTTAATTAGACGGGCCTTCCGCGGCTTACGTTGCGGAAATCCGCCAATAATTCTAATTAGAAAAGTAGGGTCGCCACAGGTGGTATCAGAGCTTTGGCTTTAGATTCTGCAGACTGTCCATGTACTGCCGCTCAAAAGCCTGGAGAACCAGCCTGGCCTGTAAGTTCAATATTTGATTTCATTATTACGTGTTATTTGATATGTGCTCTGTGTGAATAATTGTAGAAATAGATAAAAATGCCGAAAGGACGTCGAGATGTAGGCAGTTCTAGCCATAGGGCGGGGTCTGAATCCCCACCAAATGACGACCGCTCTACTATCCATCAATTGACCGATCTGATCCGACGACAGTCGGATCAAATCAACGACTTGATCCATCACCGAAGCTCATCGGAACATTCCCCGCAACCTGAGCGAGTAGAATTAATCGGGGAACGATTTCGAAAGCTAAACCCCCCAATATTTACGGAAGCTACCAATCCTGCGGTGGCTGAAGATTGGATAGGCACCATAGAAGATATGTTTATCTATAGTCGAGTACCTGACAACGAAAAGGTTCTTTGTGCCGTTTCCCTTTTCCGAGAAAATGCGCGTTATTGGTGGAACACCGTAAAGGTGTTGGAGAGCCCAATGACAATGACTTGGGAAAGGTTTAGAGAGCTCTTCTTCAACAAATACTTTACGGCACATGATCAAGAACAAAGGATGTACGAGTTCATGAGCTTGAAGCAAGGGAGCATGCCGGTGGCGGAGTACATCCGTCGATTTGAAGAATTATCTCGATTTGCTCCGCAGTTAGTGGCGACTAATTCGTTGAAAGTGACCAGGTTCATCAAGGGACTTAAACCCGAAATATATCGGGATTTAAGTATTGCGGGTGCACGCCAACTAGAGTTTATGCAAGTAACGGAACGTGCCCTAATCGCGGAACAAGCGGAGTCGGTCGTGGTAGAAGCCCAGGAAGCGAAAAAGAGGAGAGAGGCCCAACAAGGAAGCGGAGGAGATAAGAAACGCCAATTCTTCGGCAAGGGTCCTAATACCCAATGGAACCGTCAGGGCCAACAAAACTGGCAACCGAGACCAATACAGGGACCGATCAACATCCCCAATCGACCTCAAAATGTCGCGCCCCAGTGTCGACAATGCGGGCGTTATCATTTCGGGGCCTGCTTCGGAGCAAGGCAGGTTCCGCAGTGCTTCCGGTGCGGAAAGGTCGGTCACTTTGCTAGAGCTTGTACGGAGAATTTACCTCTAGTACGGAACCCGGCCCAACCGCCGATGCGACCTCCACCTGTTCCCGCGAGAGTTTTTACTTTGACAAATGAGGAGGCCGAGGCGAATCCTTCTGTTGTGACGGGTACGTTAACTATCTATAACGTGCCCACTTCTGTGCTTATTGATTCTGGAGCCACACATTCATTTGTGTCGGCTAAGTACGTGGCGAAGGTAGGAATATCCCCTACCTCATCCGAATGCAACTATGTAGTTACTCTACCTCATGGGGATCCGACGCATACCAACCAAGTACTGCGAGGATGCGTCGTAAGTATTGAGGGTAGGAACTTGAGCGTCGACCTGATTGTAATCCCGATGAACGACTATGATGTCATCTTCGGAATGGATTGGCTTTCAAGATATGGAGCCATCATAGATTGTAACAAGAAGGTCGTTAAATTCCAGCTGCCTGAAGAAGAAGCATTCACTTTTTCGGGTAAAGCGAATAAGAATAGTATTCCACGAATATCAGCTCTAAAGGCGACGACTCTTGAGGTCAAGTTGTGAGTCCTATCTCGTGTATGCGGTGAAGGCAGAGGAGTTACCTCAGCCTGAACTGAAAGACGTACCGATAGTTAACGAATATGCCGATGTACTTCCCGATGATCTCCCGGGGTTACCCCCTGATCGAGAAATACAGTTCACGATTGATTTGATGCCGGGGTCTGCCCCAATCTCTAAAGCTCCATATCGCCTAGCGCCTAATGAATTGAAGGAATTGAAGGAACAACTGGAGGATTTACTGCAGAAAGGGTTTATTCAACCCAGTTTTTCACCGTGGGGAGCACCAGTCTTATTTGTACGAAAGAAGGATGGGTCGATGCGACTATGTATCGACTATAGAGAATTGAACAAGATCACGATCAAGAATAAATATCCGTTGCCGAGGATCGATGATCTGTTTGACCAACTACAAGGTGCTACGGTATTCTCGAAAATTGATCTCCGTTCGGGATACCATCAGTTAAGGATCAGGGAGACCGATGTTCCTAAAACAGCGTTCAGTACGAGGTACGGCCATTACGAGTTTCTGGTCATGCCTTTTGGACTGACAAATGCCCCAGCTGCTTTTATGGACTTGATGAATCGAGTCTTTAAAGACTACCTCGATCGGTTTGTTATCGTCTTCATCGACGATATTTTGATCTATTCTAAGACAAGAGACGAACACGAAAGCCATCTGAGAACCGTCTTAGGAATCCTGCGAGAGAAACAACTCTACGCCAAATTCAAGAAGTGTGAATTCTGGCTTGAGCAAGTAGCTTTCTTGGGACACGTGATTTCTGGGAACGGAATCTCGGTGGACCCGAGTAAGATCGAAGCTGTGAATAACTGGCAACAACCTACTAATCCTACTGAGGTCCGAAGTTTTCTAGGACTTGCGGGATATTACCGTAAGTTCATAGCTGACTTCTCTAGCATCGCCTCGACACTGACGAACCTTACTAGAAAGAATATACCTTTCAAGTGGACTGAAGCGTGCGAACAAAGTTTCCAGGAACTAAAGAAACGACTTACTACAGCTCCTGTTTTAACTATACCCTCGGAACTGGAGGATTCTCGATCTACAGCGACGCCTCGAAGAACGGACTGGGATGTGTATTGATGCAGAACGGCAAAGTAATTGCTTACGCCTCCCGACAACTGAAGGAATACGAGAAGAACTACCCGACCCATGACCTAGAACTAGCAGCAGTGGTATTCGTTTTAAAGATCTGGAGGCATTACCTTTACGGAGAAAGGTGTGAGATTTTCACTGACCATAAAAGCTTGAAGTACTTCTTCACCCAGAAGGAGTTAAACATGCGACAACGTCGATGGCTGGAGCTCGTAAAAGACTACGACTGCGTTATCAATTATCATCCGGGCAAAGCGAACGTAGTCACAGACGCGCTCAGTCGAAAGGCGATTAGCACAGAATTGCACAGACTTGGAGTGGAAATAGTTGACTTAGGTGAAGTTGAAACGAAACTAGCAACACTAACTCTTCAGCCTACGTTGCTAGAACAAATCCGAAAGGCCCAAGTAGATGACGAATTTTATCTAAAGGTGAAAGATGCACTCCCCGACGACTTTGCAATCCGAGAAGACGGAACTTTACTTTACAAGAATCGACTGTACGTGCCTAGCGACGAGGAGATACGACGAACGATTATGGCAGAAGCGCACACAACTACCTACTCCGTACATCCGGGCTCGACCAAAATGTACCAAGACTTGCGAATCACGTATTGGTGGCCAGGAATGAAAAAGGACATAGCGGAGTTCGTAAATCGATGTATGACGTGCCAGTTGATCAAAGCTGAACACCAGCGACCAGCTGGAACTCTACAGCCCTTACCGATACCCGAATGGAAGTGGGATCATATTACTATGGATTTCGTCGTTGGTTTACCAAAGACGACGAATGGCCATGACGCTATCTGGGTGGTGGTAGACCGCCTGACGAAATCAGCCCATTTCCTTCCAATCAGTTCTACTTTTTCCATGGAACGCTATGCTGAATTGTATATTCAGGAAATTGTTCGACTCCATGGAATTCCAATCTCTATTGTCTCGGATCGAGATTCGAGATTTCTATCCAACTTTTGGCAGAGCTTACAAAAAGCGATGGGTACTAAACTCTCGTTCAGTACTGCTTTCCCCAGACTGACGGACAGTCTGAACGGACGATCCAAACCCTTGAGGACATGTTACGCGCGTGCGTGCTAGACTTCAAGGGAAACTGGAGTAAGTACTTACCGCTGATCGAAGTTTCTTACAACAATAGCTTCCATGCTACGATCGGAATGGCACCGTACGAGGCATTGTACGGGCGTAAGTGCCGATCTCCTATCCATTGGGATGAAATAGGCGAACGAGCCCTATTAGGACCGGATATGATTCGAGAAATGACAGAAGCTGTCACAAAAATTCGAGAAAGGATGCGAACCGCACAGAGTCGTCAGAAGAGTTATGCAGATCATCACCGATGACCCTTGGAGTTCGCAGAAGACGATCAAGTATTTCTAAAGATTTCCCCAATGAAAGGAGTAAAGCGTTTTGGAAAGAAGGGCAAGCTAAGTCCCAGATACATAGGCCCCTTCAAGATAGTCAAACGAGTCGGTGAGGTTGCGTATCAGTTAGACTTACCGGCTTCCCTATCACAAGTTCACGACGTATTTCACGTATCGACGTTACGAAAATACGTCGCGGACCCGAGTCATGTGATTCAGAACGAGCTTCTTTATCAACAGCTCAAGCCTGACTTGAGTTACGAAGAGAAGCCCGTAGAAATTCTGATGTACGAGTCGAAACGATTACGGAATAAGACCATTCCGTTAGTTAAGGTTTTGTGGCGGAATCAATCAGTTGAGGAAGGCACGTGGGAACGTGAGGATGATATGAGAGCTCGTTATCCCGAATTATTCCAGTTGGCGTAATTTCGGGGACGAAATTCTTTTAAGGGGAGGAGAATGTAATACCCGTAAATTTTAGTACGGGATTTTGATGTAATTAAATGGGTATGAATTAGGGAGTTTAATAAGAAATGATGTTGCGAAACAAAAATATAAGTTTTAATCATCCCAAAAATATTTCGAAAATTAACCAAAGAAATATAAAAATAATTTAAGGATTAAAGATGTTGGGAATAAAAATAAACAATATAGGAACTTATAATGTTGGATTATTTAATATACATATATATAATTTTTTTTCGAAGTTAACTAAAAAATTCAATGCAATTTATACAAATTAGATAAGATAGTTGGGCTGTAAGGGAATTAATTAAGTTTGTGTTAAAGGCCCACATGATTGAAGAAAGAGCATGTAAATAGTTGCTTAAGGACTAGGGAAAAAATTCGTCACCAACTAATCACATCATCACGAAATTCTAAGCGATATGCATAGTTAATACATATACGTGAACTTGAGGAAAAAGGAACAATTTTATTCACAAGAGAAGATAAGAATAGAAGCTATCGAAGTTGAACAAAAATTCACTGAAGCCTTAACCATTTGAGAAGTCGACTTTTTGAAGTAAGGTATGAGATATTCTATGCATGAAATTGATTGCTCTTAATATATTTTAGTTGTAGATGCCTAACGTGACTCAGGATAAAATGCTACAAGAACTCGAGAGTTGGAGAAAACAAGGAAACCCTAGATTCATAATGATTTTAGTAATTTGAGAGCTAACAACGCATAGAGTGTTCATAAGGACTATTATACCCTGTAGCAAACTTGGTACTTTAGAGTATAAGAGTTTCTGAGTTTGAAATGATTTTTGGAAACGATACTGATGGATATATATTTTAGGGTTTTTGAGGGAGGATCTCGATTTTTTAGAACAATCTCGACAAAAGTGCGTGTGTCTTCAAATATTTTGAATATATCGAGAAGTAGATAAATATCGATACATGTTAGTGGTATGAAGATGTCGATATGTGTAAGGTCTCGACATTTGTTTAAGCAGGTAGAAGTCGAGACATATATATATGTAATAAGAAGATATCGATATGTAAGGTCCCGACATTTTATAAGGTTTCGACTTAGATCTCGGCAAGCTTGTAATATATCGACATTTGTTACCTCGACATTTAATAAAGTCTCGACAATGGTCTCGATATTTATGTTGGTAGAAACCTCGATATTTGTATTAATATTTCGACAAGAAGATATCGATAGCATAGTGGTCTCGACATTTTGTAAAGTTTCGATATATGGTCTCGAAGTTTATTTTTTTGTCGAGGTCAAGGCGACACAAAACGGGTTCTTTAAGTTCCGTTTTGAGTCCGAGGAGGCGATGAACCGTGTGTTGGACGGAGGCCCGTGGCTTATGCATGGGCAGCCTCTATTTCTTGAGGCATGGCGGCCGGGCATGGCTCTTGATAAGCGGGACCAATCTGAGGTTCCTCTTTGGATTCGATTATGGCACGTGCCCGGGGAATTCTGGACTCCGGAAGGCCTCGGTGTTGTGGCTAGTGCGGTTGGGCGTCCATTGTTTACGGATGGTGGGACGACCAATATGACTCGTATTGACTTTGCGCGAGTTTGTGTCATGAAGAAGTTAGATGAGCCGTTTATCGACAAGTTTCAGATTCGCCTACCGAATGCCGATGGTGGATGGGATGGGAGTGTTCTTGTAAGGGTCGAGTATGAATGGAAGCCAACAAAATGCGGGGAGTGTGAATCTTGGATGCATTCAACGGCCGCATGTCTACGGAATAAGGGGAAAACCCCGGCCCGGGTCCAACCTCGGCGTCGCGCAAACGAGTCGGTTGAAGCCCAACCCGATCGTGAATGGAAACGTGTGGGCCGCAAGGGAAAAGCGAAAGTTACGGACCACGACATGGGGGCAACGGCCAGTCGGCTTTCTCACGACGAGCCACGGATTAATCCTAATCCGCCGCCTAGACAAAGCTCGCCGAGACTCACTTCCCCAAGAAGTAGCCCGCCTCGGCCGAATGGAGTGGCGGCTCTCTCGAAGGTGGCCGGAGCTGATAGGAACTCCTTCTCGGTACTTCAGGGTCTCTCTGAATCTGGTGATATACCTTCTACATCCTCGGGTCCTAATTCGGCGCGCTTGGACACAAACATCTCACTTTTGCTAATGTTGGCCTTTAATCCCGAGAGGGCGGCAAAGAGGTCGAGACTCCGTTTGAAGACTCCAACAGACTCGACATCCGCATGAGAAAACAAGAGAAGGTCATCCGCAAACGTGAGCATGAAAAGTGAAGTTGCCTCACAATTCCAGTGATAGCGAAAATTAGCGCTGATTCTAATACCATCCTCAATGATGCCATGCAAGACCTCCATAACCAAAGTAAATAAATAAGGTGAAATCGGATCACCTTGCCGAAGACCCCTACGCCCTTTAAAATAGCCCGCCGGTGTACCATTGATGTTGATCGAAAAGAAAGGAGTGGTCAAGCAAGCCCGAATCCAGCCCACGAAGGTCGGGTGGAAGTTAAGTGCCATTATCCGTCAGGATATTCCAAAGTAGTCTCATGAGAAGCGCCTTGTTGCTCCCTTGTTCGCCCCTAACGTTCGACCTTTTGAATGAAAGAGGGTTAGAATGTTAGTACATTGTTTTCCTTAGCTAATTCATCGAATCATGAATTTCGTCATATTTATTATTTAGGCTTGTATTAAGTCCCTCGACTCCAAGTCAATTGATTTGCCTTATTGAATTCCCTAAGTAAGTTGATTTCTATAGCACATCATTTCAATTATACCTCTCGGTGAAAGTGTTTGCTTTAGGGTTAGGTTTCGATTGAGCTCTAGTTAGCTCAATTTCACCTAAGTTTCTACCCTTAAGAATTTTCCGACTTACAACATTTAACTTCGTTACATGCCAAACTCGGCGAAAGTCATTCGATTGCAAGGTTTCGCCCGATTGATTTCGTCCAACCGAATTTCTGATTTACATTAGTTTCGCCCGAAACACATGCGTTAGTTGCTTTCGATCGAAAGTCATTTTGTCAGTCACTTTCGATCGAAACCCTTCTATCCCAAATTCCAATTTCGATTGGTAGTTATCCTAAGTTAGTTTCGCCCGAAAGTGCATGTGAGTGTAAGTGAGTTTCGCCGCGTTTTTTCGTCACCCTTGCATCATCATCATTTCGCCCGAAACTGTGAACATCATAAGAGTTTCGCCCGATGCCAATTTCAATTGATTTGGGAATTTCGCCGTGTGATTGCGTCATCGTGACATCATCCCAGCTTCGCCCGACGTTGCATGTGTGTGGAGGTCGATTTAAATCAATTGCATGGGCTTGAGGTGGAGTTTCGCCGCGTGGTGACGTCTGCATGACGTCCTCTTGGTTTCGGTCGAAACCATATAGGGGTTAAGGGATCATTTGTTCAATTTGAGGGTTTCTATCGATTCCACTTTCGATCGATTAGTGTTTCGCCCGAAACCCTAGTATTACCATTCTACTTTCGATTGATTATTATACACGTTGAGGGGAGTTTCGATCGAAACTCATAAATTACTCAATTCACTAACTAAATCATGAAGTTAGTCGAAACTTATCTTATCCTATTCCAGCTTCGCCCGAATGTGCTAGGTTTCGATCGAAACTCATGATAAAATTACTTTTCGACTTTCGATTGAGACCTTCAAACATTCATCCGCTCGAAACTGCTTTGAAGTCCCTATTCCCAGATTGCTTACGCTCTATGGGACATCTCTCGACCCAAAAACATCTTAGGTTAGCTCGAATTCATCCTAGGCTAAGGTAGCAAGTCCTAAAATAGTTTTAGGTTAGCCGAATCCTAACAAGCTCAAGGCTAGAAATTTCATGGTTTTCGAGTCATTCGAGCCGTAATTTATCGTGCATTTAGTCCTAAAATGTGTAAATCCTTGAACAAAGCGTTAAAATCGTAGTTAGAAGATGATACCTAGTCCCACGCTCGCTCGTTTTGTGTCTCGGCTTCTCCTTCCTCCTTGCTCGTTATCTCGTTGGTGTTTGACTTTGGTGGACTTGAAATTACTTTCTAAATGGGAATTAAGTGGCTAAAGCCTTATGTAACGAAAATATCCCTTGTTTTAGGGATAATTGTCTCAAAAATTACTCCTGGGTCCTTGTTAGGCCTAATTCTTCATCTCTAGTCCACTTAAGGTTTCAATTCGTAATTTCACTCATAGCCTAATCTTTCTTGGCCTATTTCACATCCCGAATTAATTTCCACGAGATGTCCTAATCTCGTAAGCCCCTAAGGCACATAAGTAACGTAAAGGCACATAAATCACAAGATCATACTTCGCTAATTTATTGGCCCTAAACACTTACGGGAACCCGGGTGCTACAACAACCCCATTTTTTCTACCTCTCTTTATAAAGAGGTGGAGCTCATCTCTAGTTTTTTTCTCACCTTTTTTTGTGTTGATTGTTTTTCCTATATCCCCTTATGGAAGTATTTGTTGTTGGGAATATGCCCTTCTGAATTCCGATATTCAAGGAAAGATGAATAAGAGGTTATTTAATCTATGTAATATTCGCAATTTGTTTTATATCTCAATTGATAAAGGCATGTTATTCTTTTTATCATATATTCTAAAAGGCATTAAGAAGATAAATTGAATAAAACTCAAACGTCTGAGATTATCGATTCTGCTTGGCAGAGAGGGGGCACCGATAGACTATTACTCTCTCTGAGGTTAAAATATTCTACAAGTTAATATCTCCGGTAGGGTGGCCTGATCGATCCGATAAACTTGATTGTCAACGAGACCGATGTGACTGTCAGTCGTTCACTCAGGGGAGTGGGAGCTCGTTGTTGGGATTGGGCCTGGTTTATCGACGCCGGTCCCCGAATAGCATAACGTAGCGATAGTGGAAGCGTGTTTTGATCCGAGCGGCGTAAGGTGGTGAATTTTCGATTTTCAATATCTAAATTCGACTAACTCCCTTCGACTTCTCCCGAGGGTCGAGCATTGCCCTAAGCCTCGGGTGACCACGAATAATTCGAATTACCTAAATTCAAGTTAAATTCGAATTTCTTCGAATTGAAAATATAATTTGAAACCAATTTGAATAAAGCGGCACTCAGCCTTTTTTCGACTATTTGATGACATAAAAGATTTTGATTGATACCTTTTTCAGAATGATTCTACACTTCCCGATGTACATGACGAGTGGTCATTCGAATCATTCCGATGTTATGGTATTATCGTAAAATCAAATCATTGGGTTCTAAATATCAATTCGAGTGAACGGTAGTATGCAGATTTTCAACTATTTGATGATCGAATTGATTTCCGATCAATATCAAATTTTCCAGAATGACTCTGCCCTTCCCGATGTACGCAACAAGGGTCATTCGAATATTCCAATGTTGTTTGGTAATTTTCATAAACTCGAAACATTGTTCGATATATACCGTTTTGAAGGTAATAACTTCTCTCGTCACTTTGGAAGGACGTCGCTGCACCACGGCTGGTTCCCGGGCCTCCGGTCTAGATCGTCACGCCGGTATGTCGTTGATAGAACCTCCGAGACTGCTTCCGATGGCTAGACGCAGTTCGGTTTGGGCGTCGGGACTCGTCGACGATCCCGTGGCTTGAACTACGTGGCTTAAGAAGTTGTAGAACTTCAGCCCACAATTTTACTTTTTCTCTAGCTTGTTTTTAAGTAATTTTGCTAGCATTCTTCTTAGAGCAGCCCCCCTTTCTTATTATTTTATACATGTTTCTTATTATTTTATACATGTTTTGAATGAATCAAAGAGTGACTCATTTGTCACCTCGACTAATGTGGCATGCTATGGTATTGTGCACATTTTCAATGGCCAAGTCAACATGCCAATATTCAAGTTATTCCATTTTGGCCTTGAGGTTTCTAAATTCTCAATTTAGTCCCTAAATTTTAAGTAAGAAAATAATTATATCCAATCTAATTATATTTATTACTATTGAGCCTCACTTAGTTAATTTATTAAAGCACTTAAGACAATATTATGTCCTATTGTTTCCCTGACCTTCACTGGGATTTTACTAAATAGTCGACACCTCGTATTAACTATGCCACTACCTCAACGAATCCCATTTGTTAGGTTCCAGAGAATAGTCCGCCGTTTTCGTTCGAGGTCATTCCATTTTTAAGCGCGACTCTCAAGGTCCGTCTCAACTGGCATGGGAGGAATCCACGAATCCAGATATTCGCGCTAGCCAATCCCGCGGTACCGGCCCAGTTAGAACGAATTTGATCTAATCGAAATTCGGATGAACTGACTATTAGTGTATGCATTTAAATACCTCTTACGCCTTTCAGTTGTGTCCCGGTTAGGTGCGAGTCATGTAAATGTCAAACTCAATAACCTAACACTATGTTATAATCGAGACCGAACCGATTATTTATACTCCGCTACGTATCTAATATGAGCGAGTTTTCCAAGCTTCAACCGAAAGCTTTATAATCATCGTTCTCAGTTACCACATAAGTAATCACCTCTGTAAAGTCGGTTGCGTTGGCCCACGTCCCATTCCGAACACTTGTGGGCGCCAACTAGCGACAAATCGAATTCACGGAAGCAAATCTGTCAGTGACCCTATCGGTCTTAGGCTGCTATAGTCACTCGTTCAATCATTGACAACATCCTAGCCATGTGATCGAGACGAGTACGAGCTGTATGTCCAAATACGCGATCTCTCCGATTACTGATACTCCGTCACGACCCACAACCTCTCAGGTAAACGGTGACACTGCCGATGCTATGTGGTCGTCAATGGATAAGTCATATTCGGATACCAGTCACCACCTAGAATGCTTAGACTTACGGACCTTTTATTTAATGCTGAGATTAAGGACCGTCCGGGGTCTCCTCTCTCGTCCCCATGAGAATCAGACGTTCAACTCAAACATTTGGGTATATTTATTTATCACACCGCCGGATGCCAAGCAAACTTTAAATTCGATAAACAAAAAATAATGCTTTTATTATAATGAAAATAATATTCACTACTTTATTTTGACAGTACATACTAGAAAACTGTCCAGCGACCTATACATCATCGTGCACCGTATATTATTCATAATCTTCGTATGGCATTCCGAGGGCACACTCCTTAACAGTCTCTCTGAGGGCACACTCCCTAAGTCTCCCACTTGCACTTGAATGCCATGCACTGTGCCTAATGCCAGTCACAATGGTATCTCAGCCCCATTTGGTCCAGATGTTGTTCCATAACTGCTTGGAACAACGGTCTCGGAGCGACCTCCGCCACGTTTTTCTACGGTGGCGATTTTCTGCACGACGACCATCCTGTTTTCAAAGAACTCACGTAGTACGTGATATTTTCTCTCATCATGTTTGGATTTGCTATGAGATTGTGGTTCCTTTGCTTGCACGGCTGCACCACTATTATCACACCAAAGTGTAAGCATCCGCAACTGGTACCACAACAAGTTCCTCCATGAACTTTTTAATCCAAACAGCTTCTTTAGCTGCCTCTGAGGTTGCTATGTATTCTACCTCTCACGTGGAATCGGCAGTTGTATTCTCCTAGACGCTGCCCCACCGTTGAGCAAGAATACAAAACCAGAAGTAGATTTTCCGTCATCTACGTCCGACTGGAAGTTCGAATCGGTGTAACCATCTAGTTCTAGTCCCGCTCCTTCATAGACCAACGTTAAGTCTTTAGTCCGTCTAAGGTAGTTAAAGATACTCTTAACGGCTGCCCAATGTCCTCCCTTGGGTTTGCCTGAAACCGATTAACCACGCCACAACGTTGGCAATGTCCGGGCATGTGCACAACATTGCGTAAATCAAACTACCCTCTGCAGACGCATGGGGCATCCACTCATCCGTCGTGTGTCTTCCTCACTTTGAGATGACATTGATTTTGACAAATGGATCCCAATGTCGCATAGGTAAGCTACCTCTCTTAGAGTCATCCTTCTGTATTTGTTCAGGATTTTCTTTAAGTAAATGGCATGAGATAAGCCGATCGTTCGGTTCACTCGATCCCTGAACAAGCGAATACCGAGTATATACGTTGCTTCTCCCAGGTCTTTTATGGAGAATTCGGTTCAAAGCCACGCTTTCACCGACGAGAGCATCCCGATGTCTTTTCCTATCAAAAGGATATCATCCACGTACATACAAGGAACGACACCATACTCCCACTGCTCTTTCTGTAGACACATGACTCATCTACGTTTTTCTCGAAACGTAGGTTCCAGCTGCAAGAGGCTTGTTTCACTCCATAAATGGACCATTCAGTTAGCACACTTTGTAGTGCATGCGACTCAAAACCTTTTGGCTGCTCCATATAGATCTCCTCATTGAGAAATCCATTAAGGAACGCTGTTTTGACGTCCATTTTCCAAATCTCATAATCATAGTGCGCAGCTATCGCAAGCATTATATGGATAGACTTGATCATGGCTACATGTGAGAAAGTCTCCCCATAGTTGACTCCCTCTTTTTGGTTATAGACCTAGGCAACCAACCTGGCCTTGTACGTCTCAACTCCGTCAGATCCAATCTTTCTCTTGTGGATCCACTTACAACCAGTTGGTCTAAAACTGCTCGATAGGTCTACAAGAGTCCAGACTTTATTAGAGTACACGGAGTCCATCTCAGCCCGCATAGCCTGAACCCATCTCATTGAGTCGACATCGGATATAGCTTGATCAAAAGTAGCGGGATATTCTCTAGAAGTCCCCTAGTCGCAACATAATCATGTTCGACATGTGATATGCCATACCGCCGTGGTTGGCGTTGCACCCTTTCAGACCGTCGCAACACTAGTTCGCTCGGACCATCCAAATCATGTGAGGGCATTTCGGTCGACAGTTCCTCAAGGGTGACCTCTCGGGCCCAACGCCATAATCTCGAATGAATTCTTCCACGAAAAAGTGTACGTGTAGGCCCACAACGGTCGTCTGATCATCGTGAAAATAGAACAGGTACCCCATAGGGTCTTCGGGGTAACCTATGAAACATTCTTTCACAGACCTAGACTCCAACTTGTGTGTTTTCAACTTTTTCACGTAGGCGGGGCAACCCCAAATCCTAATGTCATAAGCTGTTGGGTAAACGATCAGTCCATATCTCATAAGAAATGCCGTTAACAGACTTCGAGGGACACCGGTTTATGGTATACGCCGCTGTCAAAAGTGCGATCTCCGCAATGACATCGATAAATCTGTATAGCGTAACATAGAACGAACCATATCTAATAAAGTTTAGTTTCTATGTCTGGCCACTCCATTCAACTGTGGCGTTTCGGGCAGAGTCATCGGTGATAATATACCGTTCTCCTTCCAAAACTGGTCAAATTACACACTCATGTACTCGCCGCCTCGATCCGATCAAATGGCTTTAGTGAGTTTCGACTTTTGATTTTCCACCATCGCCTTATACTCCTTGAACCTTTCAAGTGCATAGGCTTTATACCTCATTAGATATACGAGTCCATAACGACTGTGATCATCCATAAAGGTAATAAAATAGTGGTAGTCACCCCGAGCCTTCACATTGAATGGCCGGCAAAAGTCCGTGTGAATCACATCGAGAATTTTCATGGCTCTATTAAATGTTCCGATGAAGGCTGATCGGGTCTTTTTACCTCGCTGGTCGATGTGATGCATCGCCAGCATGTCGTGGTCGATCTGGTCTGTCGGGATGAACTGCATCTCCTGCAGCCTGTTATATCGTGCAATATGCATGTCATCAGCAAACTGCTGCATAGAGGCTAGCAGTGACGGCGTGTTCGCGCGTCGCTTTTGACGAACAGGCGAGCGCGAGGCCGGGTCACGCTGAGTAGTGGAGCGCTGTCGGGGCATAGTGTCTAGAAAAATGTATGTTAGCTCACACAAACTATAGCAGCAAATAATAGCAATACAACCCGACTCGACCAATATTACGAGAAAAGACAATTTACGCATCAATAACTCATATAAAACTCAAAGTGGCATTTTGTCGAATACGAGGCGTGCAAACATATTATGTATATCAAAACCCAAATTCGACCACGCATAAGTAATACCCACAGCCTAAGATATATCATAGCTAAATAACACAGAAACAGGCAATGAATTCGCTATCCAACCACATAAATCTCAAAATATCGAAATCCACTAAATTAGAAAAATTTCAGATTTGAAGAAAAATCATACCTTTGAAGCTTAGGAGATGGTAGATCGGGGTAGAGGACCGTTATGTGTTCCGTAAAGACTTAGAGGCGGTGGTTTGGTGGAGTTTTGGGGTGGGCTCGAGTGTTCGACCGTGAGAGAGGGGAGAAGGGGGAGAGAATTGCATATTCGGGTGATTTGGTGGAGCTTTAATGGAGTTTTCGTAAGTGTCACGGCCGTGAAGTGTTTCTTCACTGCCGTGAACATTTTTTATTTTATTTTATTTATATTTTTTTTTTTTTTATTTTTATTTCTTATTTTATTTTTAATATTTTTTATTATTTATTATAATTTTATTTTTGTTTATTTATTATTTTTTTCCTTTTTAATTATATAATAATTATTTTATTATTATTCTTTTATATTCGGTTGTGTCACGGCCGTGAATATTAATCTTCAGGCCGCGACAAAAGGCCGCGAGTGCTAATCGCGCAGTCACGGCCGTTACCCTTATGGCACAAGTCGTGACAGTAGACTGCGAGTTACCTCCGCCGTTTCACACCTAAAACATAAACGAAAATACCTGGGTTGCCTCCCAAAAAGTGCTTCCTTTACCGTCTTTAGCCGGGCGTACCTTCGTTTGCTCAGATGGCTGGATGTCCAGGTATATCACATCTTTTTGCTCATGACTCCCTCGCCTCCATGATAGTGCTTCAACCTGTGGTCGTTTACCTTTAAAGTTTTCTGTTTCATTCCTGAAATCTCGATAGTATCGTAAGAAAAAACACGAGTGGTGAACGGTCCCGACCAACGTGATTTGAGTTTGCTGGGAAATAGTCAAGTCGTGGTTAAAGAGGAGGACTTGATCCCCTTCTAGGAACTCCCTCATTTGCCTAATTGTGTTATCATGGTAAGCATTCGAGAGCTCCTTATACATTCGAGTCGTAAGCCGATAATGCCACACATCTAACTCGTTAATTTGGAGTTGCCGCTTTTCGCTGGCTTCTCCCAAATCGAAATTCAAGGACTTGATCGCCCAATAAGCCTTATGCTCAATTTCTACAGGAAGGTGACATGCCTTCCCATAGACTAATCTAACAGTGTAGATGGTTGTCTTATATGCAGTCATATATGTAATACCCCCGTAAGTAGGCCGGCCAATAAATTAGTGTACATATATTATGTGAATTATATGAGTTACGTGACTGTATATTATGTGATCAGTTGATTTTGTGCTATGTGATACATAACCAATATGATAGTACTAAGACTTAGAAGAATTCGATTAAAGTTAAGTAGGACATGGTTTAGTTTCGATCGATTGGAGTTCAAAACCCAGAATCAATCGAACCCCATGCATGTAAGTATTAAACTTGTCAATGTTGAGCAGGTAGGGATTTGCCGATTGAGAGTGCCATGTTTAAACAAAACGTAAGTATTGGTTTCGGCCGATTAAAGATCCACAAAATTGTTGAAATCGCCGAGCTTAAACTTAACAACTAAGAATCGGCCGAGTAATGTGTATGAAACGCTTGAAATCACCTATCGAATGAGCCACTAGAATCGGCCGATTTCCATGCTCATGAAAGTTGGAATCGCCGAACAACAAATAGAAATCGGCCGATTCCCATGCACATTGAGAAGAAATTGCGGAGCTATTAAGGATTTGGAATCGGGCGACTTATACACAACACAAGGTGGAATCTACCGATTTCAATAAGGGATGTACATTCGGCCGATTTTTTTTTGGAGAAAGGGTCATAACATTCGGCTGATTACAACATATGGGATTGCCAATTTTCGCTGATTAAGGAGACGTTGGATAAGGACTAATATAAGAAATAAAATAAGGGAAAAGAAGAACTTAACTAAAAGAAGAAATGGAGGAGCCGAGAGGAACTATAACTAAGAAACATACCTAGCAAGTTGGGACTTCGAATTTGGTAAGTAAAAATGCTATCTATGCTGTTGTAAATCTTGCTTAGGTTGTTTAAGCATGTTAACCTCAACAATTAATGGAAAACTTAAGAATCTAGGTGTAAGAAAAATACCAAAACCCTCGTTTAGGACCTAGAACTCATATTACGAAATTTATTTGGAGAGAATTTCGTTTGGGCAGCTTGAGACATGCTTTAGGATTTAAAACCTTAACTTTTGGTTAGAACTAACATTTTCAGGTTGGAAGAACCCTAGAACTCGTGAGTTTCTCGGTAGAATGCATATATGAGTTTAGTCTCGGCCAGATGAATTTTGAAGAACTTTCGATCGTATGTAGTTAATCATTTGAGTTTCGGGCGTTTGGGAAACTCAGGAGAGGTTAGGTGATTTTAAAATTGGGCAATAGGACTTTCGATGGAAACTAGAGCCTCATTAAACCTAATAGAACTCTCGGCGATTGAGGGATCGATCGAATGTGAGCTCAAAGCACGTCGAATCGGGTGACGATGATAGCGGCGAAACACTCATAGCATATGATGAATCGGGTGATTCCATGCATACGAAAATCGAGCGAAACTAATTACCATGAAAACTTCAATCGGGCGATTATGTGAGTGATGGAGATCTCAGCGAAATGATAGATAGCCCAAGCACAAATCGAGCGATTGGAAGATGACGAAAGCATGCGGCGAAACAAGATCATGAGCGTCACAAATCGAGCGTTTGGAAGTGGTTTCCATGCATGATATAAATCGGGCGAAAGATTATTTGAGATAAGAGCTTTCGGCGTGTTGATGATCGGGCGATTTGCATGTGATGATGAACGTGATCAATAGGGCGATTTGGAGCCTCAGTGATCGGGCGATTGGATGAATTTAGTGACCCCGACCAAACTAGAATTTAGGTGTGACCGAATATTTAAGCATACTTAGCATACTTCACTTTTGCCGAGCTCTATGTGTTAATATTTCAATCTCATTTACTTAGACTAGAATCGAAAGACATAGGGTTGTACCATTAGTATAGTCGAACCTAATTAATTCAGTCTAGCCAATTTAAATTAGATATGATACTGATATTGAGATATTTTTATCTAAGGGTCGGACAGTAGGGATTTCCCGAAGCAGTGAGTTAAACTAGCTTGGACGTCAGGTAAGTGAAAATTGCAACTACAACACATAATTGCAAGAATTATATGGCTACTTGCTTCTATGACTATACGTGAATTCTTAAGTGACGAAATTTATTATATGCGATAACATGATATGCATGTTCGCATGACCCATGGCACGAGCATATGCACGCACGACTAGCATCGAAATTGTCTGGGAGAGATTTTGTAAACTTAACCCCCCAATATTTGAAGATGCCGTTGACCCGACTTCGGCGAAAGATTGGCTCCGAATCCTGAAAGGCATGTTCCAGCATAGCCGTACCCCAGAAGCAGAAAAGGTCATGTGCGCTGCCTACCTACTGAGGGGGATCGCGGGACATTGGTGGGATACCATTTTGGCTAACCCAGTTTTGATGAGCTTGGATCGGTTCAAGGAGCTCTCCAGAGGCAAGTTTTCACTGCTCTCGTTCGAGCTCAAAGAATTAACGAGTTCATCAATCTTCGCCAAGGAACAATGATGGTGGCGGAGTACATTCGGAAGTTCGTGCAACTGTATCGATTCGCAACACACGTGGTGAGTACTGATGTGCTGAAGGTCGAGCAATTTATGGAGGGCTAGAAGCCAGAGCTTTACCGCGATATTAGCATGGCTGAATTTCAAGGGGCTACTTATGCTCAAATAGCGGAACGCCGAAATACGAATTTTACGTGCCCAGAGGCAAAGAGGAAGTTCGAACAAGGACCGAACTGGGGCGGGAGCAATCCAAAGAAATAGCTCGTCCCTAAAAAGCGAAGCCTAATTTCCAAAACCGACTCGGACCACCCCAACAACCCAATCTAAATCAGGGAAGCCCCCAACCAAACATACCTGTATGCCCAAAATGTGCACGGCGTCATCCGGGCGTCTGCTTCTCACATAACGCTACCTACTTCAATTGTGGCAAGATAGGCCACTACTCCAAGGCCTGCCCGGAGAATACGTCCGGAAGTCAGGCGATGAATCAGACTAGGTCGCAGACAGTGCCCGCTCGAGTGTACACGCTCACGTCCGAGGAAGCGGAAAACAAATCCTCCGTGGTGGCAGGTACCCTCCTAATCCATCAAACCCTGACATGCATTCTAGTAGATTCAGGAGCCACACATTCCTTTGCGTCCACTACTTATGTGGTGAGACTCAGAGTTATCCCTAGCCAATCTAATTGCGAATATAGTGTTACCATTCCGCATGGGACACTGGCACGGACCAATCAAATCTTAAGAAATAGTCCAGTAATAGTTGATGATTGGACCCTCCCCGTTGATCAAATGGTCATCCCAATGAATGATTACGAAGTAATTATTGGGATGGACTGGTTATCTAAGTATGGAGCCATCATCGACTGCAACAGTAAGGTAACCTTCAAACTAGAAGAATGTAAACCCTTTACCTTCACGGGAACTCGCAACAAAAGCAACATCTCCAAAATCTCTGCGATGAAGGCACAAAGCCTAATCAGAGTAGGATGCAAGCATACCTAGTCTTCGCAATGACTTCAGAACGCAGTGACTTCAGAAGAACGTTCATGTACGAAATTAGAAGAAGTCCCAGTAGTACGAGAGTTCCCGGACGTATTTCCGGAGGATTTACCTGGACTTCCTTCCGACAGCAAAATTCAATTCACGATCGATTTAATACCCAGAGCTGCACGCATTTCGAAAGCTCCGTATCGATTAGCTCCAACCGAACTGAAGGAACTGAAGGAACAGTTGGATGAATTACTGGAGAAGGGATTATTCAGTCGAGCTCCTCACCATGGGGAGCACCCATGCTATTCGTCAAGAAGAAGGATGGGTCGATGCGGCTGTGCATCGATTATAGAGAACGCAACAAGATCACTGTTAAGAACAAGTATCCCTCCCTCGAATCGACGATCTATTCGATCAACTGCAAGGTGCAACCGTGTTCTCTAAAATAGACTTAAGGTCGGGGCATCATCAACTTAAGATTCGAGAAGAGGATATCTCGAAAGACTGCTTTTAGTACGCACTATGGACACTTTGATTTCCTAGTCATCCTTTTGGGCTGACTAACGCCCCGACAGCTTTTATGGATCTAATGAACCGCGTGTTCAAGCCATTTTTCGATAAGTTCGTCATCGTGTTCACAGACGATATTCTTATCTATTCCAAGACGAAGGAGGAGCATGAACCACACTTGAGAATTTCCTTAAAAATGTTATGGGGAAAAGCAACTATACGCGAAGTTCAAGAAATGAGTCCTGGTTAGATCAAGTCATGTTTCTTGGACACATTATCTCCGGAGCTGGAATATCCGTTGATCCAAGCAAGATTGAGGCTATCAACGATTGGCCTCCACCGACGAACGTAACCGAAGTGCGAAGTTTTCTCGGATTGGCGGGTTACTACAGAAATTCATTAAGGACTTCTCGAAGATTGCATCCATGTTGACGAAGCTGACCAAGAAAAACACCCCATTCCTTTGGGACGATGCATGCGAGCAAAGCTTTCAGGGTTGAAACGACGACTTACCATGGCTCCAGTATTAACGATACCCACGGGGACCGAAGGGTTCACCGAATACATTGATGCATCGAAGAACGGCTTAGACTGTGTCCTGATGCAAAATGGGAAGGTGATTGCATACACATCTCGGCAACTCAAAGAGTATGAGAAGAACTACCCGACACATGACCTGGAGTTCGCAGTTGTAGTTTTTGCCTTAAAGATCTGGAGGCATTACCTGTATGGTGAAAGATGTGAAATCTTCACCGACCACAAAATCTTGAAGTACTTTTTCACTCAGAAGGAGCTAAATATGCGACAACGACGGTGGCTCGAGTTGGTTCAAGATTATGATTGCGTGATTAACTACCACCCGGGAAAGGCGAATATGGTCGCAAATGCGTTAAGTCGCTAAGCCGTGAGCAAGGAGTTACAAAGGCTCGAAGTAGAAATAGTACCGTTGGGAGAAGTCGAAGCGAAGCTAGCAACGCTAACCCTTCAACCTACTATAATGGAACAAATCGCGAAAGCTCAAGAGAACGACGAATACTACACGAAGATTAAGGAAATGCCAATAGAGGAAAGACCATGGAGTTCAAAATACGAAACGACGGAGGTCTATACTACAAAGATCGATTATATGTTCCCAACGACACGGAACTTCGAGAACGATTATGGTGGAAGTGCATGCCACCGTTTATTCTGTACATCCCGGAGCAACAAAGATGTACAGGGATGGTGGCCAGGAATGAATAGAGATAGCGCAACATTTGTGAGCCAATGCCTGACGTGCCAACAAGGCCGAACACCAACGACCGGCGGGCACGTTACAACCCATGCCAGTACCCGAATGGAAGTGGGATCACGTCAGTATGGACTTCGTCGTTGGTATGCCGAAAACTGTGAAAGGCCACGACGCAATATGGGTCATCGTGGATCGATTGACCAAGTCCGCCCATCTTCTACCGATCAATTCGACAGAACGATACGCGGATTTATACATCCAAGAGATTGTTCGACTCCACGGAGTTCCAATCTCAATCTTATCCGACCGAGACTCCAGATTCTTATCTAAGTTCCGGGTGAGTCTACAAAAGGCATGGGAACCAAGTTATCTTTCAGCACCGCCTACCATCCCCAAATCGATGGGCAGTTAGAACAAACCATCCAGACGCTGGAAGATATGCTGAGAGCGTGCGTCCTCCAAAGGGAATTGGAGTCGATACATTCCACTAATTGAATTCTCATATAATAACAGCTACCATGCGACGATTAGCATAGCTCCGTACGAAGCCTTATACGGGCGTAAATGCAGATTTCCGATCCATTGGGATGAAGTTGGAGAACGGGCAATATTAGGCCCTGACATGGTACAAGAAACGTCGGAAGCCATTGCTAAAATACGAGAGAGAATGAAAACGGCCAAGAGTAGGCAGAAGAGTTATGCGGATAATAAACGCCGACCATTGGAATTCGAAGCAGTTTGGTGCTTGTGAAGGTATCGCCAATGGAAGGCGTGAAACGATTCGGAAGAAGGGCAAATTGAGCCCGAGGTACATAGGACCATTCCGAAGACTTCGAAAAATTGGCGAGGTGGCTTATCAACTTGAGTTACCAAATTCATTAGCTCAAGTACATGACGTCTTCCACGTATCAACGCTACGGAAATACGCGCGAACTCCAATCATGAACTAAATAATGAGGTTCTCCACCAACAACTCAAGTCAGACCTGAGCTATGAAGAAAGGCCAGTGAAAATCTTAATGCATGAAGTTAAGCGATTACGAAACAAAGAGATTCCGTTAGTTAGAGTATTATGGCAGAACCAATCCACCGAGGAAGCTGCTTGGGAAAGGGAAGACAACATGAGGAGTCGATGCCCCGAGTTATTTCTCCCCGCCTGATTTTGAGGGCGAAATCCTTTTAAGGGGGAGGATGTAATACCCGATTCCCGTAAGTAAGCCGTCCAATAAATTAGTGTACATATTATGTCAATTATATGAGACTGCATATTATGTGATCAATTGATTTTGTGCTATGTGATATGACCTATATGATAGTACTATGATTTAGAAGAATTCAATTAATATTTAAGTAGGGCATGGTCTAGTTTCGATCAATTGGAGTTCAAAACCCAAAATAAATCAACCCCATGCATGTAAGTATTAAAATTGTCAATGTTGAGCAGGTAGGATTGGTTGATTGAGAGTGCCATGTTTAAACAAATCATAAGTATTGGTTTCGGCCGATTAAGATCCACAAAATTGTTGATATCGCCGAGCTTAAACTGAACAACTAAGAATCGACCGATTATAATGTGTACGAAATGCTTGAAATCACAGATCGAATGAGCCACCAGAATCGGCCGACTTCCATGCTCAACAAGAAATAGAAATCGGCCGATTCCCATGCACATTGAGAATAAATCGCCAAGCTATTAAGGATATGGAATCGGGCGATTTATACACAACACAAGGTGGAATCGACCGATTTCAATAAGGGATGTACATTCGGCCGATTACAGCACATGGGATTGCCAATTTTCACCGATTAAGATGAAACCTAACTATTAATTAGATTAAAAAAAATTAAAACACCTCCAGTGTGTGCGATTCTCACACACTAACACCAACGTGACTTTTCACCTCCTTCATCGATCCACCACAAACGCCGACCACCTGTTTAGCCGCCGCCGACGATCCCGCCTGACTGCTGACCGGACTTCAACCAACCTCCGCCCTCCACCGCCGGGACCAGACGGCTATGGGAGGGCTGTGACCGCTCCCCTTTCCCGTTTCTTCTCTCCCGAAAACCCTCGCGCGTCTCTTCATCTTCCACCGTCATCCCCCCTCCTTCCTCCCCACCATTCGCCTCTGATAGATGAGCTGGAGCTATTCGCGGCCTTGCCGGACTACCACCAGCTTAGGAACAATATCTCCGATTTTGATAATCGTTTTGATGTGGCGGCCTTCGAAGCTTTTGTGAGTCGCGTCAGCCTTCCGCATAAGAAGAGCCTTGTGACGGCGAGTGCGGCCGCATCTGAAGGGCTGGCCGTCACCTTTAACGCGGCAATGGTCGACAACACCCAACAACTTGCAGCGCCCTTACACCACCGCCGGAAGAAGCGCTCTACGAGCCAGGTTATGCTAGTCCGAGACCCGTTATTTGATCACCGTCCTCCCTTGTGCCGGGGAACCCCACCACCTATGACGCATCACTTGCCGCCCATCGAGGAGGAGGGTTATTTGCCGCCTACGGTGGCTGTGACGGCTCAAAAACTCGCCCAAAACCCTAGGATTCTGCAGCGAGACCCTTCGACTTCCATGCCATGCATGAACGGGCCTAGGGTTTCTAATATTGGGCCACCTCAATCGGCGGCCGGCATACCTAACAGGCATGCTATCATGCACCCAAGTTCAGTGACGACCGTTGCTACCTCTGCTATCGACGGAACCCAACATGAGACCGCGACGGCTGCGATAGAAAGGACTATGAATCGGTCCCCTCATACGAACCCTAATGGTACTCCTATTGGCACTCCACATGATGCGAATATCGCTACCCCGGCGGGCCCCGATGATTCTTCCCCGCTGGTCGAAGACGCGTCGGATGCCGAGCAGCCTTTACTCCCCATTAATGATCGCCGTCTCCCTAACCACCGGTCCTCAACAACACCGGCTGGTGGCTTAGGGCCGATCAACGCACAAATGCCCATTATGCCGGCTGAGGTGACTCCGAACACGGGCCGGCTGGCTAGGGCCCATAATACCTCCCTCAAAGCCGTGGTCCAAGGCGACATCGTCAACCGTCGAGAAACAAGACGATCACCCTTGAAGCATCTCAACTTATCATACATGGCGCCTTCTATAATTAACGGCAAAGCCGAGGCGTGCCCCCCCTGGGATGTGGTCCAGAGAGGACGACTATATGGGATCACACACTAGTTGGCTACTTTCTGGGAAAGAGACCGTATTTTCCACATGTCGAGCGCTTCGCTCGCTCTATGTGGCCTAACATTGCCGAGATTCGAGCCACGATCAATGGATTTTTCAAGTTCAGGTTCAAAACGGCTGAAGACTTAACGGCGGTCTTGGAAGGAGGCCCATGGATTATGTAGGGGCAACCTCTCTTCCTCGAAACGTGGCGGGTGGGTATATCGTTTGAGAAAAAACAGCACACGGCTGTTCCACTTTGGATCAAATTGCGTGATGTTCCAACGGAGTTGTGGACGCAAGGACTTGGCATTGTGGCTAGCGTCATTGGAAAGCCTCTTTTTGCGGACGCTATGACGGCCACTGCAGAGAGGCTAGAATATGCTAGAGTTTGTGTCGAAAAGACGTTGGTGGAACCATTTATCGATCAATTCAACGTGAGGATCCCTATCAAGGAGGGTGGACATACCGACATTGTCCCAATTAATGTTGAATACGAGTGGAAGCCTAACAAATGTGAGGCGTGCAACAGTTGGAACCACGGAAGTAGAAACTGTCCCAAGAACAAGCCCGAACCGGCCAGACCCCAATCACCCAATTTAACGAAGGTAGGTGCCACACTAGGAATCGAGCAGCCAAGGATGCAAGGACAACAGAAGGGCACGCATAGATCCACACGGCTGAACCACCACCCCACAAAGGGATTGCAACCTCGACATGAATGGTGCCACCTGACGAGAAAGGACAAAGGCAAAGCGACGCTTATGGAGACCCACACCTCTACCAACTTAGTTAACAATGATCGGGACAGCCGTAGACCCCAAGAGCACCCAAAGACGGCACGACAGCCGACTGAGACTTGCTCGACAAGTACAGCTCCTGGTAGTATATCTACGACTGACCATAATCCTTTTGTGGCGCTCGCTGAGCTTGAATGGGAAAACAACACAACTGAGGGTCCTAGAGCAGCCCTTCTCACGGGTACTTCATGATCCCTACGGCCGTTTGGAACACTCGTGGTCTGAACAGGATAGACCACAGATGGGCTGTAAAGGAGTTGGTGGGAAAAAATAATCTGAAAATTATGGGGCTTATTGAAACACGGGTTTCTGAGCAGAACGCTTCATCGGTTACTCAATCGATTAATAATTGGAGTTGGTTTTATGAGTATGATAATGGACCTACCTCTCGCATTTGGGTTGGATGGGACACTAGCTCCGTGGCGGTGACTATCGAGGCTTATACCACTCAGGCCATCCACTGAAAATCCTCAGCTTGGACGACAGACAGGTGTTCTATATCTCGTTTATCTATGGACTCAATGTACGGGCGGATCATCGAATTCTATGGGCTCATCTTGTTGCGACTTCTCGGTCTCGGGCAGATACCCCGTGGGTCGTTATGGGGGATTTTAATGCGATCTTGGATAACTCGGAGGTACGTGGTGGCACCATGGGGGCGGCTGCCCTGATATGGCAGCTTGCTTTATTTCGTCTGACCTCATAAATCTTCCACGTATGGGACCAACTTTTACGTGGTATAACCAACAAAGCGGCATGGCGGCCATCTGGCATAAACTGGATAGAATGATGGGAAACCCGGCTTGGTTTGCCCGCTTTGGTGACCATACTCATCGGTGTGCACTCCCCTTTACGTCTGGTCACTCTCCACGCATATTGGAGGCTAATATTCCGCCGAGGGCAATGGGGACCGTTTTCATATTTGATAACTTCCTGACCAAAGATCCTCGCTTCACGAAATTGGTGGAAGACTCGTGGGACACTCCTGTGGATGGCTGCCCCATGTTCACTGTCGCGAAGAAGCTTAAAGGCGTTAAACTAGTCATGAAGAGACTGCGTAAGGAAAAAGGAAATCTGAACCACAACACCATCGAGGCTAAAAGATTTCTTGATATTGTCCAAGACATGGCCATTCAACACCCTCTGGAGCCGAATCTTCCTCTCCTTGATAAACGTTGCCGTTTTGCTTATGCCAAAGCCGTGGAAATGGAGCATCAAGCGCTTAGTCAACGTGCCAAAGTGGCGTGGCTTAAGGATGGGGACCAGTGTACCTCATTCTTCTTCAAGAAAGTGACCACGCGACGTGCCATCAACCTGATTTTCTACCTGGAAAACGAGACGGGGGAAACCTCCGAGGGCGACACGCGGATTCGAGCTGAACTAGTACGCTACTACAAGGACCTTCTCGGCTAATCTACTTGTACGACCCCTATTTCAGCTGCCATGATTGCGCCTTTTCTAGAGAGAAAACTGAATATTGAGGAGGCTTCAATGATGATTCAACCGGTGAGTGATAACGAGGTCAAGCATGCGCTTTTTTCCATGGGGGACAACAAATCCCCTGGCCCGGATGGATTCTCTGCTGCGTTTTTCAAACACGCTTGGGCCACGGTTGGGACTGATATTACTTATGCCATCAAGGAGTTTTTCAGGACGGGACTCCTCCTCAGGGAGCTTAATTCGACGCTAATTACGCTTATCCCAAAGAGTGACAACCCGCGATTCGCCAAGGATTTCAGACCTATATCATGTTGCAATGTGATATACAAAATCATTTTCCAAGGTAATTGCTAATCGCTTGAAGGGCTATCTTGGCCGTCTTGTCCACCCTACGCAAACGGCGTTTATCCCCGGCCGGCGCATATCGGATAATATCCTCCTTGCACAAGAGATTTGCCACGGGTATAATAGTATGGGCTTACCTGAACAGGTGGCCCTCAAGGTTGACATTGCAAAGGCCTACGACCGGGTTGAATGGGACTTTATTCTTGGAACGTTGGAGGCTTTCAACTTTCATCGTACTTTTGTGGGATGGATTCGAGCTTGTCTCACGTCTCCTTATTACTCGATTAACATTAATGGCAGACCTGAAGGCTTCTTCCAGGGTCGTCGTGGCCTCCGTCAGGGCGACCTATCTCATCGTACCTTTTCACCCTCGTGATGGAGGTTTTATTACAGACGGAATTCGGCGATCCTATCTCACCGTACCTTTTCACCCTCATGGCATTATTACAGACGGAATTCGGCGCAACATCAACTTCCAATACAACTGGATGCAAGACCACAAAGTTATTTATGCTTTCCTTCGCGGACGATATCCTTCTCTTCTCTCATGCGGATTCTGAATCAGTGTCTACTTTCAAAGGTTGCCTGGACCATTTCGCTATGTTATCAGGCTTGCAGACAAATCTTCATAAAAGTGAAATGTTCATTTCTAGAAGAGCCGAGTGTCTCAAGGACCAGCTCCACACGGTGACGGGGATCCCTCTCGGGTCCCTCCCTGTTCGCTATCTTGGGGTCCCTCTCATCATCTCGAGACTCAGTATTGCTGATTGTGCCCCCCTCCTCAACAACATTGATCGACGCCTGGGGTCCTGGACTAATCTCTCCTTATCTTATGCGGGTCGGGTACAACTTATTAAGTCCATCCTCCTTGGGTTTCACACTTACTGGGCGAGTGTCTTTCTCCTTCCCAAAGGCGTCGTCAAGAGCATCGAGGCTAAAATGAGGGACTTCCTTTGGAATGGCTCCTCTGCTAAAGTGGCATGGGTTGATGTCTGCCTTCCTAAGGAAGAAGGCGGCTTGGGGATTCGGTCTATAGAAACAGATAACAAGGCCCTTCTACTACGACTTCTTTGGAACCTTCTCAACAGCGAGGACTCTTCGCTATGGGCATCTTGGATCCGGCAGACACGTCTCCATAATACTTCTCTGTGGACTATTAGACCTTCGGCTCGCACATCGTGGACGTGGCGGAAGATCTTGAAGCTACGGGACCAGATCCGACCTCTTCTCGGCTTCAGCATTGGGAATGGTACCTCTATCAGACTGTGGACCGACCCCTGGCTCCAACTGGGTCCCTTGATTGACCGCTACCCCCGTGGCCCTATGATTATGGGCCTGCCTCTTGACTCCAAGCTTAGTGAAGTGATTCGTGAGGATGGCTGGTGCTGGCCCACACGTACCTCGACGGAATATCTTGAGTTCAAATCTTTGCTACCACGAGTTCGCCCCAATGAGGAAGATAAGATTATTTGGAAGGCGTCATCGAATGGTATCTTCTCTACCCGTTCAGCCCGGGAGAATATTCGTATGAGGCGGCCTAAGGTTCCCTGGCACACTCTATTTGGCGGCCCTCTCGCAATTCCTAGACATGAAATCATCATGTGGCTTGCTATTAGAGATAGATTGGCTACTAGGGACAAGCCTTGGATTGCGGTTAAGGCGGGTTGCTCTACTTGCCTCCTTTGCGACACTCAGGAGGTGGAGACGACTAGACACTTGTTCTTCGACTGTCCATTTTCCAGACGCTGCCTCCGACTTCTTTGGCGTAAACTACGCATGGGATGGCCGGTTGGGGAATGGATCGCTGGCATCAGATGGGCGGCTCGACGATGGAGGGGCAAACACTTAGCTCAGCTGGGCCCGCGACATGTGCTAATCTCGTTGGTGTATCACCCGTGGCTGGAGCGGAACAGAAGATGACACGATGGAAGGCAACGCCAGCCAGGTCACATTATTGCTGATGTTGAATCGTTACTTTGCTTACGCCTTTCTACCCTCCCTTCTAAATATGCGCTACAATGTTGTGCGCTTAAGCGGGTGTGGCGTATAGCTTGGTAGGTTGGGGTTCTTTGCTTGCTTGGTTTGCATGGTTGCTTTGCTTGGCTGTTTCTTGTTTCTTGATTCACAGGTCCCGATTTATGATTGCATCGGATTACTATCTTGGTGGTGCTGATGGGCTGTACTGGACTGTAAATACTGGAATTAGGGCAGACCTCTCTCTCTTTACCTTCCCTTTTCCATCCCGCTTTCCATTGGTGTTGGTCCTTCTTTCTCTTTTTCTGTCTTTTTGTCTTGCGCAGGCTTGGGCTGACGTGGTGTGGGAACTGGCAATGGGTCCCTCCTGCCATGGTGGTGATGCCTCAAGTGGCGGTCTTGCGCTTGGCTCTGGTAAAGAAACAGGAGTTGGCGCTTAGTCGTTGCCTTTGCCCGACCTGACTTGCGGATACTCCCCACCTATCCGCTTGTTTTGTTTCTCTTATGAGTTTCCTCGGCTGTGCACTTGCGCCTCGCCTGCACGTCTCCCGAGCGCCCTGCTGGCACCACATCTGGTGCCAGGATCCTGTTGATTGTTTATGGATTTGTTCACCTACGTTGTCTCTGCTCATGTTGCAGCTGATTGTTTATTTTTGTCATTGAATTTCGTAGTCTGTTTTAGCTTGGGTCTTGTTGGGACCTAGTAGGTGTCTGGGCTGCGTCGGTCCTGTCGACGTGCTGTTTGGTCGGGTTTCATTACCGCTTGTTGCGTCATGAGCGTTATCATGTACGCTCCCCCCTGTACTCCTGTTTCTTTTTTAGTGAACGTTTCCCAAAAAAAGAGTCGAATCAGGCAAAAGGGAGATTGTGGCGACCCTCACTTTCTAATACTAAATAGTGGCGAATTTTCGCAACGTAAGTCGCAGAAGACCCGTCGAATTAAAAACTTTTTCCTAAAATAAAATACATTACAATAAGGTCCGTCTATATCGTCATCACTGTACAAGGCCGTGGCCCCAAAATATCAAAACGCTTGAAACCCTAACGTCGCTCCACAGGTTGCATCCATGTACAGCCCCGCCCTCAAAAGTCCGTGGAGCACCGGTGTCAGCCCGCCTCAGCAGCGACGCGCACCAGCGTGGGGCTCAGTACCTACAACATGTAAATCCTGAGCTATTTGCCCACTAGGTGAAATGTGTATGAATGCAACGTGCGCTCGATCCCATCCCATACACCTCACGACATGCACGCTCGACTTGTCTCACGACCCATCACGTCTCACAACCCATCACGACGCTCGACTCGTCCCACAACTCCCCGTAACTCGACCATACATGTATTCAGGTATCCCACTCAGGTCTCTCGCGTTAGAGTGGGTAGGCTCCTCAGCTCTCTCTCGTTAGAGACAACTGTCAGGTGCACTAGTAATATCCTCAGACTCCACTACGAGTCGACGACTGAAATCGCACATCTACCCCCACATGCGCCTCGCACCGACACCTTAAGGCGTCACCGTATCAACACGGTCAACTTCTCCTCACACTGATATATTGTGCATATGCTATGCAGTTTAAATAAAAATGCAATGCAACAGTACAAAAATAAATGTTATCCTCGGAATCCCGACCCAGCTCAATCTAAAATTCACTAAAATAATCTCCCATGAAAAATTATAATATTGCCATAAAATAAATCTATTACCCAAAATTTGTCCCAAACTAAACTTATAATTCGAAAATCATTCTAATCCATGAACAGTGAACTCCCCGAAATTTTAGTTCAAATTCTACAGTTCATCTACGCGAATCTCCTTAGATCTCGAGAACTCTGTTCCAACCCGATTCAATTCGTCTACCCGACATATATTTCAATACCAAAAGAAACTTTCTCTAACATGCTATTATCTCATATGAAAATCAAGAATTACCTTAAACACATAATCTGCTTAGCTGAAAGCATCATTAAATCATGCAAATCACATTAGACACACAAGAATCATGTAAGTCACAAAGTTCACATTTCCCAAACCTCCGTGATTCACTAATCCTTAGTCTACTAACTTATTTCAAAGTCTATAACATGTATCTGTCGAGAACATACAAGCTAAATTACTGTCCTCATACCTACCCTTATATCGAAATATTACATAGTAATCATATATCACCCAAACCACGAGAACTATACCATACTTCTATTCTTCAATTGTTTCGAACAGTTGTCTCAACTCACATAGAACGCTTACGATACACCTAGAATGATATATTCAATTTTACCCTTAGGTTTCCAACCCAAATAATACTTCCAACTTCATAAACAACTATTAAACATCATATGAACCACATATGCCACATAAGTCACGAACACATCAAATAAATGTCACGTAATTCATCTTAGACAAATGAAGTCACGTAATTCATATCAAAATCCGAAAACATATTAAACCAACAATCATTTGCGTGGTTGTAGACACATACTATTCATAACAAATTCATCCTAAATACTATATTATGTTCCATCTACTCAACAGTTAACTCATCTATCCGTATTTTTCATACCATCGCAACATAATATCAGGCGTAGTTTATATACGCATGAGCCCTTTTTGCAACCCAAAAATCTAGGGTTTCTAACTATTTCTACAGATATAACACTTAATGGTTCCACATATAAATCACATAAAATCACCCAAAATATAACAACATATATGCCATAGAATAATTTACGTGTCGTAGGTGTGATTTCACCTACCTCACATCCGAGTTAGCTGTTTTAATTTTCTTCACCTGTCTAACACTACAAAAAAAATCATTTTATGCGACGATTTTTTTCCCCACAAAAGAGTAAATTTTCGTCACATAAATTTAATGTGAGGAAAAATTTTCGTCACCGGCTCGTCACCGAAGGCCCGTGGCATAAGATCAAATCGCGCCTAATGTGACGATATTTTATTTCCTCACGTTTGGCATATGTGAGGAGTGCAATTTCCTCGCATAAAATTCTTATTGTGACGAAATATTTCTCACAATAGATATACTATTTTGTCACATTTTGAACTTCCTCACATTTAAACATATAAACGCAACAAAAAATTTGTCACTTTAAATATATTTTTCCTCATAATTACCATAATATATACTACGAAAATATGCCTCACATTTAGGGATGGCAGCAGGGACGGGTATGGGTCGGGTTTGGCCGCGGACCCGGGACCCGCCCCGCCTCGCCCCGGGCCGGACCCGAATGGACCGGGTCAGCTATTTTCTCCTTTTTCTTTATTTTTTAGATCGAATTTTTTTAAAAGTACAAAAGTAGGATTCGATCCCACGACCTATAGCAAATTAACTAAAGACTTATCCAGTAGGCTACAAAGCTTTTTATTAATAATTTGAACACTTTATGTATATATACGTACAATAAAATAAATTTAAATATAATATATAACGGGGAGGATCTCGGGTCGGGTTGAGATTTTTCGGACCCGTGACCCGCCCCATTACCCGAATAGAAAAAAAAACCCGATTCATTAGGGGCGGATGTAGGCGGGTCCGGTCTAGACCCGCTCCATTGTCATCCCTACTCACATTAAATTAATTTTCCTCACAATAACCATGATATATAATACGAAAATATTCCTCACAAAAATATTTCCTCACAATTACTATGATATATAATGCGAAAATATTCCTCACATTAAAAATATTTTTCCTCACAATTACTATTATATACTACGAAAATATTCTTCGCGTTAAACATTTTTTCCTCATAATTACAATGATTTATAATATAGAAATATTCCTCACATTTCTAATGACTAAAATTATCATATACTCTAATACATATTATTGGTTGACGACGGCTTCTCTTTTGTTTTATGTGAGGATTTTTTTGTCACATAAAAAATTTATTTATTATTAGGAAATTTGTTAACTATATGTGAGGATTTTATCTATCACATTAATGTTTAGCTTTTGTGAGGAAATATATTACTATTATGTGATGAAAAAACAGTTTCCTCACATATTATATATTTATTTATGAGGAAAAAAAATTCTTCACATTATATAATAGTTATTGTGAGAAAAAATTATTTCCTCATATAATCTAATTTTATGTGATGATTTTTAATGTTATCACAAAAACATGGTCACATAAAATAACATTTTTTGTAGTGTAATTTGTCTTTTGCTCTCGCTGAAGTTCTTTCTCTCCTTCAACTCACGTTGGTTATGTTGTTCTTAATACCAAATGAGGGTTTTCTTAATAATGGTCTTGATATATATCTATATATGTATATATATATTAGATATGATTCGTGTGTTAAGCAAACTACTAAATCAACCTATCATTTTCCTCCTTAATTAAGCAAAGGAAAAATCGTCCCTTTCACCTTTAGTAGTTATCAATATTGATCTTATCTTTATCTCTTTAGCCAACTAAAAATTCATACTAATATTTTCATGTTAATGCGTATAGTTTAGTACGAAAACTTCAACATGCCTTCTCTCTTAGCTTATTATTAATAATAAAATATATGTATGGATGAGTGTAATTCGAAATCTTCATGTACTTACGGAGAAAATTTTGCTAGAAAATATATACATAGCATACTTCGAAAATTCGTAGTTTTGAATACCTCCTTCTCGATATTCTTCTTTAAGTAATGAGTTTTCTTTACTTTGTTGATGATACATAGACATTTCGATATTGGATTGGTGAATGATTGGGCAATGTGATGATAATGATATGTAACGACCTGTCCCATACCGGGTGTTACCTGTAACATCCGTCCCTACGGGGATCAGTGGGGTTGGGCCCACCACACTCCGACTGATAGTATGGGGTTGGGCCCACCACACTCCGACTGATAGTCTGGCCCCACTGTATCACCATTTAACCTTTCAGCGTGCTTCCTCGGCAAACTTCCCAAGCACGCATAACTTCGGAGTTTCTATAGATGGACTCCCGAAAAGGTAGGTCGACCTTGGTGAGTAGTATTATCAATTCTTTTATACGATTCTTAGCTTGACACGCCCATACATTGTCAGTCTCAGGATCCCCTCTCATTCGGGTGTTGGATCGGTTCGTTCATGTACCCCTTCGTCCAGAAGCCTACTAGGAGCCGCTCTTTGTCCGTGCACCTCTCTGGCACCGGCGATCACTCCACGCCCTCATCGGTCCCGGGCGTCACATGAACGACCCTACTTCTCAAATACGTATTTAGGCGGGTTTTTGCAGCGTAAACAGCGGAAAGCCCATTTAATAAAAAAACTTCTTAAAACATAACAATATCCAAGTACTAGGCCGAAGTCCAAAAGCCCAAATCCGAAAATATAAATGTATAACAACACACACTTTTATTTATTGGGCCGAAGACCAAGGAGTAAAAATACGAATCATAATTTTAAACACTCCACAGGTCTCGTCTAATGTACTGCGCCGCCCTCAAAAGTCGTGGAGTCACCGCCATCAGCCGCCTAGTCGTGACGCTTTTCATCGTCCGACTCATTCGTACCTACACACGTAAACCCTGAGCTTTTGCGCAGTAGATGAAAATATGCAAATGCAAATTGCTCTCACTCGACTCTCATCCCGACACATCTCACAAAATGCATGCTCGACTCTTTTCAATTATCTCATCATCATCTCAACTCATCTCAGCACAATCAGGGCTCGAGTCTTAGGAACTAAAGGCAACACGCGCGCAGGGGTCAGTAGCTCGGGAGGCCCCACTCCCTCCATATCATATAGTGTGCCTTTGTCCTAACCTCACTCATACAATTCGACGACCATCACTCGGTCATAAACTACCCCACTCATCAACACTATACAACGTTACCATGACTTCGCACAGTTCTCACATCTCGTACCATGTGTGCAAATGTATCACCATTTAACCTTTCAGCGTGCTTTCTCCCCACTCACACGCACCCTCGGCAAACTTCTCAGGGGATCACCCATCACTAGATTGCCCCAAGTCAAGCACGCTTAACTTCGGAGTTTCTATAGATGGACTCCCGAAAAGGTAGGTCGACCTTGGTGAGTAGTACTATCAATTCTTTTATACGATTCTTAGCTTGACACGCCCATACATTGTCAGTCTCAGGATCCCCTCTCATTCGGGTGTTGGATCGGTTCGTTCATGTACCCCTTCGTCCAGAAGCCTACTAGGAGCCGCTCTTTGTCCGTGCACCTCTCTGGCACCGGCGATCACTCCACGCCCTCATCGGCCCCGGGCGTCACATGAATGGCCTACTTCTCAAATACGTATTTAGGCGGGTTTTTGCAGCGTAAACAGCGGAAAGCCCATTTAATAAAAAAACTTCTTAAAACATAACAATATCCAAGTACTAGGCCGAAGTCCAAAAGTCCAAATCCGAAAATATAAATGTATAACAACACACACTTTTATTTATTGGGCCGAAGCCCAAGGAGTAAAAATACGAATCTTAATTTTAAACACTCCACAGGTCTCGTCTCATGTACTGCGCCACCCTCAAAAGTCCGTGGAGTCACCGCCATGAGCCGCCTAGTGGTGACGCTTTCCAACGTCCGACTCGTTCGTACCTACACACGTAAACCCTGAGCTTTTGCGCAGTAGATGAAAATATGCAAATGAAAATTGTTCTCACTTGACTCTCATCCCGACACATCTCACAAAATGCACGCTCGACTCTTTTCTCTTATCTCATCATCATCTCAACTCATCTCAGCACAATCAGGGCTCGAGTCTTAGGAACTAAAGGCAACACGAGCGCAGGGGTCAGTAGCTCGGGAGGCCCCACTCCCCACAAGGGGTCAGTAGCTCGGGAGGCCCCACTCCCTCCATATCATATAGTGTGCATTTGTCCTAACCTCACTCATATAATTCGATGACCATCACTCGGTCATAAACTACCCCACTCATCAACACTATACAACGTTACCATGACTTCGCACAGTTCTCACATATCGTACCATGTATGCAAATGTTATGCAAGTAAAATGCAACATGCAACATATTCTCTCAATATTTCTATATTACATATCGGCCCGAGGTATTAGTTCCGCTCGATTCCAAAAATCAGCATACAACAAATAATTCGGGCCCGAAGCCCGCGTACCTACTTAATCGGCCCGAAACCTTAACCACCGAACTAAAAGTTCTAAGGTTTTAATCACTTTATGACCCTAATTTCACAATTTGTCCCTAATTTAAAATATATTATAAAATTCTAACGCCCATCTTTCAAAATATCACTTGATCCGAGAATTTTTCTCAAATTTACCAATCTACCAGGATTTTAAAGTCCCAAATATTTTAGAAATTATAAATATGTCCCAAATTTAAAAAGTATTTTCAGATCTATCTCAAATTTTTAGAAATTACAAATTTACCCCAAAACTTTTGAAAATTTACAATTAACTCCAGCCGAATATTTTTAATAACTATTTAGTCCCGAAACTTTTGAAAATTCTCCATTTGACCCTAGCCGAGATATTTAATATTTATTTAGCACCCGAAATCTTCCGAAAATTTATAGTTAACCCCAACCGAAATAGTTAATATTTATTTAATCCCTCAGACTTTTAGAAAATTGCACATAGGCCCCAATCATCCTTAAAAATATTTATTTATCACCTCGGAAATTCTGAAAATTTCTCCAAGGCCCCAATCGACTTTAAAAACATTTATGTAACTCCTCAGAAATTCTAAAATTCCGACATTCATATAACTCTTAAAAAATTCCGAAAATTTCATAGAGGTCCCTAACCGAGATTTAATTATTTATTTAACTCTCCAAAAATTCTGAAATTTACATAGAGGTCCCTAACCAAGATTTTATTATTTAATAAATCTGATAGGTCTTGTAGCATGTTATAAAGTAATTTCACTATTGACCAAGCTTTTGAAACTTTGTATATACTATCAATTATTGTTCCTTAAAGTTATTTCCATATGCTATAAGATAAAACACTTTCATTTGCTTATCCTATAGTGCTTATCCTATAGTGTTTATTCATATCCTATAGCTTACTTGTGTAAATAATTCAATGACAATGATCCCTTCCTAATTAGCACTCATTATATTATTATATCTTAATGCTCATTAGAAAGGAGATAATTAATATATATGAATATAACACCTCATCATTGATTTCTTCTATAGTTTAGTCTATATTGTTATTTTATTTTATCATTACTTCAATTCATATCATGAGGACACATGTAATTGAGAAGTAGACATGTAAGTCTCAGGGCATGCATTAAGACGTGTATTGCTATTTATTATTTTTATTATAAGGATTACATTCTCATAATCCCACATGTGGCTAACAATGGGTTTATTGTGAGATACTTACATGTGTATAGGTAATATATTTACTATGATACTCTTTACGCTATTTCATATTATCATATTAATAATTACAATGATAAATTGATTCTAATATTCTAATGGCTAATTTGAACAAATAACTCTAAGTTCAATATACATAACAACTACTCATCGTCTTTAAGAGTTCAAGATTTCCAATTCTTCCTTAATAAAGTTTCTAATTTATCCTATTACACTGCTAGTTATAGTAAACATTGTATTAAATTTTTACAAGTATTACACCAGAGTTCAAGAAATATGGCGAAGAAGTCAACATGGATGTGTATCGGGCTTCTATGGCTGCTCGCATTTTTCGTGACATGCACAGTTATATGCTTGATCTATTTCGTTAAGTTACTTGGATATGCTGTGAGACTGTTTGGAGGATGCGTTGTTTATGTTGGTTAACTTATTTTGAGTTGAGGATGAGACTGTCTGGAGACTGTTTGGAGTTTGTTCATGACTCAGTGATGTTCGTTTGTGTGTAGTTCTATGAGACTGTCCGTATTTTATGCAGTACCATGTGTTTTTATCTTACCGTACCTTATCATTTACATACAGAGTACCATGAAGGTTAACCATACCATTACGTATATATATACGTACCATAAACAGAATATATGAAGAACCCTGTCTTTTATATTACTGTACCGTATCTTTTACATACAGAGTATCATAATATGCAGCTTAACCGCATCATTACGTATATATATACCGTACCATAAGGAGAATAGACCTGGTCTTTTATATTACCGTACCATATCTTTTACATACAGAGTACCATAATATGCAGGTTAACCGTACGATTACGTATATATATATCATACCATAAACAGAATATATGAAGAATCGTGTCTTTTATATTACCGTACCATATCTTTTACGTACAGAGTACCATAATATGCAGCTTAATCGTACCATTAAGTAAATATATGGTGTACCATAAACAGAAGATATGAAGTACCTTGTCTTTTATTTTACCGTACCAAACTGGCACATACAGAGTACCATAATGCTCAGGTCAACCGTACCATTAGGTATGTATATATCGTACCATAAACAGAATTTATGAAGTACCTTATGTGTTGTACAGTAAGTGTTACTATTGTGATCAAGAAGCCAACATTTATATTGTTGCGTTTTCTTTATTTTCACGAATTGAATGGTTTATATCATTTTGTTCCTTGAGTAAATTAATTATTTATGGGTCATTTAAGTCGATGACTTAGATTGTAGAATTCCATATTGGAATAAATAATATTTACTCTAAATTATCCTTAATCTTGATTCTTAGCATGGAACACAAATTATCATGTATAAGATTAATGTGTGGATTAAATGATAATTATATTCTACAAACTATTTGATAAAAGTTATCAATTTAATCACACAGATATATAATAGAGATTACGATATCAGATAGATCCGAAATGAAACATGTTATGATTGTGTTTGTGTCATTATTGTTTCATACGTGTCTTGAATTCTATAATATGAGATGTTCATTTTTCATCACTAGAAATGCATGTATATTAGTATCGCCTAACGTTAACCGTAAAAGGATAACTATACAGGTGGTGCTACGACAAGCGTGACTGGTGCAGTGGATTATGTTCATCAAGAATATTTTCTCCCTCATATTTTATGAGTGATAATATCCGCGGGCCCCTTGATAAAAGTGATATCGTAATGCATGCAATGTGATTAAGAGCAATCATATTTACGATAAACTTTTGGAATCAAGAAATAAATAAGTTGCGAGGATGACACATTCCTACCTTGAACTTATTTAGGATATTATGTGACAAGGAATTGACACGGGCAGTTACTGCTTAAGGATGGTGATACGTATTTGATATACTTATTATCTGTGTCACTTGGGTAATCTTAAGACATTTGCTAGGTGCTAATTATGATTTATAGATTTAGAATGTGTTCTAATTATATTGCCAACGTGACATGGATCCTACTGGGTCACACCGAAAAGAATAAAGGATCAAAGAAACTATATTTTGTATATTACATGGAGATGTAAGTATGATGATAAATTAATTATGGAGTAACTTATTTGAGCATCATATGATACGAATATAGATAAGATTCAAATAACATATAAGATATGAACTTATGATAAATATATATGCGATATATATTTAAATACTGTAGAGATTTAGGAAATCGGCTATTGCCTCAATTAAGGGCTAATCATGAACAATATAGCATATAAGGAAAACTACATTGAACGTCAATTGAATTTTCCATGATTGGCTCATGATTGCTAAAGGGGATATGATCTCAATTATGGCAAGAAGAATAATTAAATGAGATTTAATTATCTTATCCAATTATGAAGATAATTGGCCTATAAATGGGGAGGTCGTGGCCTTATATGTGCATCCGATCATTGAAATAGCGATTTTAGAAAATTATAGTATATACGGAAGAAAAAGAAAATTTTTTTTTTCGTGAAACAGTGAATCGAGTTACGTCGGCCGAATCTTCTAGCTAGTGAAGGTCGACTCTTTGGTCCTTTTCTTGGTGGATATCGGTAGAGATACCATATTTTTGGTATTATCAGACATCGCTCATCAAGAATAAAGAACAGGTATATCGCTATAAACTAGTTAGATTTTAATTCGCATGGATCCTGTCGGAATCGAATGATATGCTGATATTAAGTTTTAATTTTGCGCTCCGTGTAATACGTGATTATGTGCACCAATTCCTAACAGTGGTATCAGAGCGACGTGCAATTTCTTAACTGGTTATATGAGACGCTTGTTTTCTTTACCTCTGATATGTACGATTAATGCGATGTGATGGCGTGTTGATGATTTAATACTGCGATAAAATTCCATGTGCCTTACGTTGACTATAGAAAGCTAGCTTGATAAGCATTTCATGTGATGGGATAACTATTTAGCTTTCGATTGTTGTTCTGTCATGATTGCTTTGTAACAAGCATGTTTTAATTAAGTATTTTTAATTAATATCATGATGATAGCCGATGTGATGTTTTCAATTGAGAAAATGTGTAAGTGTATATGTATATATATATTTGCAATCACATGGCCAACGTGTATACACTGTGAGTGCATATGATGTTTCCTATAGGAATTTATCTGTCGTGATGATGATTGAAATATCACATGCTTATCGTTTGCATCGGTGGATATCCATCAAATGAGCAGTTGCATATATCTGTGTAATTTCGCTTTGGTTAATCGGATTGACCGAGAACATTGAGATTTTATTATCTCAAATATAGTATGCAAGATTATTAGATAATTTGCATCCTTTTAAATCAGGAAATGATTTAAATATTTGTTAATATGATTAACGAATTCGAGTGCCGTTTTAAAAATTAAGTCTACTCCCTTGCTATTCTATCCGCGCCGAATTTAGAACGAATATTGGTGGGACCTACTCAGTAGGCACCGTGTCAATCTTTAAGAGTCGTGGTGTATGTCCGACATGCCGTATCAAATAGAATGAGTTTGCTTATCAAGAGACCAAAACCGTTTTGGGTCTTGGGGAGAAGTTTTGTTGATATAAGATGTTAACAAAACCAAGAGTCAAATATGATTTGATTAGCAAGGTGTTGCTTACCTAAAATAGCTAAGATAAAGTTTCATGCCGCCGCTGGCTTATTCTTAGTGAAAATATGGATCTTGGACCTACTACTGTGGGGCATTAAATTGTAGTGGGAGTTTTATTTTGTGAATAAAACATTTACGTGAAAATAACTGAAACCTTTTTCCTCTGTCGTTGCGTTCGCATTTGGACAAGCATTGTCGTTGCGTTCGCTTTTGGACAAGGACAAATTGAGCTCTAATGGGACCAATTTTATTGATTGGTACCGTAACCTAAGAATCGTTCTTAGGCAAGAGCGCAAGGAATATGTAATTAATACGCCCATTCCCAAAGATCCCAATGCTAATTCAAGTGTTGAAGAAGTCGATGAGTACGACCGACATTGTTCCGATGAGATCGATGTACAATGTCTGATTGTGGTGACGATAGCACCCGAATTGCAGAAGCGATTCGAGTTGAGCACGTCGTACGATATCATGAAGCAGCTCAAGAAAATGTTTCAAGAGCATGCACGTGCTGAGAGGTATAATGTGACTAGAGCTTTGCTGGCATGTAAGATGTCTGAGGGTAACTCTGTTGGCGATCACATGCTCAAGATGTTGAGTTATGTGGAGCAGTTGGAGAAACTTGAAGCTCCTGTGGGCAAGGAGTTGGCCACAGACATTATTTTCAACTATCTTCCTCCCACCTATTCATCGTTCATCATGAACTATCATATGCATGGAATGGATAAGAGCTTGGTTGAGATCCATGGGATGCTAAAAACTGCTGAGCTTGACATGAAGAAAGGAGTTTCTCATGTGCTTGCAATTAATGCAGGCGGGAAAAGGATTAAGAAAGACAAGTTCAAGCGCCAAACAAAAGGAAAACCAAATGTTGGTAAAAATAAGGCTAAGGATGTCGCTTCGAGCGCTCCCAAGGTCAAGGTTGCTGCTAATGCTGAGTGCTTTTACTGTAAAGGCATTGGGCACTGGAAGAGAAATTGTCCCAAGTATCTTGATGACTTGAAAAATGGGAAGGTTCCAACCGTTTCAAGTATATTTGTTAATGAAGTTAATATTGCTACTTCTGATTCTGAATGGGTATTTGATACCGGATCGTGTGCTCATATTTGTTCGAATATGCAGGCACTAAAGAATAAGAGGATGCTAAGAAAAGGCGAAGTACAACTAGGTGTCGGGAATGGCGCAAGTGTTGCAGCTGTTGCTATTGGATGCATAGATGTCTCTTTGCCGAGTGGACTTATTTTAGAACTGAAAAATGTTCATTATGTTCCATCTATCTCAAGAAATATTATTTATATTTCATGTTTAGACATGGATGATTTTTATTTTACCATTAAGATGGTTGCTTTTCATTTTATAAAAATAATATATTTTATGGATGTTCTTATGAGAAGAATGGTCTATATTTGCTTGAGATGGAAAAACAAGTTTTGAATATCAATAACAAAAGATCCAAGATTTCTCATGAGAGTATGACTCTCATGTGGCATTGTCGCCTAGGTCATATAAATGAGAGACGCATTAAAAAAAAAAACAAGAAGTGGGACTTCTTGGTCAATTTGATTTAGAATCAATTGAGACATGCGAATCTTGTTTACTCGGGAAGATGAGTAAAGCGCCTTTCACTAAAAGAGGCGAAAGAGTAAATGACCTACTAGGACTAATACATAGTGATAATTATATTCTACAAACTATTTGATAAAAGTTATCAATTTAATCACACAGATAAAACTATTTGATAAATTATATTCAATTTTACGATATCAGATAGATCCGAAATGAAACATGTTATGGATTGTGTTTGTGTCATTATTGTTTCATACGTGTCTTGAATTCTATAATATGAGATGTTCATTTTTCATCACTAGAAAAGCATGTATATTAGTATCGCCCAACGTTAACCGTAAAAGGTAACTATACGGGTGGTGCTACGACAAGCGTGACTGGTGCAATGGATTATGTTCATCAAGAATATTTTCTCCCTCATATTTTATGAGTGATAATATCCGCGGGCCCCTTGATAAAAGTGATATCGTAATGCATGCAATGTGATTAAGAGCAATCATATTTACGATAAACTTTTGGAATCAAGAAATAAATAAGTTGCGAGGATGACACATTCCTACCTTGAACTTATTTAGGATATTATGTGACAAGGAATTGACACGGGCAGTTACTGCTTAAGGATGGTGATACGTATTTGATATACTTATTATCTGTGTCACTTGGGTAATCTTAATACATTTGCTAGGTGCTAATTATGATTTATAGATTTAGAATGTGTTCTAATTATATTGCCAACGTGACATGGATCCTACTGGGTCACACCGAAAAGAATAAAGGATCAAAGAAACTATATTTTGTATATTACATGGAGATGTAAGTATGATGATAAATTAATTATGGAGTAATTTATTTGAGCATCATATGATACGAATATAGATAAGATTCAAATAACATATAAGATATGAACTTATGATAAATATATATGCGATATATATTTATACTGTAGAGATTTAGGAAATCGGCTATTGCCTCAATTAAGGGCTAATCATGAACAATATAGCATATAAGGAAAACTACATTGAACGTCAATTGAATTTTCCATGATTGGCTCATGATTGCTAAAGGGGATATGATCTCAAGTATGGCAAGAAGAATAATTAAATGAGATTTAATTATCTTATCCAATTATGAAGATAATTGGCCTATAAATGGGGAGGTCGTGGCCTTATATGTGCATCCGATCATTGAAATAACGATTTTAGAAAATTACAGTATATACGGAAGAAAAAGAATTTTTTTTTCGTGAAACAGTGAATCGAGTTACGTCGGCCGAATCTTCTAGCTAGTGAAGGTCGACTCTTTGGTCCTTTTCTTGGTGGATATCGGTAGAGATACCATATTTTTGGTATTATCAGACATCGCTCATCAAGAAGAAAGAACAAGTATATCTCTATAAACTAGTTAGGTTTTAATTCGCATGGATCCTGTCGGAATCGGATGATATGCTGATATAAAATTTTAATTTTGCGCTCCGTGTAATACGTGATTATGTGCACCGATTCCTAACAGTAAGGTACCTTATCTTTTACAGTAAGGTACCTTATCTTTTACAGTAAGGTACCTTATCATTTACATATATAGTACCATAATCTGCAGTTTTACCGTATCACTATGTATACATATAGTACCATAATATGCAAGTATACCGTACCATTTGTTATACAATCGAAAATAAATATTCCTAATCGAAGCACGTTGTTCTGCATGATTTTGACAATTCCTAACAATAATAAAATGATTAAAAAAACAAAAAAAAAATCGCACATGTAGGACTCACCATATTTTTCAAATTATGTTGTAAGATGTTCTTGTTTCTATCCTTATATTCAATTATCTTGAAGTTCGAAGGTTTAATTCGTGCGTGTAAGGCCTAATGCACCTAATTTGATCTGAAACGTAACTAATACTCTATATTAGCATTTTAGGGTGGTTCCAGATGAAAAACTAATTCGTACGACCTCGAAAAATACTAACCGTACTATGACGTATCACATAATTAAGGGAAGGCGTGCCTTACTTAGCTTTGCAGGGGTATCTGTTTGTTTGTTTTAAGCGTACCATCACAGACACGGTTGTAGTACCAAAAATTACATATGACATCAAACAATATATGAAAGGCAACGACATGTCAGATGAGCTGTCTTTTTTGATTTAATACCTCGTATGTCAGAAATCTGTCCACTCATGACAGAAAAACGTCATAAATATGTCCAGTCATGACAGAAAACGTCAGAAATTGTCTGTTTCTTTTTCCACATCAACATCTTCTGAAATGCTTCATTTCTGACGAAATATACCCAAGTGTTAAATTCTAACTTAATTTAATTTATACGGTACCTATTTCTAGAACGATACAGTACCTCCGTGGTATGTTTAATGTACCTTATTTGCCTATATTAAAGTACTTTGTTGGCACATATTACCTTGTTGGTTTATATTACAGTAATTTGTTGGAATATATGCACTCATCTCTTTGTTCTCATATATTATATTACCAAACTTGCATAAATTACGGTACCAAACTGGCATAAATTTATGGTACCAATCTGGCATATATTACAGTATCAAATTTGCATATATTACAGTACCACAGTGTCATGTTGGCATAAATTACACTACCATTGGCATATATTACGGTACCAAACTGGCATGTATTACAGTACCAAATTTGTATATATATATATATAACAATACCAAATTACCGTATATTACAGTACCATGCTGGCATATACTACGGTACAAAACTGGCATATATTACAGTACCAAATTGGCATATATTACAGTACTATGTTGGCATAAATTACGGTACCAAACTGGCAAATATTACAGTACCAAATTGGCATATATTACAGTACCTTGTTCCCATTATTTAAGACAAAAAGTATTAGCTGCCAACTGACACATTTGGACAAAAGAATGAGTCATATCCTATTAACACATTTGGACAAAACAATGACCTAAATTTAAATTTTAACAAAAATAAAATAAAAGCAAACATATTCGCCGGGGCACTTGTACCACATTCATCGGCACGTTCCACTTTCATCGGTATCATTGAAAATTTGTATCGAATAAACAACTGATACATTTTGAACACATCCGCATTTTCTTTCAATATCGACTACAAACTTTAGAACGGAACTTGATACTTTATTGAGTCATGCCGGGAATCGATATCCGATCACCTTCTTTGGAGGGATACGTATATATCGATAAGCGTCGTCGCTTCATTGATTAATAGTAAGGAAGACTCCATATTCACACATTGCAAATAACGTCCCGCCATCAACCGAATTTGCAGATGCCATATTTTCAGATAATATGGCAACCTGTATAAATGGTACGCTATATAGTTTAGATTGGTACTGCATAATCAGACATTTTGGTACCGTATAGACAGGTTACTTGGTACGTAATATAAATACAAAAAGATACTATATAACATAAATGTCCAATCGGACTGTATCGCATAATATATTTAGGTACGGTAAAACAACATACAATGGTACGTAATATACATAACAAATGGTACGTTGTAACAGTTATATAAAAAAATCCAAAATCTCGATGGATTAGCCTCAATAACTATCCTAACATTCCACCCTTATATCGAGCTCTTGGATCGCATTCAGCTCCCGGATTTGGGCTAAACCTTGAACAAACGCGTGCAATCGATTAACCAAACCCAAAGCAAAGAAAAGCTTACCTGACAAAATCAAGACCCTAAATCGAGAAAGAGGTGGTTGACAAGAAGAAAATTCGTCGACGGCGGGATGAAGCTCAATTTTTGCAGAGAAAAAAAATGAAATGAAATTGTAAATCTTTTAATAAGGGTATTTTGGTAATCTTAAATGATTAGGTACCTAAGTGTAAAATTTTTATTCAAATGGGCATCCAGCTTAAAAACATATCTGACAAGGGACCGAAGTAGCTGTTTAGTTTTCTATTAGATATTTATGTTTAGATACTTGTTAATTCAAACGCTATTTACTTAAAACATCCCAAAAGATTTTAGTCGGTCGGTCTTGGCCCAGCCCAGTTCGCAGTAGATAAGATGAACAATTGTTTTGTATGTACCAGCAGCAGCTTTAGTAGAGTGTGGTGAACCTCCTCAGCTCGCCAAGACCAAACCAAACTAGGGTTTCTAAACACCCTTCATTTTATCTTCGGTCAACGCACCACCCCACCATGACGGTTTGCCGCCTTCTCTTTCGCCTCGGCCTCCGTCGATACTCTTCAGCTCCCAATTCCCACCTTTACCCACCATTCCCTTACGCCTCCTCCGCTGCTGATCAGCAATCGTCGTTCGATTCCCATTATCTTACGCCGGAAAACCCCACCCCCACCACCGTGCCCCACCACCCTTCGAATTACCATTATACTCCCAAAAACCCTACATTCAACCATCAACAGAACCCTACCTTCAATCCCACGTCCTTTAATTCCACCCCCTCTAATCACCAGAATAGCCCTCATCATCCTCCGGCGGCCTCCCCAGCGAACCTCGGCGACAACCCCCAACACTCCAACACTCCGTCGTTGATTCCACATAGTCCGCTCGATTTTACGGCGACTCCAACCACGCCGCAACGCTCGTATGGTTTCTCATCAGCCGAGGAGGCTGCAGCCGAGCGCCGCCGCAGGAAGCGACGCCTCCGCATCGAGCCTCCGCTATACGCCCTGAGAACCCCCCCAGTCACCCCGAGCTCAGGGAACCCCCCACCGCCGCCAAACTCACAAAATCCACCATTTCCCCCAAACCCTAACACCCCTCGACTGCCTGACTCCACATCGGCCTTGGTCGGGAACCGTCTCAACCTCCACAACCGAGTCCAGTCACTGATTCGAGCCCATGACCTCGACGGTGCTTCCTACGTTGCTCGCCAGAGTGTATTTCAATATGTTCGCCCTACTGTCTTCACCTGCAATGCCATAATCGCAGCCATGTACCGTGCCAAGAGGTATTCAGATACCAAAGCGCTGTTTCACTACTTCTTTAAGCAGTTTGATATCATCCCGAATGTTGTTTCATATAATAATCTGATTGTTTCCCACTGTGAGAGCGGTGAGGTGGACGAGGGGCTTGAGGTCTATCAGTATATCCTTAAGAACGCCCCCTTCAGTCCTTCGTATATGAGTTATAGGCATTTGACCAAGGGCTTAGTTGATGGAGGTAGGATCTCAGAGGCGGTGAGTTTGCTTAGGGAGATGTTGAATAAAGGCCACGGAGCTGATTCATTGGTTTACGACAACGTGATCAGTGGGTTCTTAGAGCTGCATAACTTGGAAAAGGCAAACGAGTTGTTCGACGAATTGAAAGAGAGATGCACCGTATACGATGGGGCTGTGAATGCGACTTTCATGGATTGGTTCTTTAGGCAGGGGAGACCAAAGGAGGCAATGGATTCGTATAGGGATTTGATGTCAAGGGGTTATAGGATGGTGCCTGCTACTAGAAACGTGCTGCTTGAGACTTTGTTTAAGCACGGTAAAACAAAAGAGGCATGGGATTTGTTCCAAGACATGTTGGACGATCACACTCCCCCCACTTTCCAGGCAGTGAACTCTGACACCTTTAACATGATGGTGAATGCATGCCTGAAGGAAGGGGAAGTTGATGAGGCTGTGAGCGTGTTCAAAAGGGCTGGTAAGGGCGTAAAGTCTAAGCCTTTTCAGATGGATGTTGCGGGCTTCAACAACATGATATTGAGGCTTTGCGAGCTCGAAATGTTGGATGATGCAGAGAATTATTATAAGCAGCTGTGTGACAAGTCACTTTCTCCCGATGTTGTTACGTACAAGACGTTGATCGATGCTTATATTAAGTTTGATAAAGTAGATGCTATGTTAGAGAAGTACAGTAAGATGGTTGAGGTGGGATTGAGGGTCATTCATCCATACGCTAATGTGTGGTTTGGGTACTTGGTTGAGAAGGCACGGGCTTATGATTGCGTGCCAATTCTGAAAAAAATGGCTGACAGAGAACCAAAACCAGATGCGACCACATACGAAGTTGTAATAAAGGGCTTAATTAACGAGGGTAATATTGATTCAAGCACAACCATCCTCGGGGACATGATATGTAATGGTGTTGGAACTACGCGTTCGCTTCGAGAGTTTTTGTTGGATGCATTTGAGAAACGAGGGCAGAGGATGGTCATTGAGGATATCTTGAACAAGTTTCCAAGTCCCTTCTTTCCTCAACGACGGTTTATGTCCGAACAAAGTCCAAGAAACATGGGAATGACATGGCAGAGTTCGAATTTTTCTTCTTTTCCACAGGTAAACAATACCCAACAACGTCAGGGAAAGGATGAGCATTCAAATTCTAGTATGTCGGAGACACAAGAACAAGAGCATCCTCAAACGGCTGGTCAAAGTGCTTATCAAAGTGCTTATTAATTTATCGGTTATACATACTATTTCGATTCTATAAATGGTGGTGTTTTATTAGATTATGGGAAATTGTTTGGGCCTTCATATGCTGTTGGATGATGATTTTGTAGTGGAACTGAAAGGTTTGCTGCCCTTGGTAATTTATAATGTCCACAAATTTTCTTGCTAGTTTGACACAGTCATCATACGCTATCGATCTACCTTTTGAGCGAGCGATTTCTTCCAACCAAATGAAACTACCACCTTAGGTGTGCTTTCTCTTGGTTTTTTTCTCCGAGCGTGTTATCTTTTGGTTTATCGCGAAGAATTAGTTGGATAATAATAGTAGTATTATGATTATGAGTACTCGTGTCTTCAAACTTAGTTGAAAACGGGGTTTTGCTTCGATCTTCTTAATGATGTACTGAAGCCTTTTGTTCCTCTTTGCAACTGTCGTCGTCATGGGGAAAAAAAAATTGAACTTGATTGAGCTCATCATCATCATCATTCCAACATGAAGCTCCTTTCTCTGAAACATTTCTACTGTTTGATCCCTGATAATACAATCAGATCTTTCATATTTAGACTTGATCCTTTTAACAAAAAAGAAGGAAGTGCTGCCACTTGAGAGAGAGAATTTATTTTGGTCATCAGAAAACAAGTCGGTTCCACCTAACACTAGATGGACATATATGGAGTCCGGTGCACCGTTATAAGTGTAATGTTGTGGAGGAACATTTCATCCACAATTTGTGTCGGATGGTTTAAAAGTGCCAGTTAGTTTATCAGTGATCAAGAAATCAACGTATTTGCTGGTAATTTTTTTTCTTCGAAACATGCTCTGGTCCCTATTGGGACAGAAGCAATCAACTCTTATGCCTTGTGATCAACATCTATCGCCGCCCGCCAAACACAGCACAACACATCACATTGGCTTTTCATAAATGGAAAAAATAGCACATTATCTCCTGCAAAATCCCTTATGTTGTTCCACATTCAAATCATGTTGACCCATCGCATGATGTCTCCCCAACCCAATCGTCATGAGGGGGAGAAATACCACACCGGAAGTGTAAGATAGATCAGAAATGCTAAATCCTCAAGCGTCGTCAAAGCTAACCACGACGAACTTCAAAGACAGAAGTTACCGCCTCATGAACGCCTCTCCAATTTTAAAGAGAACTCCCCAATCTCAACACAAGGTTGAACAAATGTGGGGGGAGTTGTGTCATAATCGAGGGGAGAGATCGAACAAAAAAGAGTGTTGGGGAACCCCGAGTGTCCCGAGATCGAATCCCGAGCGCAGCGGAAGTTTAAAATTTTATGGGGATTCCCGTAAGGCTAGCCCCAGATCACTCGGTAAGTAAAGAAAAAGCACGTATGACACATAATAGGGAAAAGAGTTTTTACCCTCGTAGCGAAGATCCTGTTAGGGAGTGTGCCCTCGGAATGCCATACGAGAACTAGGAATAGTATAGGGCGCATAATGATGTATAGGTCGATAGACAGTTTTATTGTATATACTGTTAAAATAAAGGAGTGAATATTATTTTCATTATAATAAAGGCATTATTATTTATTTATCGAATTTAAAGTCTGCTTGGCATCTGGCGGTGCGATAAATAAATAACACCCAAATGTTTGAGTTGGACGTCTGATTCTCGTGTGGACGAGGGAGGAGACATCGGACGGTCCTTATCTCAGCATTAAATAAAAGGTCCGTAAGTCTAAGGATTCTAGGTGGGTGACTAGATATCCGAATATGACTTATTCATTGACGACCACATAGTATCGGTAGTGTCACCGATTACCTGAGAGGTTGTGGGTCGTGATGGAGATATCGGTGATCGGAGAGATCGCGTATTCGGACATTCGGCTCGTATTCGTCTTGATCACATGACTAGGATGTTGTCAATGATTGAACGAATGACTATAGCAGCCTCAGACCGATAGGGTCACTGACGGATTTGCTTTCGCGATTTCGGTTTGTCGCTAGTTGGCTAGGTCCGCAAGTGTTCGGAAATGGGACACGGGCCAGCGACGAAACGCAACTGACTTTACGGAGGTGATTGCCGGGCTTTGACTGCTATCGGGATTCACTGCCTATATTCGTATAGGTTAACGTCCTATGAGGTAATTGGAGAACGACGATTGTAAAGCCTTCGGCCGAAGCTTGGTAAGCTCGCTCGTATTAGATACGGAGCGGAGTTTAAATAATCGGTTGGGTCTCAATTATAACATAGTGTTGGGTTAGTGAGTTTGACATTTACATGGCTCTCACCTAACCGGGACGCAAGTGCAAGGCGTAAGATGTATTTAAATGAATACACTATAGTCGGTTCGCCCGAATTTTGATTAGATCAAAATTCGTTCTCAACTGGGATCTGTCCGGTACCGCGGGATTGGCTAGGCGAATACCGGGACTCGCGGATTCCTCCCGTGCCAGTTGAGACGGACCTAGAGAGTCGCGCTTAAAAATGGTAATGAACTTGAACGAAAACGGCGGGCTTTTCTCTGGAACCTAACGAATGGGATTCGTTGAGGTAGTGGCATAGTTGACACGAGGTGTCGATAATTAGTTAAATTCCGGTGACGGTTACGGGAATAATTAGGACTTGAGATTGTCTTAAGTGCTTAATTAATTAACTAAATGAGGTTCAATTGTAAATAAAATAATTAGATTGGATTTAATTATTTTATTAATTAAAATTGAAGGACTAAATTGAGAATTTAAAAACCTAAAGGGCCTACATGGAATTACTTGAAATTTTGCATGGTCTTGGACATGTGGAGAATTCCATGGCTTGCCACATAGCTTGAGGTGGCAAGTGACTCACTTTGAGTCAAGACAAGTATCTCACTTAAAAATATAATAAATAAACCTTAGTGGAATTTTACTACAAAGGTGAGCATGCAAAAATGAGAACAAGTAGATCCAACATGAGGGTTACTAAGCCTAAGTACTTGGTATTTTTTCTCTCAACAAATAAACTAGAGAGAAAAGAAACAAAGTGAGTTGAAGTTAGAACTTCTTAAGCCACGTCAAGCCACGGGATCGTTTGACGAGTCCCGACGCCCAAACCGAGCTGCGTCTAGCCATCAGGAGCAGTCTCGGAGGTTCGATCAAGGTCATACCGGTGTGACAATCTAGCTCGGATGCCCCGGGAGCCAGACGAAGTGTTGCGACGTCCATCCGAGGTGCATTCACGTATACCGACGGTATATTTCGAACCTTACTGATTTGATTTTACGAAAAATACCAAACGATATCGAAATGATTCGAAAGACCCCTTGTTACGATCGTCGGGAAGTGTAGAATCAATCTGGAAAATTTGGTATTGATCTAAAATCATTTCTGTTGTCAAACTGTCAAAAGTCGGCAGACTGCCGCTTTAATAGAATTGATAATTTCGAACCACTGTTTAGATTTTGTGAAAATACCAAACGACATCGGATGATTCGAAAGACCCCTCGTTGCGATCGTCGGGAAGTGTAGAATCAATCTGGAAAATTTGGTATCGATCGGAAATCGTTTCGGTCGCCAAATAGTCGAAACACTGTCGGCTGCCGCTTTGTTCGAACTAGTTTGGAATGAAATTATTAATTCAAATAAATTTGTATTAAATTCGAATGTGAGAAGTTCGGATTAGACGTGGTCTCATGAGGCTCAGCGAACGAAGGGCGCTAAGTCGAATTTAGATGTTGAAAATCGAAAATTCGGCACCCTACGCCGCTCGGTTCAAAACGCGCTTCCGCTATCGCCACGTTGAGCTGTTCGGGGGCCGGCGTCGATTAATCGGGCCTACCCCAACAGTGGTATCAGAGCTACGGCTCATGCATGGTTCGACCGAAGGCCTCGAAAGCCGATGTGGCGAACGAACGATCGACGTAGTTTGGAGACTAGCGTCGCTCGTGACGTCGGTCGGGCACCCGGCGTCAAAATTCTGTTTTGCATGTTTATGTGGGACATTTACGCGGGCTTAGGTTCTAACCGGGTTATTTGTTTAAGGGCCGTTTGCTGCCCCCGGTATGTACATGGATTACGGGTTGTTCGGGAAATAATTCCCCCCGTGTTGTATTTTATCGCTTTATTAGATAAGTTAGATAAAATGGCGGCCGTTCAACGCAAGGTGAGATTGGAGGGTTCGACGACCCGCGTGACGACGAGTCGACGTTTGGAGATCAAAGACCCGGTCGTTTTACGACCCATGTAATAGGACCAGTTCAGAAATAGCCCGTGCATTTGTCCATTTAAATTGCTTTCCTAGGGCTAGGAATTTAATTAACACATTTATGTGCTCGTGCTTAATTTTTATTTGCTATGAGAATACAAACTCCCATAAAATACTAAGTGAGTAAAGGGATTGGATGCCCTGTCTTCTATCAAGCTCGGGTTAAGTTGTTACGAAACCTAAATGCAAGGTTTGGTTCCGGGTATGCCGGCGCCTTGCATTTGTTTTTGTTTCGATTTGCTCGTGTGCGTTAGCGCCGCTCGCCAAGACCACACTGTGCGGTAAAACGTACGGTTCAAGTGTGCGGTTTTGAGCAAAGTTGATAGGTCGCACTTAGACAGTCAAACTGCCTTGTTCCGGATTTGCCGGCGGGGGTCCCTGACTGAGACGAAGATAGTTGAGACATTCGACGAGGTCGGATTCGTGCGGAGCACGACTTCGTGGGCCGCTGCAAACCAATAAAACGACAGAGGTTGAGGTTTGCATCCGCCCACGAGGACATCAACTCCACTATCGAAGTTATCAACGAAACTTCCAAAACAACCAATGGGAGAAAATGGTGTTTATGAAAAGATAGTGGGAGTCAAACGGAATAGAAGTCCTTGTTCACGTTTGATGATCTATACAAACGACTTAATATGCCTTTTATTTTCTGCAGCTTTTTCTCTCAATGTTAATTATGTCCACCGCTTTAAACATACTGCTCAAGGAGAATAGGTTGACTGGGTCGAACTATTCAGACTGGCTTCGCAACCTGAGGATTTTCCTTCAGATTGAGAACCTAGTGTATATCCTTGACTCCGAGTTGCCGCCGGCCCCAGGCGCGCGGGAAACCGAGCAGGCTCGTGCCGCTTATGACAAGCGACTACGCGACGAGCAGCTCGTAAAGGCACATATCCTCGGATCGATGAGTAACACGCTGCAGCGTAGCCATGAGGGTATGGCTGACGCTCGAGCGATGGTTCAGCATCTGAAAGAGCTTTACGGTGAGACGTCTAGGACAGCTCGCTATGCGGCTTCGTCGCAGCTCTTCCGATCGAGGATGTCTGAGGGTGAGAACGTTGGCGAACATGTTATGAACATGATCACCATGATCGAGAGATTGGAGACTCTCAATTTCCAATTTGATCGGGAATTACAAAACGATCTCATCTTGCAGTCTCTGCCTCCGTCCTTCAATGCGTTCATAGTGAACTATCATCTGAACGGCATGACGCTGACGCTTCCTGATCTGATGAATCAGTTAGCAACAGCACAAAGTCAGATGAAGAGGGCAAAGCAGACCGCACTTGTCGCCACCTCTTCGAAGCCCCAGAAAGGCAAAAAGAAGAAGGGCAACAAGCTCAAGCCAACAGGGAAGGTTTCCAAGAAGAACATATCTTCTGGGAAATCAAAGCAGACCGGTGTAAAGCCGACGGATAGGTGTCTGAATTGCGGTGCGCTGGGCCACTGGAAGCGGGACTGTCCGAAGCTCAAAGGTGAGCAGGCTGCGTCAGATAAGGAACTTAATGTTTTAGAAACAATTTGTTCTACATCTGTATACTCTACTTCCTGGATATTAGATTCTGGAGCTAATACTCACATTTGTGTGTCCACGCAGGGTCTGGGACCAAGTAGAGCGCTTGGGGAGCGGGAGATCGAGGTCAGAGTGGGTAGCGGGGATAGTCTCTCGGCAAGCCACGTCGGATCAAGATCTCTTACTTTGTTATCTGGGCATGTGTTGCGTTTGTACGATTGTCTTGTACTCCCGAGGGTTTTAAGAACATCGTCTCCATTCCTATTCTGAGCATGAATGGTTATGTATTTAACTTTAATAAAACTACATGCCACATTATGTATCGAAACAAAAATGTTGGCAACGCGACACTTTTTAATGGTTTGTACTATTTAAAAACCCAGAACGACGTATTTGTGAATACTATCACAAACAAACGAAAGTCAGGAATAAATGCGAGGTACCTGTGGCATCTTCGATTAGGGCATACTGGAGAACGCAAGATCCACGATTTAGAGAAAAATGGGATTTTGAAACCGTTGGGATCAGATCCCTATCCAACTTGTGAGTCGTGCCTCCAAGGTAAAATGACCCGATCACCCTTTACCGGGACATTTAATAGAGCCACGGAAATTCTCGGTTTGATTCACACGGACGTTTGCGGGCCATTTAATGTGAAGGCTCGGGGTGACTTCCACTATTTTATTACCTTCACGGATGATCAGTCGTTACGGACTCGTGTATCTGATGAGGTATAAAGCTGATGTTTTTGAAAGGTTCAAGGAGTATAAGGCATTAGTTGAAAAGTAAACGTCGAAACTCATTAAAGCCGTTCGATCGGATCGAGGAGGCGAGTACATGACTGTCGAGTTTGACCAGTTCTTGAAGGAGAATGGAATATTATCACAGATGACTCCGCCCGGTACGCCACAGTTGAATGGCGTGGCCGAACGTAGAAACCGAACTTTATTAGATATGGTTCGTTCTATGTTAAGCTATACGGATTTACCGATGTCATTGTGGAGACATGCGCTTTTGACAGCGGCGTATACCATAAACCAGTGTCCCTCGAAGTCTGTTAACGGCATTCCGTATGAGATATGGACTGGTCATTTACCCAGCTTATCACATATTAGGATTTGGGGTTGCCCCGCCTATGTCACAAAGTTGAAAACAGACAAATTGGAGTCTAGGTCAATGAAAGGACGTTTCATAGGTTACCCCGAAGACTCTATGGGGTACCTATTCTATTTTCACGATGATCAGAGGATCGTTGTGGGCCTACACGCACACTTTCTCGAGGATGAGTTCATTCGAGACTGTGGCGTTGGCCGAGAGGTCACTCTCGAGGAGCAGTCGATCAAAACACCCTCACAGGATTTGGAATCGGATGGTCCGAGCGAACCAGTCTTGCGACGATCAGAAAGGGTGCCACACCAACCCCAGCGGTATGGCATGTCACACGTCGAACAAAATTATGTTGCGACTAGGGGACTTCTAAGAGAAGATCCCGCTACTTTCGATCAAGCTATATCCGATGTTGACTCAAGGAGATGGGTTGAAGCTATGCAGGCTGAGATGGACTCAATGTACTCTAACAAAGTCTGGACTCTTGTAGACCTACCGAGCGGTTTTAGACCAATCGGTTGTAAATGGATATACAAGAGAAAGATTGGATCTGACGGACATGTTGAGACATATAAGGCCAGGTTGGTTGCCAAGGGCTATAACCAAAAGGAGGGAGTCGACTATGAGGAGACTTTCTCGCCTGTAGCCATGATCAAGTCTATCCGCATAATGCTCGCAATAGCTGCGCACTATGATTATGAGATTTGGCAGATGGACGTCAAAACGGCGTTCCTTAATGGATTCCTCAAGGAGGAGATCTATATGGAGCAGCCAAAAAGTTTTGAGTCGCATGCAGATGCTCACAACGTGTGCAAACTGAATCGGTCCATTTATGGACTGAAACAGGCCTCTCAAAGCTGGGACCTACGTTTCAATGAAGCAGTTCGGAACTTTGGATTCGAGAAAAACGTATATTAGCCATGTGTCTACAGAAAGAGCAGTGGGAGTATGGTGTCGTTCCTTGTATTGTACGTGGATGATATCCTTTTGATAGGAAACGACATTGGGATGCTCTCGTCGGTGAAAGCGTGGCTTTCAACCGAATTCTCCATGAAGGATCTGGGAGAAGCGACGTATATACTCGGTATTCGCTTGTTCAGGGATCGAGCGAACAAAACGATCGGCTTATCTCAGGCCCTTTACTTAGAGAAAATCCTGAAGAAATTCAGAATGGATGACTCTAAGAGAGGTTTCTTACCTATGCGACATGGGGTCCATTTGTCGAAAGCAATGTCACCTCAAAGTGAGGAAGACAGACGACGGATGAGTGGGATCCTATGCGTCTGCAGTGGGTAGAAGAAGATTACACTGATTCGGACTTCCAGTCGGACGTGGATGACCGAAAATCTACTTCAGGTTTTGTATTCGTGCTCAACGGTGGGGCAGTATCTTGGAGAAGCTCCAAGCAAAGCACGACTGTCGATTCCACGTGTGAGGCAGAATACATAGCAGCCTCAAAGGCAGCTAAAGAAGCAGTTTGGATGAAAAAGTTCTTGGAGGAACTTACTGTGGTACCAGTTGCGGACAGACCGCTTACACTTTGGTGCGATAATAGCGGTGCAGTCCAGGCAAAGGAACCACGATCTCATAGCAAGTCCAAACATATTGAGAGAAAATATCACGTACTACGTGAGTTCGTTGAAAATGGGATGGTCGCCGTGTAGAAAATCGCCACCGCGGAAAACGTGGCGGACCCACTTACGAAGCCCTTGTCCCAGGCAGTTATGGAACAGCATCTGGACAAGATGGGCCTACGATACCATTGTGACTGGCATTAGGTGCAGCACATGGCATTCGAGTGCAAGTGGGAGGCTGTTAGGGAGTGTGCCCTCGGAATGCCATACGAGGACTAGGAATAGTATAGGACGCACAATGATGTATGGGTCGATAGACAATTTTATGTATATACTGTTAAAATAAAGGAGTGAATATTATTTTCATTATAATAAAGGCATTATTATTTATTTATCGAATTTAAAGTCTGCTTGGCATCTGGCGGGCGATAAATAAATAACACCCAAATGTTTGAGTTGGACGTCTGATTCTCGTGTGGACGAGGGAGGAGACACCGGACGGTCCTTATCTCAGCATTAAATAAAAAGGTCCGTAAGTCTAAGGATTCTAGGTGGGTGACTAGATATCCGAATATGACTTATTCATTGACGACCACATAGTATGGGGCTGCAGTTTCTCTATCCTGGTCGACATCTCTATGCCTTCACCTCTAATTCTAACCATTTTCTTGTCCTAGCCTGTTAGTCCCTACGGCCCATAAATTATACTATACAAGGAATGCACAAAACTGAATACTTACAAGCAAGACTGCTTCCGCGCTTTGGGGTGTCTACATGGACAGTCTACAGGACCGGTGACCGAAGCTCTGATACCAACTGTAGCGATCTAGCTATCGCTACCATTCTAGCCTTGTCTTACATGCCTAACTACGTATTTAGTTAGAAGAAACCCGAAAATGCGGAATAATTTTTTTTTCTTTTCGCGAAGGAGCTCATGTCCTGTACAAGTCAAAAGAATACATCTTCATGATAAAAGAATGCTCCCAAACTTCCTAGTTACAATCGGGTTCTATTTACACGTGTCGTGTATATTTGTGCAGCAAATATCCTATGCGCCCGGCCTCACAGGTCATCATCCACGTACACACCACCCTCCCAAAAGTCGCTCGGAAGCTCCAAAACAAAGCCTTGCTGGCTAGGCGATCACGTACCGTGTTCGCTAGGACCTACAAACATAAAACATGGAATGAGCTTATATAGCCCAGTAAGTGAAAACTTATGCATGCTCGTGTCCTGTCTTGTATAGGCATATACGCCAACGTTCACTAATTCTCACAAAATCGTGTCATGTCGTGCCTTGTTTTGTCTTGTCTTGTCATGTCTTATAGGATCCCTAAAACACGTCTTGTCTTACACGTGTCTTGTCTTGTAGGGTCCTCGGCAAATCTTGCTACGAGGGCATTTGCCCGATTTACACGTCTTGTCTTGCACGTGTCTTGTCTTGACATCGGTGACATAGTAGTCACCCCGTAGCATTAGAAGAGCCGTATCACACGTCTTGTCTTGCACGTGTGTTGTTCGTAAATAAAATTAAATTAATGTTATCAACTATTTGTCGCGCCCCGACGATCATGCGTGAATTACATGTCATGTCTTAAAAACTCCCGTGGGACTCGTTCATGCTCGTGAAATGCATGTATGAAATGCGAAATGACTTTTCGTGCCATGTCATGCAAGGGATCACTCATGCCATGTCATGTAATGGGTAACTCGTGCCATGAAATAATCACGTAGTCATGTAGAAACACGCAATCACATAAATAATGCGCACCTAACTTTATGTGTTGTAGTTGAAAGTAAGGTTCTCTCCATAAACGTCGATCAGGCGTCCGTCGATTAAAGTTCTACCCCTGCCCATGTGTGGCCACGGTCCTCGGCATCCTTGGTGCCCGTCTTGGGACTATTGGAGAGAAGCATGCCCTACAGCAGGCGGCTATTCGGCGTCTTTGGAGAGTAGCTTGGTAGTTGGTTTTCTTTTACCATTCGTTTTTTGTTCACGGTAGCCTGTTACTGGTTGCCTGTGTCGAGTTTTACTCGCACCCATTATGTACATTTTCCATTATATATATAAAAAAAAACCGGGACCTGTTCCAAAAAAGAGATAAAGTTTGGATCGCCACACGCGCGAATTCCACGGCCTGCCTCCTTTACGATGATGGGATCGAAACAACTAACCATTTTTTTTTTGATTGCCCCTTCTCTGTGTAGTGTCGGCGTGTGCTCCGAAGGAAGACGCGGTTCAACTGGCCTTAGAGCGACTGGCGCACTGGGATCCTTGGGCTGCGGCTAAATGGGCGGACAACACTTACACCACAAGCGTACCGCCATCTTTTATCATCGCTTATATATCACATTTGGGCGGAACGGAATCGCAGATTGCATGACGGTATTACGTGCACGCTTGAGGCTATTACGGAGTTAATCCTTGGCACTATGCGCCTTCACCTCTCCGCCTTGCCTGCTAAGTATGATCTACAATATGGAGGTTTATGCCGTATGTGGCACATCGCTTGGTCTTGACTTACCTTAGGGGAGCACTGGGAGGGTGGGGTTGGGGCTGTGTGTTGGTATGGCTTTGACCTGGAAGTGTTGGGGAGTCTCTCTGTTTCTTTCTCTCTGTCTCCGTCTCTTTCTCCGATCCCCCCTCTCTTCTTTTTCCTCCTTCCTGGTTTGGGTCTTTTCGTTTTGCTGTTTTTGCAGGTCGGTGCTGGTTTACGCCCTTGGGCTTGTTGATGAGGGCTGCTTTGCTGTCGTTCATTGTCGTGGTGTGGAATGGCCCGTCGGGTGTTTCGTCTACCTTCGGGAAAGAGACGGGAGATGGCGTTTGTATGCCTTTACCTTACCCCGACCAGTCTTGCAGCTGCATTCTCTGCTCTCCGATCGATATTCATCCGTGTGATAATGTCTGTTTTTGTGCGCTACGCGCCTCTCCTCAGCACAACACCGAATGCCCTGCTGGTACTACACATGGTGCCAGGAACCCGTTGATGTGCAGTGGTTGTAGACTCCTACTTTGCCTTTGTTTGATCACTTTCTGTTTGTCTTTGGTTGGGTCTTTTTGGGACCTTGTTGGTTGTCTGGGCTGTTTTGGTTTGTTGTTGTGCTGTCTGGTCGGTCAAACTCTACGCTTGGTACGTCATGAGCGACATCATGCACGTTGTACCTGTACTCCCGTCTCTTTCATGGTGCGACAAGTCAAGTACTTCGATGGCCGCTCAACAACATGAAGAAGGTCAACATGACCGCCCCGCTCAACAAAGGACCTGAGATCGAAGGGCTTCCCAACAATCACGTACACATCAGTTCAGTCATAGGCATCACCTACCACAATCCGATCGCGAAGAAGACTAGGATGATGCTGAAGACTAAATTCCACAAGTTTTGTCGGGACGCTCAAGGTCATTAGGAAGAATATAGAGCAGAGGTTGGAAGCAATCAACAGAGACGAGGCTGAGGATCCATCGGTCGTGAGAGAACAACCGCTCCTGATGGAATTACTGGATGATATCGAGGAGCGCCTCGAGCTTAGGAATACGCTCAGAAATTTCGAGCACGCGCTGGGCTTGCGCAGATCGTATTATGCCCGACGAGGACAGACAACACGGAAGAGGAATCAAGCACAAAGAGGGAGAATGTAGAATACAATTTTAATTGTGCTTAGATTTAATTAGTTGTCCTTGTAATTTGGGGCTTTTCTTGATTTGTCCTTAGATTAGGACTTACTTGTTATTTATACCAAGTATGTTTGTATAAATAGATGTACAAACATTATGCTTGAAGAGAAGATTTTGAATTTGATCCGAAGGGTTCTAGAGAGAGAAAGTCAGAAATCTTCATCTCACCAAGCGAATACTCTCTCGAGGTTTGAAACGAGTTCTCGATCGAACTTTGATTTCTAAACAATTCTAATCGATTAACTAAGGATGAAGTCTAGGATCTTAGAGTTGATAATTCAGGACCTAACAGATATTTGGAAACAAAGATCTTAATTTAGGGAGGTACACGTCACCTCAACAATGCCTTTGTTATATTTAAGTTTATCTAAAACTTTTCAAGTTCTTAAAACTCCATAAGGAAGAAAACTATCGAAAGCTTAATCAAAGGAGAAGAAAAGAACAAAGTGAAGAAGCTTGTGGATAGGTATAATTTTCTTTCTATAGTTTCTTGTATTTAGTTCAAGTAATAGGGTGTCTTAAGGATTTTAAGCCCACGAAACATCATATGCTAGAGTATCTCGATATTAAATTATGAGTGTAAATTTCCTCACCCTAATATTGTGCTTTAGCCCGTGCTAACATGTTTTAAGCGTTATTAGACAAGACAATCGATGTAAGACTTGGCTAGGTTCACAAGGGTTTGAGTTCATTTGATATTTAAGGTGTTCTTCAAGAAAAAGTAACTTTTGCTCTTTATAGTTAGTGTTTCGCGAATTAGAAAGTGATCTAGTATGGTTGAGTTCGTGAGTATAAACTCCACAAACTCGGGATCTCGAACCAAAGGTGGCACAAGGTTCGCGAACTCAGGCACGGACCTACGACGGGGCTCGGAGGGTCAGTTGACCCTCCTGCCGGCCGGATTAGCCCTTAGAGGTATGCCCGCCTGCAGCTGTTTTTTTTTTCTGAAATTGAAGAGCCCCCTCTGAGAAGACGCTAAGAAGGGCAAGGAGTGAAGATGATGAATAGTGGTGGGCTGGGCTTAATAAAAAATTGGTCTGAGTAATGTATTTTAAATAATAATTGTTTTGTCGGGCCATATTTATTACTTTTTGGGCTTAAAAGCAGTTTGTGGGCTATTTTTTAACTTTTTGTTGACTATGTTAATTGATTAATCAATTATATTTTCAAAATAAACACAACGTTGGCTGCGTTAGCTTCATCCGAGGGTTTCTCTTCTCTGTTTTTTGTCCAATGGCAGTAATCGAAAACTATTCTATTGAATGATCCGATCATATTAGGGATTACTATAATCACTCACTGTTTAGGTAACGTTTACAATTTTATTATTCTATTCTAGTTCTTTGTTTTTGTAGTCTAATTTATTTATATTGAAGCTATCTTCAATGTTAAATTATTGAAATGCTAAGTGAGTGTTTTTTAATCATTTGTAGGCTTTCAATATGGATAGATGGGTTGTGAGAACGAAAAGGAATCTCGAACCATTTGGTGGGTCCTCTTCTAGTGATGCACGTTCAAACGAGAACAAAAGAGGTAAAAATTGTGGTCTAGCTGAAGAAGCATTAGATGATGATATTATCGGTGATCCGGCCCTACGTAAGTCAATCAATAGCTACCCGGTTGAGGTAAGAGATGATATAGAAGACGATTTTTAGTAAAAGGCCCTTGTCAAACCGGTTGCACACATTTTCCCGTCAAGTGATTCTAGTGGTTATGCGAGACGTTTTCAACATACATGGTTTACGAAACATAAGTGGTTAGAGTATAGCTCATCCAAAGATGCGGCATTTGCTTTTGCTGTTTCTTATTTGCTAAAGGTCACAAGCATGGAGATGATGCTTTCACGATAATTGGTTTTAGAAATTGGAAGAAAGCGTTGGAAAACTTTGTGGAACATGGAGGGAAAAGTAGCATTCATAAATATGCTAAAGTTCAACTTTTTGGATTTCAAGATCAAAGGCATAATGTGGATTATGTTATAATGAGAAAAGTGAAGAAATTGAGGTTTTTATCGCATAAGATTGACTGCAATTGTTGATGTGATTCGGTTACTTTTAGGGCTTGGTCTGGCTTTTCGTGGAGATAATGAGTCTCCGGAGTCGTTGCATCGGGGAAATTTTCTTGAGATAGTGAAATGGTATTGTGCATGCAATGAAGAAGTAAGTAAGGTAATGGACTCAAATTCTCCAGGTAGCAATCAATTGACTTCTCCAAATATTCAAAAGCAAATAATTAGTGCTTGTGCAAATGAGGTGAAGAAAGTCATTCTTAATGAAATTGGGGATAAATTTTTTTCGATATTGATTGATGAGGGTCGAGATTGTTCAGTTAAGGAGCAAATGGCGATTGTTATTAGATTCATAAATGATAAAGGGGAGGTGATTGAACGGTTTCTTGGAGTTGTTCATGTTAGTGATACTTCGGCTCAAGCATTGAAATATGCTATTGATGATTTCTTTGCAAAGAATGGATTATCAATTTGTAGTCTTCGAGGCCAAGGCTATGATGGGGCTTCAAACATGCGTGGAGAATTTAATCTGTTAAAATCGCTTATTTTGAAAGAAAAATAAGCACGCCCATTACATCCATTGTTTCGCTCACCGCTTCAATTAGTTGTTGTTGCAACTGCAACGAAACATACGATGGTCAATAGTTTTTTTGAAAACTATGATTGTTACTGTTGTTGGTGCTTCATGTAAAAGAAAAGATGTTCTTCGACAGAAACAATATGATAGTCTTGTGAAAAATATAGAAGAATGTGAAGTTTTGACGGGTAAGGGGAAGAATCAGGAAGCAAGCTTAGCTAGAGCGGGTGATACACGTTGGGGTTCTCACTTTAAAACAGTTACAAGACTATTTTACTTGTAGGGGGGGGGGGGGGGGTGGGGGGGGGGGGGGGGGGGGGCGTGTACCATCATGCCATCTACGGTTCCGTTCCGCCCAGATGCGGTAGATGAGAGACGATAGAAGGTGACGATACGCCTGGTGATAAAGGTGTTGGCCACGCCACTTAGCAGAAGCCCAGCAAATCAACACACGCCAATCCCCCCATTGTCGCATAAGAGGCAGGCCGTAGAATTCGCTCGCGAGGCGATCCATAAGTTATCCCTAGTAGCTAAACGTTCCCGGATGGCGGCCAAAGGATAAAGTAGTGGCGAGGGATCCGCATACTGCCCCCAAAAAGATCAGCCCAATGCACCCGAGGGCGACGGGGCCGAAGTGTATCCTTCACAGCCCGAGCAGAGAAGCGCCCGTCAGCAGACCCTTTCCAAAGAAAGCAATCCTGTTTGGTAGGGTGGACAGGCGGGAGCTGGTCGGAAAAATTCATGAATTCCGTCGTGGTTTGGGCTGGCCACTCCCACCCGGTCTGGCCAATCACCGCATTTAAATGGATAACGTGTGGTAAGCCCATGGCGATCGGTCCCCGAGGGTACCTTTCGATGAGCGGTGTTTCCCTGAGCCAAGGATCCTGCCAAAGGCGAATGGTCTGCCCATTCCCGATGCGGAAATCAATCATATACCTGAAGATGGGGCGAAGGCGAAGGATTTTCTTCCAGCTCCAGGCGGCCTGCGAGGAGGCACTAATTGTCCAAAACGAGCGCATAGTAAATCGGGTATTCCAGAGCCAATTAACCCAAACAGAGTTGGGATCGCGGTTGATAAGGCACCAAAGATGCTTCAGCAGCAGGGCCTTATTTTCAGTTTCAATAGCCAAATTCCGTGCCCGCCCTCGTCTTCGGGAGACAGATGTCGGCCCAGGCAACTTTAGCCGAGGAACCAGCCCACAGGAATTTGCGCAGCCGCTATTCGATCTCCGGATGATTCCCTTGGGTAGCAGAAACACATTGGACCAGTAAGGGTGGAAGGCGAGAAGAACCGATTTTATCAATTGCACACGGCCAGCGTACGAGAGAGATGGTTGAGCCAGGATCCTAAGCGCCTGTCAATTCTCGCAAGGAGCGGCTGGCAGTCAGCGATGGTGAGACGACCCGCGATAAGAGGAAGCCCGAGATATTTAACAGGTAGTTGTCCTTCCGTAAATCCCATGATTCCCGAGATGGCCGTGCTCAGGCCCGCCGCCCTCTTAGAAAGGTAGAATTGGCTCTTGGTGGGGTTTGCTTGGAGCCTTGACAGTTCAGCGAACTGGCTCAACCCATCCTGAATAACAGAGCCGACAAGGCATCCGCGTGGCAGAAAAGTAAGAGATCATCGGTGAAGGTCAGCATGAAGAGCGATGTTTCTGCGCAGCGCCAGTGGTAGGTAAACTGGTCGGACGTACGGATTTTCCGAGCAAGAATACCATGTAGGACATCCATCACCAGTGTGAAAATGTACGGGGAAATCGGGTCCCCCTGCCGAAGGCCGCGTCGGCCTTTGAAGAAACCCTCTGCTCGTCCATTTATGTTGAGCGAAAACTGTGTCGTCGTGAGGCACTGACGGATCCAATGTATAAAATGTGGCGGAAAAAGCATAGCACTCAAGGTGGCAACGACGAAATCTCTGACCTTGAAAGTAAGCCTGGCCGGTAACTGCCTACTCCGAGAGCCCGAACATATTTCCTGAGCGAGGAGAATATTGTCACCGATCCGCCTTCCGGGGATGAAGGCCGTTTGTGTGACATCCACGAGGGCAGAGAGGTGATGCTTAAGGCGATTTGCCAGCACCGTGGAGATCGCCTTATAAATCACATTACAGCAGGCGATGGGGCGGAAATCCGCCTGCCGAACAGGGTTAGGGACCTTTGGGATGAGAGTTATGAGGGTGCTGTTGATCTCTTTAAGTAGACGTTCGGAATTGAAAAAGTCTTTCACAGCCATGGTGATGTCAGGTCTAATCGTTCCCCAAGCAGCCTTGTAAAAAGCCGCCGTGAAACCATCAAGTCCCGGGGCTTTGTTGTCGGCGATGGAAAAGAAGGCTTCCTTGATTTCCTTATCGGAGAAGGGCCGAATCAGATCATTAGCAGTCTCTGGGGAGAGGGTACGCGAAACGAAGTCCCGAACGTCAGGCGGCTGCGCAGCGGCCGATCGTGACGAACGACCCAAGAGATCCTCATAATAGCGCAGAAGCACGGAGCTAGCTGCAGCTTCACCTTCGTGAGGATTACCCGCCTTGTCCTCGATGGAGTGTGCGGTTGGTAACGCGCCGCAGAGTAACCTTTTTGAAGAAAAAGGCTGTGCACCGATCGCCGTCCTTCAGCCACGTTATCTTCGCTCGTTGTCTCAGGGCCGCATATTCCATATCCACAGCCTTTTCATAAAGTTGTCGGCAAAGAGCTTCTAATTGGTGATAGCGCGTCTCTTGGTGATATATCGTCGCAAATTCGTGAACAAGGCTGAGGAACTCCTTAGCCTGTACCACATTGTGTTGAAGGACACCTTTGGCTCGGCGTAAGTTGCGGTTGGTTCTTTTAGCTTCTTCAGCCGCTGGTCAATAGAGTAGATGGGCACGCCATGGACCTGAGGATTCCAAATGCTCTCAACAATCGTCCGAAAGGCTGTGTCTTGGGTGAGGAAGTTGTCGAATTGAAAACATGTCTGTTTGGGCCTGCTGTTTCCCGGGCTTTCTAAAATAAGGGCGAGTGGTCTGATGTACCGGGGAGATCGCTTCTGTATCGAATATGATCATACCGAGAGAACCAGGTAAACGGTTGGCCATCCTGTCCAATCTTCGCCAAATTCCTGCCGCCCCGCTCCTTTGGTTGAACCAGGTAAATGGTTGGCCCGTCATGGGTAAAGGTACAAGATCAGACTGCGTGAAGCAGCTACTCATATCCTCAAAGTCGGCTTGTTGAGGGGTCCCCCCGCGGGCATCATGTGGTTCGAGAATGGCATTGAAATCACCCATCACCACCCAGGCGTCATCGTTCCGGTTTTGCGACATGGAAACCAGATTGTCCCAAAGCTCGAGACGTTCCTCCCGTCTATTCAGACCATAAACGAATGTGATAAAGATGTCGACTTGGGAAGCCAGGGAGCGGGCCTTGCAATGGACTGCTTGTGTCGAAGTCCCAATGATGGACACCGTGACGAAACGGTGGTCCCACCCCACCCAGATGCGTTTACCAGGTCCCGCATCATAATCAAAAAACCAAGACCATTGTCTGATACCATTGGCAATATAGTCCGCGTCTAGAAATCCAACAATCTGTAAACCATATCGGCCGATGAGGTCACCCACCGCGTGACTGTGGTCTCTCTTATTGAGACCACGAACATTCTATACGGCTATGGGTATCATTGGGGCCCAGGTGGAAGGGCTGCGCTTTTAGGGCCCTGTGGTTGGTTGTGTCGATCGCCGGGTAGGTCACTAAGGATGGCAAAGGGGTTGGAAGGCGCTGCCAAACTAGGAGTAGGAGTTGATGCCTGTTGCGGGCCAGCTGCTACAGCATTAGCCTTTCCGGCAGCTATTTCCAGTCCTTCGAACCGCGTGGGGGCTGTCGTGCTTTCGCCTTTGTAGGGGGACTCGCTTCGGTCCACTCGCTGCCGTTTGGGGGCGGGGGATACGTGGGCAAGCAGACCTGGCGTGTCCCAGTTCAGAGCAGTTGGAACAGCGTGGTGGTCTCCATTCATACTCAACTTCAATGCGATCACATCAGACTGGTTTTTCGACGTGGGCATGCGAATGTTGAAGTGATCGCGGTAGGGTTCATCGATACGTTTCATGATACATACCCGCGCGTAATCGATTCGGTCCATAGTAATAGTACACACGTCAGGGAAGAGAGGTTTGCCGACGACACTAGCCACGAGTCCTAGTCCCTCCTTGGTCCATAATTTCCGATGGTAGGTGGAGAAAGTGTACCCAAGTGGGGACCTCCTTTAGTTCCTTCTTGGCAAAGGACATGCCTGGTCCCCATTCCTCAAGGATTAAGGGCTGCCCGTTTAGAAGCCAAGGTCCTCCCTCAAGTGTTTGCAGCATGGCCTCCGCCGTCTCGAATCTGAATTTAAAGAAGCCATTGGACGTGGATCTGACTTCGGCCACGCCACCCCAAATTGAACGAAAGTGCCTCTCAACATTTGGAAAGTAAGGTTTCTTGCCCAGGAAGTATCCAACCAACGTGTGTTGCCATATCTTGCACCCATTCTCAACCATAGCCGGGGTCGGCTGGATTTCCGCCTCTCCCTCCACTAGCTTCGGCGGAGTATAGTCCAACCACATACGGTCCTTAGTGCCTCTTAGGGAGGGTTTGCCTTGGACATTAGCCGCAAACGATCTACGAATAATGTCGCTACTGACTCCATTGGTATCAGAAGAAACCCTAGGCGCGATGGGGCCTAAAGGTTGACAGCCCGAAATTATCAGAGAGATAGGGCCTCTAACCGTCAAAGTGGACGCCTTCGCTGCTATAGCCCTCTCAGCATTGCTCTTGGCTTCACCCTCAGCCCGAGCATCATCCCCAACATAGTGTCCTCCAGCTCAGTGGTTGGCTCGTATGGCAGTATGGTTTCGGAGGTTTCAACAGCAGGGTTAACATCAAGCTTGGGCCGTGGCTTTTCAGGCATGCCCAGACCCGTCCGTAAGTACGTGACAATTCTCTCCATAATGGGACTACCCACCGCTTGCGCAGCTAGCTGTTCCAGATCATCTTCCGAAATTCCAACCATTTGAACGTCCCTGACGTTCGAAGCGTTAGGCACGGGCAGATATTCCGGGGGTTTCGGGGGTTCCGTGGAATCCTCCATTTCCATCCTTTGCTTATGGGACCTCGGTGGTGGAGGGGTATCCGGCCGTCGTCGGAAGGTAGCCGACCGTTCTCCTTTCGTAGGGTTCCCAGGTACCGTGAAGCCAGTCCGCCTCATCTCTGGGTGAGTAGAGTCGGTGCACTGTCCTGGCGCGCCACCGTTGTTAACATTCACCGCGCGACCATTCACCCTATCCATCAGGGCATTGAACCGTTTTCCATCAAACCGGCCTGCGAACTGTGGATAATCAAGCTTCAGCGCTCCGAGATCACAGGGTATCGCGGGGTCCGTGAGAGTCGTTGTGGAGGAAGAGCGCTCATCATAGAGCCATACATGAACGTCGTAGAGCCCATCAGCGTCTGTAGCAGGTCCAGCCGCTGACAAGAACGTTGCAGAATGCGAAGGGTCGTCGGAATATGAAAAGTCACCAAACGCTAGGAAGGGCGTAAGAGGGGTCGACCGAAAACCCAGACCGCCGCCGTCTGATCCCGGCGGTGGGGGTTGATGCGTGAGACCTTACCGCGTTCAAACCGGCCGAATGTGGTGACGGAAACGGCAAGGAAGGTGAAGGGTTTTACAGTGTTCGGTTGGTAGGGTTTTACGTGCTTGAGAGAAAACTTAGAGAGAGAAAACTATGTAATGGCTCCCCTTGAATTTTAATACCAATCTAATGCGATCAGCTCCAAATCGTGAAAAATTGTGAAGTCTTCCTCATCGAAGTGCGTTGTATGCTAGCAATTTCCTAAAATTCTGCAACACTTAGAGAAAAATATCAAAAATATTTGAAATAAAAGCATGATATTTGGTAAATGCTCCCCCTCAAATAATGCACCTAACTTGATTTATCATGCAAACATGTAAACCAATCCAAGTAACAATTATGAAAAACACGGAATTAATCAATTTAGCCTAGATACATGGTCCCCTAATCATCTATACTATATATAAACGCTCTGGGGTGGATAAAAACCGTCGTTGAATCTAATTTGGTCTGTCATTTAATTGAAATCAGAGCTGTTCGTTTGGTTGGAGCAATCTAAACCATCCATAAAGAAATAAAAAAATTAAAACTTTTATTCAAAACACACGATGGCAGTTAGTATCATCGCAGATATCATCGCACACACACACACAGTTTCAATGGAAAAAAAAAACTGAACACCGCCTGCCATCTTCGCATAAAATCGAAGATTGCCGAGGAAGAAGAAGAATGCAAGCAACAAAAACAATTGAAGGTGAGGAATTTTCCGATTTCGAAATGGGAAACAAATCCTAACGGCGTGTGATTGGGGTTTCCTTCACTATTTGACGTACCTTTATCCTCCCTGTTGCGTTTCCAGCAGTAGAGGTAGGTATCCGAGCTGTACGTTCTTGCTGTATGCTTTTAGTTGTGGAATTAGTTATTTTTTATGTCCTTAGTGTTATTGCTTGCGTTATTTTATTGCAGGTTCTGTTTGTGAACTTTATACATGTGTATCTACCTATAAGATGACGTCGATCGTTGTGTTGACGTTGGTCAGACCGCTCCGCATCAGGACAACATCGGCCACCTCGATGCCTATGTCCGTGCCGGCGCCCAGGGCGATGTCGCCGTCTACCGCCACCAGCGCTGGTGAGTCGTTGATCCCATCTCCCATCATGGCCGCGGCGTTGCCTAGGCCTTAAAATATGTCAACTATTACATGTTGATTCTTTGGGAAGTTGAGTTATTAGGGTTATTGATTTCGTATGAAAGTTGTGCAGCGGATTTCTTGCCTGAAGCTCCTTAACTTTCTGGGCTTTATCTTAGGACTTTGCTTCTGCTATTACAGTACTGTACTGAATCTTTTTACAGTTTAATGGCTTAGAGGGTATAAGGATGAGTTGTTTGGTGTCTTGATTGAATGTAGTAGGAGAGGCTGTTTAGGAGCTGGAATAAGCCGGCGAGGCTGCAAATTTTCGTTTTCCCCGCTAAGAATCAGAGCCTGGGTTCGTAAAGCGCGTAGTTTTGGGTCCGGCGATGGTAGGTCGGAGAAGGAGAGGTTCGTCGACGCGTTGATTTCCGGGCCAATCGTCAGCGCGCCACCTCCGTCGTCGGCGGATGTGGCTCCGCCTGCTCCTTCGAACGTCGATTTGCTGTTCGACTTAGAGAGGGCAAACGTAAACCCACCTCCCCCTTTGCATCAGAGGGTCGAAATCGGAGATTCAATTGCCGGTCAAAACTTTGACGACGGGTCAATGGGTTTAGATCCGATTCAAAAGCATATTCAGGCTCTACAGAGGCTCAGGCTTGAAGTGACACAGCCCATTGCCACTGGGCGGCATGCCTAGCGGTACCAACACCAGGTATTGTACGGCGATTCAGTTGGACGGCAGGTGGTGTACGGGGCCGATGGTGGAGTGGTCGGAGCGGGCCAACAGTACCACCTGCGCCGGCTGTGTCGGACGGCGGTGATGTTTGAAGCGCCGGTGAATTAGCTCAGGAGGGTAAGGGTGTGGCTTCTACCTTCTGCTGCTGTTGGGACTAAGGTTACTGCTTCACAGTCTCCCATGTGCTCTTAGCTTTACTTGGTGGTGATTTTGCTTTTGTGTTTATTTTCGTTGGGGTAATAAAATTTGGGCTTCTGATGATGATGCTGTTTGCTATGTGTGTTTATTATGCCATGAAAAAAATGTTGGTTGCACAGGTGTATACTGTGCACTGTTTACTAGTGTATTTAAAATGTTGCGTGAGGGTATGAGCAAAGAACAAATATTCGCATTTTAAACTATTCAGTACCAATTCAATCTATACATGCATTCAGAATTTGCGAATCAGACAAAAATTATCACATTTTAACAATTCAGTGCAGATGCAAAATAAAATTGCATGACATAATGAGCGATAAAAAGATACTAAAAATATTAAAAAATATATATTTATTATTATTATTTTAATTTTCTTATGTACATTAGTATTATTAATGGTATAGGGTCAGATTAATTGCTTTGATCCACGTCACGCCTAAAATTTCACAACACTTGAAAGATAGTATGCCGTCAAGTCATGTCGTCAAACTGAAGTCCTAAGTTCATAAAATGATCCAAATCGACAACTCTCACTAGGAATTTGACAACTCTCCAAATCGTCAAATGATCCAAGTCCTAAAATTTCGCTCTAGCACTCAATTATTTTAACTTGGAATTTATATATATATAATGTATATCACTCAAGTAAACACAAGATATTATTTTTTTTGGAATTTCACTAAAAAACAAACAAATGAGGTACCGAAAGCGTACATGATTATTCCAAAAAAGAAAGCGTACATGATATCGCTCATGACGCACCAAACGGTAGTATTCTACCGGATAGAGCACAAACCACAACCAGGAACCCCAGACTACCCACAAAGCCCCCAAGTAGGATCACAGCCAAACAAAAGCAAACAAAAGATGACCAACGTAGAAAGTCAAGCCATTACAATCAACATGCTCATGATGACCAAACGCAAACACAACCACATTATCAGCAAGGGCTACCAGGCAATGTGCCACATACGGCGCAATGCACCAAGTTGGAGACTATACTTAGGTAGTCATCAGGCGGAGGTGAAATGTAGCAATCACTTCATCCACAATTCTGTCCAGCGAGCTTTGGGCGTTCTCACGGCACCTCCTATTTCTTTCCTCTTCCATAGTGGTACACTATCCCAGCGAGCAGGTGTCGATGGGCTAGGTTGACTAGGTGCTTCCCTCTCCAGGCACGAGCTGACCGTTCCACATCCTCCCACCAGTTCCTATTTGGCCATTTCAGCCCCAGCTTATACCTCAGGATCTGCAAGCAACGACGAGAGTACGAACAATGAAAGATGTGATTAATATTTTCAATACTATCATCGTCACAAAGGATACAAAAGCTCGTGTTGGCATGAGTAGCTATCCAAGGTTTGTCACGAGTGGACAGCTTGTCACGGATCGCCATCCATAAGATGAACTCGTGTTTGGGGATACTAAGTCATCCACCAATGAGCCCATTTTGGAGGCTCCTTGTGGGTTCTGATGGCTTCACGCATAGATGCAACCGCGAAGCGACCATTAGAAGTTCCTGTCCAAATAATAGAGTCATGATTAGCAGGGCAAACAGGGGGTAAAAAATGGCTAAAGTGTAAATATTCAGTAGTGGTCTGTCCTGGCCAGTTCCACCCATCGATAGAGATAACGCTGGAAAGTCTGCTGTCAATTGGTAGCCCCGTAACATAAGGTCCGCGGGGATAAGACTCAATAAGCGGCTTTCCGTTCATCCAGGGGTCTTGCCAGAGTAGCAGGGAGGAGCCATCGCCAATCTGAAATTGGATAAGAGAAATGAGGTGCGATCGAAACTTCAGCAACTTATTCCAGGTCCATGGAGCGCGAGCCGACGGGTTGATAGACCACACGGATTTGGACCGAAGGCGAGTCTGTAGGATCCAATCTACACAAACTGATGAATTGTCGCGATTAGCTAGATTCCAGAGGTGTTTCATGAGGAGTGCCTGTTGTCTATCGCAGGGGATCTAATCCCCAATCCCCCCTCGGAGCAAGGAAGGCAGATATCCGCCTAAGCCACCTTCGCTGCTGACCACTCCAGAGGAATGTCCGCAGCCTCGACTCAATCGTCTGAATGACCCCTTTGGGCAGGGGGAAACAGTGGCCCAGTAGACGTAAAGAGATGTGAGAACAGATCGGATAAGCTGTATCCTCCCAGCATAAGATAACAATCTATTCGTCATGGACCCGATCCGCCACTCGACTTTGCTAATGAGTGGGGCACAATCCTTAATGGTGAGGCGAGAGGAGAAGGGGAACACCCAAGTAGCGAACATGTAGAGTACCCTGAGAGAATCCCGTGATTGTACCAATATAGGTAGCTCGATCGGCCGCTTTTTTCGATAAGAAGTACTCGCTCTTGAGAGTGTTGGCCGCAAGTCCTAAAATTACAGCAAAGTCCTAGAGCCCGTCCATAAGAAGCTGAGTCGAGTGGTTATCAGCATGGCTGAAAAGAAGAACATCATCAGCAAAGGTAATCATGAAAAGCTCGATCGTCTCGCAGCGCCAATGAAACTGGAAGGTCTCATCATTGTGAATCTTTTGATAGAGAATGCCATAGAGGACCTCCATAACCAAGGTGAAGATGTAAGGGGATATGGGTCCCCCTGTCAGAGGCCGCGGCGTCCTTCAAAAAGGCCTTCAGCTCTACCGTTTATATTGAGCGAAAGCCTCGTAGTGGTCAGGCAACTCCGAATCCAAGAAATAAAGAGTGGATGGAAGTTTATTGCGTCCAGAGCAGCAATAATGAAATCCCATTCAACCCTATCATATGCTTTGGCGAGATCCACTTTGAACATTGATCGAGCTGGTAGGCTTTTATTATTGTAACCATGGCAGAGCTCCTGGGCTAGAAGAACGCTAATAGAACGCCCTGGAATGAATGCTGTCAGGGAGTAATGGACCAGGCTAGTCAAGCTGCTCTTTATACAGTTCGCAAGGATTTTGGAGATGACCTTATAAAGGACGTTGCAGCACGATATCGGCCTGAAATCAGAAGCACGGCGGGGATGTTTGATCTTAGGGATAAGGGATACGATCGTAGTGTTCAGTTCTCTTAGAAGTCTCCCTGAGTTGAAGAAGTCTTTGACTGCATCAGTAATATCCTTGCGAGTACTATGCCAAGTCGCCTTGAAGAAAGTAGCAAAAGCCCTAGGTACGAAGTGTACTTGAATACACCTTCACTGTGTGCGAATTTCACACACTAAACCCTAGACTACTTTTTTGAATTTTCGAATCCCGCCACCTTTCATCACCGTTCATCACCGTTTTTCCGACGCTGGCGACTCTCTTCCTTGCCGTCCGCCGGAGTGCGATTCCCCTCCTCCATCACCGGGATCAAACGGCGATGGAAGGATTCTAATATCCTTCTATCGATTTCTTTTGTTTGCTATTGGTTTCGAATTGGTTCAAATTTCTGCGAGTTGCCGTGTGGATTATGGCTTCTTGTTCGACGATCATTGGTTCGATGATGTCGTCCTCGCCTACGCCTGATCGGGTTCAGATGCTATTATCGCCGGAGATGGAGATTTTTCCGGGATCGGGCATACGGACTGATGGGGCTGCGTTCGATCTTATGGTGACGAAGAGACGTGGCGATGTGATCGATCTATGGTGTCCGATTTTCCCAAGGATAATCTGGAGGGTTTGGAACGGGTGGAGTCGATGATTTGCCATGGTGCTGAGCTAAACGATCTGACGATTGACTCGGGGCTACGACGGGATCTTGCGGATATTGTTGCTAAATATCCTGAGTTTGGGGCGACGTTTGATGTGGAATCTTTCTTTCCGTTGATGAGGAGAATTCGCGGCAGTTTGGGTAGCGAAAAGGTGGCGAAAAACCCTAATCCTAGCGTACTTGTTCCCATCGCGACGGCGGGATCTGATTCGACGGGATCTCTTGGAGCGATGATGAACAACGTCCCGACCTCGATGAGTGCGAATACTGTCGAAGAATTGATGGACCCGCGGCCCTTGGAGACGCGAAGGGCGGATACTATGGAGTTGGTTCAATACAAGGCTGGGGCTGGAGATTCTCGGAGGCTTCACCGGTGGGATCCACATCGGCGGCCAGCTATTTCAATATTGAAACGCACGGCTGATCGGAAGGGTACCCCACCACCGCCGAAGGGATCTTTTTCTCCTGAATCTGGTTTGGACGACGTGAGTTCTGGGAAGGAGATGTCGCGCTCCCGGCGAGGTGTTGATCAGGTTGAAGGCGGCGATCAAACGGCAGAAGTTGTGCCGAAACAGCCGTTAGGGTTTTCTCGGCTACCGGGTTTAGGGTTTCTACGACCGGGCCTAGGGTTTCCGCACCCGAGCATATCAACGATAACGGGCCTACGACGGATCAAGGTGCTACTACGAAGGGGAATGGATCGATATTCGATAGGCTTGGACCACTCGGGGACAAGACGAGACCTGATTCGTATGCGTCGAGACTTAAGGGTATTTCCAAGAGTGGTAACGGTGACTTTAGCGTAGACTTAGTGTTCTGACCGAGAAAATTATCGCGCGGAGTTTTTTGATCGAGAAATTAATTCGATAGACTTTAGCGAGAAAAATTGAAATCGCGCAAACAGTCGAAGAACCCTAATTAACACTGATTCAAGCAAAAACAGCAAATTAGGAAGTGAAAACGCAGCTATTTGCTCGCAATCAGCTATTGAACACACACGAACAAGCAATTAAACACGTCATGAAGCAAAATATATCGAATTTGATCAAAATCAGTACGTGTTCTAAGTGTTCTTCGTGCGAACAGTAACCTTTCAAATTCAATCAAATCATTTGTAGGCAATTAAAAAAAATATATAAAATTGTCTACTTATATTATTGGGATTAATAAGTTAATTACAAGAGATAAAACAAGATCATTTAATTAAATTACTATTTATTGAGATCTTACACAAGATAATAAATCCTATCATAAAATATGGAGATTTGTTAAATAAGTGAAGGAATCAAATCAAATATCATAAAATCGGTAGATATCGAGAGAATCAAGTCGAATATGGAATAAATCAAATCAAAATCAAATAATATATGGATAAAATCCACATAAATATGCAAGAAATCATCCCAAAAAGATTATGCTTTCCGTAATTGTGAATTCTCTACGCCTATAAATATGGAGCTCAGAATTCAGAAATCACAAGTCAGAGACACTCAACACGAAGCTTCAAGAGACAATATAAGACTTTTAAAGCTTTCGATTCTCTTTACGAAGTTCATCGTGTTTTGAGTAAAAGATTGAAGACGCTCGAGGACGAAGATCGAAGACGCTTGAAGATTGAAGACGTTCGAGTACGAAGATCTTGAAGACGTTCGAGGATGAAAATCAAAGACGCTCGAAGATTGAAGACGTTCAAGTACGAAGATCAAGCTTTGAAGATTCGAAGATCAAGCCTTGAAGATTTTTTTTTTTTTTTTTGGGAAACGTTCACTAAAATAAAAAGAAACAGGAGTACAAGGGTAGCGTACATGATATCGCTCAGGACGCAACAAGCGGTAGCTATCTACCAACCAGACAGCACATCAACAATAATCGAAACAGCCCAAACACCTACAAGGTCCCAACAAGACCCAAGCCAAACAAAAGAAACAGACAGTAGAGGCTAAGGTAGGTGTCAAATCCATCACCAATCCACAGGATCCTGGCACCAAATGTAGTGCCAGCAGGGCTCCCGGGCGACGTGCAAGCAAGCCGCAAGCGCAGCAGGGGATAAAAACACAGAGGAGATTATCAAGCGGAAGGGGGGTAAACGCAGCGTGTGCGTCCGCAAGTCTGGTCGGGGAAGGGCGTAATAATGCCCAACTCCTGTTTCTTTCCGCGCAAAGGAATCAACCTCCAAGAGAAGGCCGACAGCAGCACATGCCCCCCAAGATCCTAGAAAACAGCCGAGACAAGAGCTTCGATGAGGACACATGAGCCACCAAGGAGGGCCAGCCCAGCCCGCGAACCCAACAACCACCCTAGGCGGAGCAACCTGAAACCACAAATGAAGGCGGGAAAGCAAGGAGGCGGAGCAAGAGAAATAGGGAAGAAAAGAGAAAAGAAAAAAGCAAGAGCAAGAGGGAGAGAGAGCAAGAGAGACTCCCTAATCAGTCCATGCGATATGCCACAGTCGGCGCATGGCGCAAGCTTGGAGAAGGTATTTTTGGGGAAGATTGGATAAGCGAGCACTTAATAGAGCCTCTATTTCAGTGACAATCCGTTCAGGTGGCCTGCGAGTCCCCTCGTGCCATCTTCTGTTCCGTTCAGCCCATAGGTGGTAGACGATCGAGGCGAGGGCATGTCGTGGTCCCAATGTGGCATGGTGCTTCCCACGCCAATGCCTAGCCGCCCAATGTATTCCTTCGACCCAGTCCCTGTATGGCCAACCAAAGTGCAAATGGTTACGAAGTAATTGAAAACAACGCCTAGAATAAGTGCAGTCAAAGAAAAGATGTCGTGTAGTTTCCACAATGTCCGAATCACAGAGAATGCAACTAGAACTCCCTGCCGCTGATGCAATCCACGGCTTATCTCTGGTCGCCAGTTTGTCCCGAATCGCAAGCCATAGCATGAATTCATGGCGGGGGACGACTAACGGGCCACCAAACAGGTTGGACCAGGTAACAATGGGTTCCTTTCGTCGAAGGCTTTCCCTAGCAGAGTGAGTAGAGAAGCGACCGTTCAAAGAGGCAGTCCATCTATAAGCATCCCGTTCTCTCGGATGGGTGGGAGGGAGAAGAGGTGCGATCTCAAGGTACTCCGTCGAAGTTTGGGTTGGCCAGCACCATCCCCTCTCGTTGATCACCTCGCTGAGCTTGGAATCAATAGGGAGGCCCATGATCATGGGTCCGCGGGGGTAGCGCTCCACCAGGGGTCCATCGAGCAGCCATGGATCAGTCCAGAGGAATGTGTTAGCCCCATCTCCAATGCGGAACTGTATAAGGCCACGAAATTCAGTACGAAGTTTCAGAAGTTTCCTCCAGCTCCACGAGGTTCGCGTCCCGGGTCGGATGGACCATAAGGTATTGTTGTGTAGTCTGGTTTGTCGAATCCAAGTGGCCCAAATCGAAGTTGAGTCGTCCGTAAGAATCGTCCATAGAAGTCGCATGAGGAGCGCCTTGTTGTCGATCCCGAGAGAGCGTAGCCCGAGCCCGCCTTCTTCTCTAGGTAAGCAGACATCAGCCCATGCAACTTTAGCGCTGGTACCCCTCCACAAAAAGGATCGCAGGCGCGTTTCAATGTTCCGAATGACGCCCTTGGGCAAAAGAAACACGCCGGCCCAGTAAGTGTGCAGTCCAAGGAGACGTAGCTTTAGGCGCGTTTCAATGTGAGCCTTACAGTGGACAGCCTGTGACGTAGCTTCCTCAATAGTGACTGTCACGACACTAGCATCCCATCCAATCCAAATGCGGGCCGCAGGTCCATTTTCATAATCATAGAACCATTCCCAAGATCTAATAGAGTTAGCAACGCCGGTTGCATTTTGTTCAGAAACCCTGGTCTCAACCAACCCAATCATTTTCAGCCTATATTTGGTGATTAACTCCCCTACCGCCCATCTGTGGTCTAGCCGGTTTAGACCACGTGTATTCCATACGGCGACTGGTATCATGGAACACCGTGGGTCAGGGCTGCTGTAGGACCCTCAGAAGTAATGTTATCCCATTCCAATTCCGCAAGCACCGTAAAAGGGTTGTGGTTTTCAGGTGTTGGCACTCTAGCGGGTCTCGTGCTTGTCGAGCCTCCATCATTAGGTCTTCGTGGGCTCCTAATGTGGTGTTCGGTGGGTTGGCTGCCCCGGGCATTGTTCACCCATCATTAGGCGTATTGGAGGCCTCCTCAATCACAGCTTTGCCCTTTTCCATGCTCGTAGCACGACGCCATTTATTTCGCGCCTGCCTGCCATTAGTAGGTGTTTGTGTCTGTATAGGACCTTGTGTATTCGCACGTGAGACTTGTGGCTTTGGCTGCCCATTCGGCCTTGTGCTATTACGCGGGTTAACATGCGACGTTGTCAGCGTTGATGGTGTGGGTTGGTTCTTAGGGCACGCCTTATCGCCATGATTCCAAGAGGTGCATATCGAGCATTTCTTGGGACGCCATTCATATTCAACCTGAATAGGCACTATGATAGGTTCTTCTCCGTCCTTGTGAGGGATTCTGACCTTAAATTGCTCGGTAAACGGTTCCTCCAGGGATTTTTCAATGCATATCCTTGCGTATTCAAGACGTTCGGCAGTAGCTGTCATGGCATCAGCAAAGAGTGGCTTGCCTAGGACGCTTGCTACTATTCCCAGCCCCTCTTGGGTCCACAATTCCGTAGGAACATTGCGAAGGCGAATCCATAACGGGGCAGTCAGGTGTTGTTTCTTTTCGAAGGACATACCGCTCCGCCACATTTCCAATGATAGGGGCTGCCCCTGCATGAGCCATGGGCCCCCTTCCAAGGCCGCAGAGGCGCCTTCAGCCGTCGCGAATCTAAACTTGAAGAAACCATTTATCGCAGCTCGAACCTCGACGAGATCCTTCCATATTGATCGAGCAAAATGTTCGACGTGGGGAAAGTACGGCCTTTTCCCCAGAAAGTAACCGACAAGGGTGTGATTCCATCGGGCCATCCCTTTCTGGATCACCTCCAAAGGCGGGCAAGCCGCAGTCTCGCCGTTGATCACCGTGGGAGCTGTGTAGGCTAAATCGAGGCGTTTCATGGGGCTAGGTCGTAGTTGGTTACGGGAGGTATCGCTACCCGGATAACGGCAGCAAAGGTTGGATGGTGGGGCCGTTCCGTAGCCACAATGGGTGGTCTTCGTCCATCTGTAGAACTCCTATGTCCGATAGCAGCATTGCTGTGGGTAGAAATCCGAGAAACCCTAGATGGGCTATCCATAGTCGGTGTCGTCTCAGCCACAGTCGTAGTTGGGATCTCTCCGCTGGCAGTATTTTCGATGATCGGCCCCAAGCCTAAGGCCGGTGGTGACGTAGCTCGGCTTGTGGGGAAACGGCGATCCGAGGATTGAAGCAGTGGTTGTTCGTCGTCCGAGGCGTCAGCTAGCTCCATGATATGCGTCTGTCGATCAACTCGGGTGGATTCTAAGATCGGCCCTGAGCCCGAGATCACACGGCGCTCGGGGAAACAGCGATCAAATGATTGAATGTAATACTGTTCAGCATCAGAGGCGTCAGAGGCGTCTTCCACGATAGGGGCCAAGTCATTCGGGGACGTCGACACTCCCATACCCGCCTCCGATCGGGGCCCAGTGATGTGAGCCCTAGGCCCACTCAGGCTTGTGTCAGCAGCCGGCGAAACCCTACCACTGTTAACATTTCCTAGTGAATCAGAAGAGGCATGGAGGGCCGGCACACCATCGTTAGGATCTGCTTCGTCGTTGCAGTAGGCACTGCGTGGTGGTGGCGTGCCCCTACGAATCAAGCCACGAGAATCGTGACGCGGGTCGCGAAGGGGGACAATGGTGGAGGTGAATCGACGTTGGCGTCTCTGTGGGAGCCACGACGTCTGAGGTGCATTAAGCCATGAAGCAGGTCGAGCTCCAGTGAGTGCCGCCGTTCTTGGAGTTTCTGATCGGGTGTGGGGGGAGGCGCTTGCCGGCGGTGGCTGGGTCACTATCGGGGGCTGGGTTCTGGTTTGAGGACCATTAACGCGACCCAAGTAAGCTTCAAAGGCAGCAACATCAAATCTGTTATCGAACTCGGGAATGGTACGCCGTAGAAGATCGTAATCCGGTATCAATCCAAGGCAGTCTGGGTTAATCTCGGACTCATCCATGGCAGCGAGCGTGGGGAAGAGATAGGGAGAAGATGAAAGGTCACACAAAGAAGATGAGAGGTTGACGGCGGTGAAATCCTATAACCCTTCCATCGCCGTCTGAGCCCGGCGAGGGAGGGTGGGTGGTGGAGCTCCGGCGACTATCAAGGTGGCAGAGAGGTGGTCGGCGGTGGTTTAAGGCCTTGAACGGTGGTGGGAGATCGAAGATTCGAAGACGAAGATCTTGAAGACGTTCGAGGACGAAGATCGAAGACGCTCGAAGATTGAAGACGTTCGAGTATGAAGATCAAGCTTTGAAGATTCAAAGATCAAGGCTTGAAGATTTGAAGACTAGAAGAATCAAAGCCCAAACCCAAGACTCAAAGCCGAAACTCAAGAATCGAAGCCCAAGCTCAAGATTCAAAGCCCAAGTCAAGAATCGAAACCCAAGATCAAGCTCAAGATTCAAAGCCCAAGTTCGAGAATCGAAGCCCAAGATCAAGTTCACGACTCAAAGCCCAAGTTCAAGAATCGAAGCCCAAGATCAACTTCAAGAATCGATGTTTTGATTGCTACCGATATAATCATAAATGATTTCTAGTACCCAAGCGAGCACAGAAACATCCAATTTAAGTCAATTAAGCACAGAATTAGAACTATCCGATCGAATTCAACTTTCACGCCAAAATTGTTCTTCTAACGAAAACAGTTTCAGAATTTAATTCGATCAGATTCTAACAATTCGATTTAAAACAGAATGAATCCGCTCTGATACCAATTGTTAGGTCCTGAATTATCAACTCTACGATCCTAGACTTCAATCCTAGGTAATTCGATTAGAATAGTAGAACACTTGATTTCGATCGAAAAACCTTATCGAAGAACATTGAGAGAGATTCGGCTAGTGAGAGAATGATTCTATTGTTTCTCTCTCTAGAATTGGATTATGAAGCCTTTCGGATCAATTGACTAAAATTCTCTATTAAGCACAATGTTTACACTAGTATTTATAGCAAACAAACTTGGTATAAATACAAGTCCTAATCTAAGGTATACAAATAAAGCCCCAATCTACGAAGACAACTAATTAAATCAAAGCACAATTCTAATATGTATTCTACACTCGTTTGTACAACGATCTTCGGGAAGAAATTGACTCAATGATCCAACCTTTGGGAAGATCGCTAGTGTTATAGCTTTGATTCAATTCTGTGTAGGAAAAGGGGGATTTCAACCCTAGCCTTGGCTTTTCTCTTGGCTTCTTCTAAAGTATCTATTTCTTTTGCGTTAGTAAAAACCATAAGATTTGTTAATCCTAACCCATGTACTCGATATCGTAAAGTTGTTTGCAGTCAACTTTCGTAAAGCAACGTGGATTTTCAAAGCCTAAGCCAAATTTATAGTCATAGAATTCTAATTCCATGGGTGGGTTTAATAATATTGTTTGATCAGTTTGTCCCCTTCATACAAGAAGATCTTCTAATTTCTTAACCTTTTTTTGGTTTAAGGTTCCTTATACGAAGGAAAAAGTACATGATGAGTGGGAGGATAACTCCGCACAGTCAACTAGTAACATGCTACTGGGAATACAAGACAAGACGATCATAAAATCCAATCTCAGCCAACTACCATGCCACCCTCCACAGCCGACGTATAGCCAATCTTTGGAGAGCATATTTAGTGGGTGTACCACTAATACGCATGGTGACTAAAGCGAATACGCATCCAACTAGTCGATCAGGTGTTGTAACGATACCCTCCTTCCATCGCTTGTTCCGCGCCCGCCAGATGTGATAGACCAGTGACGCAAGCACATGCCTGTAAGCTGCATGAAGAAGATGTCGCCTATGCCATTTAGTCGCCGCCCATTGAATCCCCGCTCCCCACTCCCGATATGGACATGCCCACCGAATACGTCTCCTCAGCAGGCGCTGGCACTGGTGCGAAAACGAACACTCGAAGAATAGGTGCTGGGCAGTCTCGAAGTGCAACTCATCACAAAGGACGCACGCCGGCGTTCCTGCCCTTTGAGCAACCCAAGGCTTATCTCTAGTCGACAGCCTATCCTGAATGCCTAACCAGAGGATGAACTCATGGCGTGGAATCTTCAAAGGCCCCGCAAATACTGTGGCCCAACCCATGGGTTCCCTCCTAGGCGGAATCGCAGCCCTTGCCGATGCGGCCGTCATGATTCCCGTCGATGAGCGTGTCCAAATCACCCCATCCTGATCACCACGAATAACCTGAGGTAGGAGTCTACTTATCTCAATATACTCTACCGAGCCTTGCCCTGGCCAGTTCCAGACGTGGTCCGTAATAACCGCGCTCAGGTGTGAATCAGCAGGCAGACCCATCGCAATAGGCCCACGAGGAAACCTCTCCCGTAACGGTACATTCAACAGCCAAGGGTCCTTCCATAGCCATATAGTCGAGCCATCAGCTACCCTAAATGTAATAAGTGAACGTACGACTGGTCTCAGCTGCATCAACTTCCGCCAACTCCACGCATCGTTCGGCGAGATAGAGAGATCCCACACCGATCGAGAATGCAGACGCGTTCTGTAAAGCCACTCCACCCAAACCGAATCAGGAGATCTTGTGAGCACACTCCACGATTGATTCATGAGCAGCGCCCTGTTATCAACCCCAAGGATCGAAGGCCCATTCCCCCCTCATAAACTGGGAGACAGACGACATCCCACGCCACCTTTGCTGTCGATCCCCCCCAAAGGAACTTCCTAAATCGCGTCTCCAAAGCTCGAACAACACCTTTAGGAAGCAAGAAAACCCCCGACGAGTATGCATGTAAAGCCTGAAGCACCGACTTAACCAGTTGGAGTCGGCCGGCGTACGACAGCGTCCGGTTAAGCCATGAGCCTATGCGCTGGTCTACTCTATGTAATAACGGTGCACAGTCAGCAAGCGACAGGCGTGTGGTGATAAGTAGTACCCCCAGGTAGCGGACTGGAAGATGTCCCATTCTATAACCCATCAGTGTCTGAATCTGCACTGTCATCCCTTCCGCCCGTCGTGACAAGTACATATCGCTCTTGTCCGGGTTTGGGAATAACCCTGACAGAGCCGCAAAGCGCCCCAGAGCATCCTTCAGCACACCAATCGATACAACATCCGCATGACTGAAGAGCAGCAGGTCGTCCGCAAAAATCAGAGAGGCCAATCGCATCGACTCACATCGCCAATGTAGATAAACCTCGGTTCCTCCTCAATACATAAGGTGATCATCCCATGCAGCACCTCCATAACCAGAGTAAATAGATAGGGCGATATGGGATCTCCCTGCCGTATTCCCCTCTTCCCCTCAAAGAATCCGACTACCTGCCCATTCAGGTTCGGCGAAAACGACGTCGTCGTCACACAAGCTCGAATCCACCCTATGAAAGTTGGGTGAAACCTCATAGCCTCAAGTACAGCCAGTAAGAACGTCCACTCCACCTTGTCGTAAGCTTTAGCTAGATCAATCTTGAACATAGCTCGCGGCGGCCTGCCTTTCGACTTATATCCTAGACATAACTCCTGTGCCAATAGGATGTTATCGCTGATGCGCGTACCAGGTATAAACGCCGTCTGTGTCCCATGCACCAACCCAGGCAGAAACGGCTTAAGTCTGTTCGCCAAAATCTTGGAGATAACCTTGAACAGCACATTACAACATGAAATGGGTCTAAACTCCGTTGCCCGTCGCGGCGTCTCGATCTTCGGGATCAACGTGATAAGGGTACTGTTAAGCCCCTTGAGAAGCTTGCCCGTCCTAAAGAAATCCTTAGCTTCTTATGTTCTTCTCCTAAGAGAGCAAAATTATTTTCCATCGTCAATTTGGCGGCTTTACAGGCACAAGATCTTTCGTAAGTTCACAAACCTTAGCATCAGATTTATCTCATTGGGCTTCTAGGTTGGTGACATTAATTGTCGCTTCAGTTAACCTACAATTGAGGCTAGCATTCTAATTGAGATTTCTAACCAAACAATTATAGTTATTTTCTAGCCTGTCTTCTAATTCTTTAACTTTTAAACTATGATGCTCTATCATAGGATTTGTAGTCTCACTAATTTTCAAGCTCTTAGTTAGTTCTTCTATTTTGGCACTAGAGCTTCTAAGTTCTAGCTCGAGACTAGCTATTCTGTCCTGAGACTTAGATAGTTTCTTTTCTACTTCTTTTACGCTTTTCTGCTCACGTTTCATGTTAGCGTAATTTGATTGATACTTTTCTAACATGGTCAATAATGTGGAAGAAGAGACTACCTCTTGCAAAGAATCGGATGCTTGTCATCGTCCGTCTGATTAGAGGCTTCGACGTATGAGTTCTCGTCCAGGCGTGCCATGAGGGCTAGGTTCTCCTCTTCAGAGTTTGACATATCTTCGAGCCAGTGGTCTTGTTCTGCCATCAGAGCTACCCCAGCTTCTTTCTGCTTTGTGAGTTGAAGCTTCTTGTGTTAGTAATTGGCATCTCTCTTCTTTGAGAGATTGCACTCTCTGGCATAGTGACCTGGTTTGCCGCAGTTAAAGCACTTGTTCTCGGCTCTTTGGCGTTCTTGGCTTCGGAGGTCTCAGGTGCACGTTCTTTGTTCTTTGAACTTGAGGTCCGAAGTCAGTTGGGTGATGATGAGGACTTCTTCTTGAAGTATTGCTTGCTCATCTTTTTTCCAGTTAGAGCCAACTGCTTTCCCAGCGCTTGCATATTTGGCTCCATGTTCGAGTCTAATTCATATTCGATCTGAAGGGGTAGGAGGCCTAATGATCTTCTCTTTCCTTGACTTTGAACTCTGCTTCTTTGAGACTAGGGCAACTGTGTCTTCGATCAGCTTGCCCTTCTGCTCTTCTGGATCTTGCTTACATCTTCCTCGTGCTGTGCGAGATTGTCGAACATGGCATGGATATCCAACTCCTCAAGGTCTTTGTTTTGTCTGATTTGTGTGGATATCTTCTTCTATTCCAATGGCAGAAAGGATAGAAATCGAATGTTGGTTTCCATATTGTCTTGGTGATTTCTATTTTCCTCATTTCATTCAGAAGTGTGAGATATCTCTGATAGAGATCATGTAAGCTCTCGTCAGGTTTTGCTCTGAAAGAGTCGTAAGCTGTGAGAATGTTTGTTTTTTTGGCTTTGATGCCTACTTCCATTCTTTGCATCATCTTGTGCAGTTCATCCCACATTCCCTTAGCCGTTGGAAAGCTGTCGATCCGTCGGTAGAAGTCGTTTGGGATGCCTTGCATTAGAGTGTTCTTTTCTATCATAACAACCTTTGCTCTAACTCTTTCCTTGTCTGTGTACTCCCTAAGCTCTTTGAGTCGCCTAGAGACAAGAATTGGAGGATTGACTGTGTTGTTGACGGGTACATTTACCCAGAACTGAGCTGGACCTTGCTCAAGTGACAATAGAAGGTTGTTGGCCTGATCCTTTTTTGGAGTAATTTCAATATATATATAAGGAATAGATGAATGTACAAGATGAGTGAGGGAGTTATCCCTCACATGCAAACCAGTAACAAGCTACTGGAGAACAAAGCAATAAAAACAATAAAAGCAACAAACAACCAAAGAACTACCAAGCTACACGCCACAGTCACCGGATCGCTGCCCTTTGTAGATCAAACTTGGGAGACGTCCTAGTAGTCTCAAACAAACCATATCGAGAACGGCTGCAACTAGCCTGTCCGGATTCGTGATAGTCCCCTCCTTCCAGCTCTTGTTCCGTGCATGCCATATGTGGTACACCAACGAAGCTAAGACGTGACGGTGAGCCGCCTGCAGAAGATGCTGGCCACGCCATCGCAATGCCGCCCACAATATACCCTGTCGCCAGTCTCTATATGGCCAAGCCCCCCTGGTTCGCCGCCGCAGAAGTCGCACACAGGTGTGTGAAAACCCACAGTCGAAAAACAGGTGCTGAACAGTCTCGAAGTGTAGGGCGTCACAGAGAACACAAGCAGGGCTCCCAGCGCGCTGTGCCACCCAAGGCTTATCTCTAGTCGATAATCTATCTCGAATACCCAACCACAATATAAACTCATGGCGAGGAATCCTCAACGGTCCCCCAAATAGGGCCACCCAAGGGACAATCTGTCGACGAGTGTGTGATGTCCCACACCGATGGAGGGGGGAACGAAGCATGTCTTTATAAGGGTGTGGACACCCTTCCATTGACGCGTTTTAAAGCCGTGCGGGTGGGTGGGAGTTCGTAGGAACTCCGTAGATAAGCGTGCTGGGGGGAGAGTAGTACCAGGATGGGTGACCACCTGGGAAGTCCTCAACCAGGCAGCTTAGCGCCCAAAGCGGACAATATCAATGCGAGCGAGGTCTGGGCTGTTACAGATGCATCAGAGCCAGAGCTCGGGTCGGTGTGCCAGCGAGGGCGCTGGACCCTTTGAGGAGGGTGGATTGTGATGTCCCACACCGATTGGAGGGGGGAACGAAGCATGCCTTTATAAGGGTGTGGACACCCCTCCCATTGATGCGTTTAAAGCCGTGCGGGTGGGTGGGAGTTCGTAGAAACTCCGTAGTTAAGCGTGCTGGGGGGAGAGTAGTACCAGGATGGGTGACCACCTGGGAAGTCCTCAACCAGGCAGCTTAACGCCCAAAGCGGACAATATCAATGCGAGCGAGGTCTGGGCTGTTACAGAGTGCGCAACACTTCTCTAATCAAACGTGACGTGGCCCGACCATCCGGCGCTGCCATCCAACAGATCACATCTCGCCGAGTAGGATTAACCGGTGGGAGATGCCGACTAAAGTCAATATATTCAACCGCCGATCTTCCAGGCCAGTTCCAACCATGCGCGTCAATGACCGAACTGAGGCGGGTCCCCACTGGCAGCCCCATGGCAAGCGGGCCTCTTGGGTAGCGCTCCAGTAAAGGCTCAGCCCTTAGCCATGGATCCTCCCATAACAATACCGACGAACCATCACCAATCGAAAAAGAAATAAATGGAAGTATCACCTGCCTCAACTGCAATAGCTTCCGCCAGCTCCATGCAGTGTTTGCCGAGACGGTGATGGTCCAAAGTGAGCGCGCATGCGGGCGTGTACTGTACACCCAGTCCACCCAGACCGAATCAGCCACCCGGGTGATCACCCTCCATAGAAATCGAACGAAGCCCCAAGCCACTCTCAGAAACTGGAAGACAGACATCGTCCGACGCGACCTTGGCCGAACCACCACCCCACAAGAACTGCCTAAATCTCGCGTCTAGGGCACGAACGACAGCCTTGGGCAGCAAGAAGACTCCTGACAAATAAATGTGAAGGGCCTGAAGCACAGATTTTATCAAACGCACCCTGCCTGCATAGGACAATGACCGATTAAGCCATGATCCCAACCGCACATCAACCCGCTGCAACAGTGGAGCACAGTCGCTGATCGTCAGGCGTGAAGCAATCAGTGGAACCCCCAGGTACCGCACAGGTAAGCTACCCTCGCGAAACCTCATCATCGAGTGTAGTTGTGCCTTTAGGCTCTCAGCCCGCCGTGAGAGGTACATCTCACTTTTGTCTGGATTAGGATGTAACCCAGACAGCTAAGAGAAAGTCATCAGAGCGTCCCTCAGCACCCCTATATATATAGGATCGGCATGACAGAATAATAGAAGATCATCCGCAAAGACCAACATAGGGAGTGAGATGGACTTGCAACGCCAGTGATAGCGAAACCTCGGTTCGACCTGTATGCGGCACTCAACAAGACCATGGACCACCTCCATAACAAGGGTGAAGAGATATGGCGAAATGGGATCCCCCTGCCGAATGCCTCTCTTGCCAGCGAAGTAGCCCGTCGAACGTCCGTTAAAGTTGGTGGAGAAAGTAGGTGTCGTCAAGCAGCTCCTAATCCACTCAATATACCTCGGGTGGAAACCCATAGCCTGAAGCGTCGCCAATAAGAAACTCCATTCCACCTTGTCGTAAGCCTTAGCCAGATCCACCTTAAGCATAGCTCGAGGCGGTCTACCCTTGCTCGTATACCCAAGGCAAAGCTCCTGAGCCAACAGTATATTATCGCTAATGCCACGTCCAGGAATAAATGCCGTCTGGGATGCATGGACTAGGTCGCTCAGCATTGGCTTCAACCAGTTCGCCAAGACCTTTGAGATGACTTTGCAAAGAACATTACAGCACGAGATTGGACGAAAGTCAGTCGCGCGGCGTGTGACTCGCATTTTGGTATCAGCGTGATAATCGTGCTATTTAGCCCATTCAGGAAATTCAGAAAGTGGCTTCGCCATACAGTGTATTTGCCTCTTTTAAGGATCGGAGGATGGTTGTCATTGCCCAGAGTATAACCATCCATATATTTGTAGTAGAGTTGATTAAGGATCTTCGTTTGTAGTTTTGAGTATTTGATTTGATGTAACCAGCTACAAGTGACAAATTTGTTAGTAGCGTTTGATTCGAAAGCAGTTCGTGAATTATTTTTGATTCAATTTTCGAAGTTTGAACAAAAATAATTTCGTCGAAATAAACTTGTTCTCGTACGAGAAAGTCGGTCAGCGAAATATTTTTCGAGCGCAAATTAAGTTGCTTAAAATCGTTCAGTCGAGAAAAATTTCGGGATCGTGAATTTATTTCGATCTCAAAGAACAGTACGTTTAGTAAGTTTCTCGCTGAGTCAAAATACATCCGTTGACTGGAAAAGTTTTTCGGCCGTAAATGATTTTCGTCAGGTCAAACTTTGACACTCTGACCGAAAATGTTTTCGATAGAAAGTTTTGTGCGTGCTAGGTCTGGTCGAAAAAGATTTTCGTTTAATAATGCTCGAGAAATTTTTTTAATAAAATCGCTTCTACTGACGGCGAGTTTAGCGCTAGTGTTCTGACCGAGAAACATTATTGCGGGAAGTAATAATTAGGAAGTAAAATTTCAGGTATTTGCTCACAATCAGCTACTCAGCACACACGACAAGCAATTAAACACGTTATGAAGCAAAATATATCGAATTTAGGCTAAATCAGTACGTGTTCAAACTGTTCTTCTCGCGGACAGTAACTTCTCAAATTCAATCAAATCTGCTAAATTGATCTAAACGATACCGATCTAATCGCAAACGATTTATAGCACCTAAGCGAGCACAGAAACATCAAATTCAAGTCAATTAAGCACATAATTAAGGATATCCGATCGAATTCAACTTTCGCACCAAAATTGTTCTTCGAGCAAAAACAGTTCCAGAATTTAAATTTGATCAGATTCTAACAATTTTCGATTCGAAACAAAACGAATCTGCTCTGATACCAATTGTTAGGTCCTCGATTATCAACTCCTATGATCCTAGACTTCAATCCTAAGTAATTCGACTAGAATGATTGACATTAAGATTCGATCGAAAAACTAAGTTGAAGAATGCTAGAGAGAATTTCGATTAGTGAGAGAAAATGCTTTCTGTTTCTCCCTCTAGAAATTGGATTGGTAGCCTGTGGCGACCCTACTTTTCTAACTAGGATTAGTGGCGGATTTTCCGCAACGTAAGCCGCGGAAGGCCCGTCTAATTAAAACTTTTTCCTAAAATAATATACACTAATATAAAAATACGTCTATATCGTTATCTCTGTACACGGGCCGAAGCCCCAAAAATATCACAAGAACAAAATCCTACAGACGCTCCACAGGTCTTCATCCATGTACCGCACCGCCCTCAAAAGTCCGTGGAGCACCGCCGCCAGCCGCCTCAGTCACGACGCGTATCAGCGTCGGACTCAGTACCTACAACACGTAAACACTGAGCACTTCGCCCAGTAGGTGAATAGAATGCATGTATGCAAGTGTGTACTCACCCCAAACCCAATATCTCACAACATAATATAATGCACACTCTTCTTTTCCCACATTCCTATTTCACACAACACAGGGCCCTAGGTTAGGCTCGACACCCTCGCGCGCAAAGACTACTGGGAGGCCACCCCCAAGTCTCGCGGCAGCCTACCCTGGTAGTGCACTGGACGATCACGCCAATGGCCTCCTACCGGGTCGCTCCGCATCAAAAGTATACACTGATAGTGCACTGGACGATCACGCCAATGGCCTCCTATCAGGTCAAATCAATATCTCGGCGGTATGCACCTCGGGACGGTCACGCCCGAGTAGACAGATCGATCACGCCTGTCTCCGCCAGGTGCCCAGTGAGCCCAACCTCGACTCCTCTAAGAATCACCAATTACAAGCATCTCATTCTATCCCGTACGTCGATATCTCATATCACTACGGTAAAATCATCTCTCGCCCTAACGTGATATGCACGTTCCATGCATGTACTAGAAATCTCATATAAACATGATTTATATTAAACGCGTGGAAAACAGGTGTAACACATAAGTCACGTAACTCATCGAATCACATGGAAACACATAAATTCACTTTTGTGTTTACGTATTGTAGATGGATGATCCACCTACCTGCCCTCCTGCTATTGTCAGTCAAGAGATCTGGTGGAATCCGTAAATGTCGAACCTCTAAATAAATAAATATTATTAGTATATGTGCTAGTTCTCGAAAACCCTAAAATAGCAAAACCCTAAAATACCAAAAATTTATTAAGTGTAGAAAACTTTTAAATGCTGAAATTATAACAAGTGTCGAAGTCCTTAACATTTAACCAATGTCGACGTTTTATAAATCTCGAAATCATCTATCGAGCCCTCAAATGTCGAGACCAAATTTGAAACCCTTAAATGTCGAAATCATGATATCTAAGTACTCTATGATGATGTCGACATTTTTATTATTATCATTAAATATCTCGAATTCTACCTATACACATCTCGACATCTTTATGTTATACAACTCGACATCTTTCTTGTGATACATCTCGAGTTTTGTATTATCATATCTCGAGATCTTTAGTGTTATGCTACCTTGTCGAGTTATGTCGAGTTACATCATGGAAAATGTCGAATACAAATGTCGAGCTATTTGCTATTACTTCTCAAGACCTAATAAAAGTCGAGACCTATTTAACTTTATCAAAATGTCGAGGTCTGTGTAGCTCGAAATCTATTTAACATAAACTTATTGAATCTCGACATCTTCCTAGCATTATCATGTATTTTTATTAAATGTCGAGTTGCATAGCTGATAGAAGTCGAGACTTTCATTCTTTACCAATTGTCGAGACATATTATAACCTACCGAGATTTCCTTCGACATTTTTATCTGAATTCATCTCGAGATTTCTACTGCACAACTTAACTAGTCCGATTTCTACCAAAACCCTAAAACAGTATCAATCAATATCGTCTTCAACTTTCATCCCTAACCCAGAATATCTTACTCCCTAACTCAGCCCCTAACAAATCATTATATTCATTCAAGAATCCTAAAACTCACGTAAGTACGCTTATTGAATGAGTGTTGAAGAATCTAAATTCTTAACCTTATCCACATGCTCGAAATTCTCTTATGCTCAGTACCTAATTACGAAAGATAGAGAACACATATGAATATGTATTAGATAACAAAAACAGTACGTTTACCTCCTTTGCTTCGAGCTCTTTGTGTTAGCTAATGATTTGAGCTTGCTAAACTTCCCTTTTCCTAACTTTTCATTGAATTCTTCTTTACTTAGTATCGTTGTTCTAATGTGTAGTCCTAACAAGGGTTTTGCTCCTTATTTTTATGAATGTATATCAAAGACTTCGAATTTTGGAATTGACAAGACAAGTTGATGACGTAAATTTCCCTAACGTGTAAGTAACTAAATCCTCAATATCTATCTTAGTAAAACTTGGGCCTTAATTAGGTGTTAGATAGCCCAACGTTGAGTCCCTATTTTGTTTGTTAGTTTATTGAACATATCCAATATTATAAGTCTTTGTACCATTATTATTATTATTACACACACACACATATATATATATATATTTATGGTCATTAATATTAATTTCAATCTAAAAAAAATATTCTATATTTTCGTTATAAGATTATAATTAAATTATCCCAATCTTAATTCATAAACTTACAAAATTAATTATAACAAAACCCCGTATTAAAATTACGGGTATTACACAGCCTTCCAATCAATTGACTAATTTTCTCCGTGAAGCTCAATTTTTACAAATGTATTTATACCAAACAAACTTGGTATAAATAACAAACAAGTCCTAAACTAAGGACAAATACAATAAAAGCCCCTAATTACAAGGACATCTAATGAAATCAAAGCACAACTAAAACGTATATTCTACAGAACATGATCAAAATCATTACTCTTTCGACACAAGAAAAGGAATTTCTGGCTAGATCGTTGATCCAAATAATATCCAAATACAAAATCCAACTTCGATATACTCCCTGCAATGTGCCGCGGGTCTTTTAACACCTCGGTAATGAACCTTTAACGTCCAAATAGTACAATATCAAGTGCGAGTAGTGTGTGTTGCTTTAGATGGTGTACGAGTCAGTGTTAGGGACGGCGTGTTAATGAGGGCACTCGATCCTTTGAGAGGGGTGGATTTTGATATCCTACATCGATTGAAGGAGAACGATGCATCCCTTTATAAAGTGTGGATACCTCTTCCAATTAAGCGTTTTAAATCCATGCACACCTCTCTACAATTGTCGCGCCCCGACTGTCTAACTGCCTATTCTAGCGCATTCCTATGTGCCTAGCGAGTTGTGAGTAGTGAAGTGCACCAAAAACACGTTTAAATTTTTCTTTTTCCATTCATATAATGGAACGAAGTTCTGTACACGTCAAAAGAATACATGTCAGGTCTATAAGCTACATCCTAGACTTAACTACGTGGCTCTTCGTGTGACGGCACAGCAAAAGTCTCTTATGCGCCCGGCCTCACAGGTCGTCATCCATACACACACGTCCACCCCAAAAGCAGTGCGAAGCTCCAAAAGATCGGCCTTGTCAACTAACGCGATCACGTACCGTGCTCGCTGGCGCCTACAACACATAACGTGAAAGAATGAGCCACCGAGGCTCAGTAAGCAGAAATCATGCATGTATGCACGTGTCCCTTTCCCCGCAAAGGCAAACCCTGCCGATGCATAAATTTCTAAGCAAGGGCAATCCGTGCCGATGCATATTACACTCGCAAGGGCATTCCACGTCGATGCACCTAGTACTCGTACTAGTAAAACTCAGGGCCCTCGGCTAATCTCACTATGCACCACGAGAGCTCATGTCCGTCAGGGACAATACGACAGCGGTCCACGCCGGATGGCCGAACCCTAGGATGCACATCGTTCCCCTAGGTCGCCATATGAACCCGGTCGTCCCCGACTGCCCGGCGGTCGCTCACGCTGGTAGCCCACGCTGAGGTTGCCTACACCAGGGTTCCACCCTGTGCCGCTTATACCCCCAGGTCGCACCCTCCAGGTCGCACCTTACCGCCACGGGCCATGCCCAAATCCTATCCATAGGATATCAATATATATCTACAATAATAGTACGACGACGCTACACGCCGCCCTGGTAGCATAGTAGACAGCCCCTGACTGAACCATGAGTCAACACACTTGCCTATATCGGCAAGTCCTCGTCGCGTACAAGCGACATATCATTATGCACACTCAGTCCCACGACCCTTCCCCATGAGTTCGTGCGTGCACATGAATATGCATATGCGAATAAATGCAATTTATGCTAATCACATGAAGGAGTTACGATCAGTCCACGTAATCATGAAATCACGTAGGCACATAGTCACACAAAACGTATAACACGTAAGTTATGTGTTGTAGTTGGATTTCTACTTACCTGTCGTCCGAGCTAAATTAGCGTACTCCCTTGTTCGCCCCTAACGTTCGACCTTTTGAATGAAAGAGGGTTAGAAGGTTAGTACATTGTTTTCCTTAGCTAATTCATCGAATCACGAATTTTCGCATATTTATTATTTAGGCTTGTATTAAGTCCCTCGACTCCAAGTCAATTGATTTGCCTTATTGAATTCCCTAAGTAAGTTGATTTCTATAGCACATCATTTCAATTATACCTCTCGGTGAAAGTGTTTGCTTTAAGGGTTAGGTTTCGATTGAGCTCTAGTTAGCTCAATTTCACCTTAGTTTCTACCCTTAAGAATTTTCCGACTTACAACATTTAACTTCGTTACATGCCAAACTCGACGAAAGTCATTCGATTGCAAGTTTCGCCCGATTGATTTCGTCCAACCGAATTTCTGATTTACATTAGTTTCGCCCGAAACGCATGCGTTAGTTGCTTTCGATCGGAAGTCATTTTGTCAGTCACTTTCGATCGAAACCCTTCTATCCCAAATTCTAATTTCGATTGGTAGTTATCCTAAGTTAGTTTCGCCCGAAAGTGCATGTGAGTGTAAGTTAGTTTCGCCGCGTTTTTTCGTCACCCTTGCGTCATCATCATTTCGCCCGAAACTGTGAACATCATAAGAGTTTCGCCCGATGCCAATTTCAATTGATTTGGGAGTTTCGCCGTGAGATTGCATCATCGTGACATCATCCCAGCTTCGCCCGATGTTGCATGTGTGTGGAGGTCGATCTAAATCCATTGCATGGGCTTGAGGTGAAGTTTCGCCGCGTGGTGACGTCTGCATGACGTCCTCTTGGTTTCGGTCGAAACCATATAGGGGTTAAGGGATCATTTTAGTTCAATTTGAGGGTTTCTATCGATTCCACTTTCGATCGATTAGTGTTTCGCCCGAAACCCTAGTATTACCATTCTACTTTCGATTGATTATTATACACGTTGAGGGGAGTTTCGATCTAAACTCATAAATTACTCAATTCACTAACTAAATCATGAAGTTAGTCCAAACTTATCTTATCCTATTCCAGCTTCGCCCGAATGTGCTAGGTTTCGATCGAAACTCATGATAAAATTACTTTTCGACTTTCGATTGAGACCTTCAAACATTCATCCGCTCGAAACTGCTTTGAAGTCCCTATTCCCAGATTTCTTACGCTCTATGGGACATCTCTCGACCCAAAAACATCTTAGGTTAGCTCGAATTCATCCTAGGCTAAGGTAGCAAGTCCTAAAGCAGTTTTAGCTTAGCCGAATCCTAACAAGCTCAAGGCTAGAACACATTTCATGGTTTTCGAGTCATTCGAGCCATAATCTTATCGTGCATTTAGTCCTAAAATGTGTAAATCCTTGAACAAAGCGTTAAAATCGTAGTTAGAAGATGATACCTAGTCCCACGCTCGCTCGTTTTGTGTCTCGGCTTCTCCTTCCTCCTTGCTCGTTATCTCGTTGGTGTTTGACTAAGGGTTGGTGGGCTTGAAATTGCTTTCTAAATGGGAATTAAGTGGCTAAAGCCTTATGTAACGAAAATATCCCTTGTTTTAGGGATAATTGTCTCAAAAATTACTCCTAGGTCATTGTTAGGCCTAATTCTTCATCTCTAGTCCACTTAAGGTTTCAATTCGTAATTGCACTCATAGCCTAATCTTTCTTGGCCTATTTTCGAAATTCTAATAAATCCGGGGACCGTGTGACCCGAATTAATTTCCACGAGATGTCCTAATCTCGTAAGCCCCTTAAGGCACATAAGTAACATAAAGGCACATAAATCACATAAATGCACATAAATCACAAGATCATACTTCGCTAATTTATTGGCCCTAAACACTTAGGGGAACCCGGGTGCTACATCCTCCCCCCCCCTTAAGGAGGATTTCGCCCCCGAAATCAGTCAGTTCGAAAAATTTCAGGATAGCGGACTTTCATCTCATCTTCGCGTTCCCACGTGGCTTCCTCCACTGTCTGGTTTCGCCATAAAACTTTCACTAGAGGAATTTCCTTGTTCCTAAGCCTCTTTGTTTCGTGCATCAATATTTCGGCCGGCACTTCCTCGTAACTCAAATCTGGCTTTAATTGCTGCTGCAGCGATAGTACGTGGCTTGGGTCAGCGATGTACTTCCGCAAAGTCGATACATGGAACACATCGTGTACTTGCGACAACGATGCTGGTAGTTCCAGTTGGTACGCTACTTCGCCAACTCTCTTTACTATCTTGAAGGGGCCAATGTACCTTGGGCTTAGTTTTCCCTTCTTGCTGAATCTCTTAACGCCCTTCATTGGCGATACTTTCACGAAGACCCAATCAACTTCGAATTCTAGCGGTCGGTGTCTCCGATCTGCATAGCTCTTTTGTCTGCTCTGTGCTGTCTGCATCCTTTCTCGTATCCTTGCTATGTTTTCTGTCATTTCTCGTACCAGGTCTGGGCCTAACATCGCCCGTTCACCGACCTCGTCCCAATGTATGGGAGATCTGCACTTGCGTCCGTACAAGGCTTCATAAGGAGCCATTTCAATCGTGGCTTGATAACTATTGTTGTATGAGAATTCCACGAGTGGAAGGTACTTGCTCCAGTTGCCTTTGAAATCAAGCACACAGGCTCGTAGCATGTCTTCGAGGGTCTGGATAGTCCGCTCGGATTGACCGTCCGTTTGCGGATGATAAGCCGTGCTAAACAACAATTTCGTCCCCATCGCTTTTTGTAAACTCGTCCAAAACTTAGATAAAAATCTGGAATCACGATCTGATACTATCGACAGTGGTACTCCATGGAGTCGTACTATCTCTTGGATGTACAGTTCCGCGTATCGCTCCATGGTGAACGTAGTACTTATTGGCAGAAAATGAACAGATTTCGTAAGTCGGTCTACAATCACCCATATCGCATCATGCCCTTTAACATTTTTCGGCAATCCGCTCACGAAATCCATCGTTTTATTGTCCCATTTCCACTCCGGAATCGGTAAGGGCTGCAGCGTCCCTGCTAGCCGTTGGTGTTCTGCCTTAATTCGTTGACAAGTGAGGCATTGACTGACGAATTCGGCTACGTCTTTCTTCATTCCTGGCCACCAGTAGTGCGCTCGCAGGTCTCTATACAGCTTCGTGGCTCCAGGATGCACTGAGTATGTTGTAGTATTTGCTTCCGCCATTATAGTTCTTCGAAGTCCTGCATCGTCCGGTATATATAATCTGCTCTTGTAGTACAAGCTCCCGTCGTCTCGGAATACATAGTCTACTGCCGGCTGCTCTGCCTGGGTTCCCTTGATCTTGACATAGAACTCGTCATTTTCCTGAGCCTTCTTGATTCGTTCTAACAATGTCGGTTGAAGGGTCAAAGCTGCTAACTTCACCTCGACCTCGCCTAATGGTACGATCTCCACTTCGATTCGTTGGAGTTCCGTGCTTACTGTCTTTCGACTTAAAGCGTCTGCTACCACATTCGCCTTCCCTGGGTGGTAGTTGATTGCACAATCGTAGTCCTTCACCAGTTCTAGCCACCTTCTCTGTCTCATGTTTAGCTCCTTTTGGGTGAAGAAGTACTTTAAACTTTTGTGGTCGGTGTAGATTTCGCATCTTTCCCCATATAGATAATGCCTCCAAATTTTGAGGGCAAAGACCACAGCTGCTAGTTCCAGATCGTGTGTAGGGTAGTTCTTTTCGTACTCCTCAGCTGCCGTGAGGCATAGGCCACTACCTTTCCGTTTTGCATTAACACGCATCCGAGCCCATTCTTCGAAGCATCGCTGTAAACGGAAAATCCCCCTATTCCTGAGGGGATTGTCAGCACTGGGGCTGTAGTAAGCCGCATCTTGAGTTCTTGGAAGCTCCGTTCACATTCTTCGCTCCATTGAAAAGGAGTATTCTTCCTGGTCAACTTCGTCAGCGTAGAAGCGATCTTCGAGAAGTCTTTTATGAACTTCCTATAATAGCCCGCTAAGCCTAAGAAACTCCGTACTTCCGTTACGTTGGTCGGCTGCGGCTAGTCATTAATCGCTTCGATTTTACTCGGATCTACCGAGATTCCCGCTCCAGAGACAATGTGTCCCAAGAATGCTACTTGATCCAGCCAAAACTCACACTTTTTGAACTTAGCGTACAGTTGCTTTTCCCTCAGTACTCCAAGTATCACTCGTAGGTGTTGTTCGTGTTCCTCATTCGCCTTCGAGTATATGAGGATGTCGTCTATGAATACAATCACGAACTTGTCCAGATAAGCTTCAAACACCCGATTCATTAGGTCCATGAAGGCTGCCGGCGCGTTGGTCAGCCCAAAAGGCATGACTAGGAATTCGAAATGTCCATATCTGGTACTGAACGCCGTTTTAGGGATATCGTCCTTCCGGATTTTCAACTGATGGTATCCCAACCTCAAATCAATTTTAGAAAACACCGTGGCGCCTTGTAGTTGGTCGAAGAGATCGTCGATCCCGGGCAGTGGAGTGTTCTTGACTGTCAGCTTGTTCAGTTCTCTGTAATCTATGCACAGCCTCATTGAGCCATCTTTCTTCCGCACGAATAGGACTGGCGCACCCCAGGGAGAAAAGCTGCTCTAAATAAACCCTTTCTGTAGGAGTTCGTCTATCTGTTCCTTCAGGTCCTTCAATTCGGTCGGTGCTAACCGGTATGGAGTCTTGGACACTGGTGCAGCTCCCGGCACCAGGTCGATGGTAAACTCGATTTCTCTGTCTGGGGGTAGTCCCGGCAAATCTTCCCGAAATACGTCTGGGAACTCCTTAGTTACAGGTACGTCTTCGACTTTCGTAGGAATGTTTTCCTCTCTCTTCAGTGCAAACACTAAATATGCCTCGCATCCGGAATTGACTAGTCGTTGGGCTTTCAATGCCGATATTCTCGGAATGCTTCTCCCCTTCACTGTTCCCTCGAAGGTGAAAGATTCTTCCCCTTCTATACTAAACGTAACTACCTTACGACTACAGTCTATCACCGCTCCGTACTTTGAAAGCCAGTCCATCCCGAGGATCACCTCGTAGTCGTCCATCGGAATGACTATCAGATCTACAGGCAATTCCCTACCATCTACTACTACCGGGCAGTCCCGCATTATTTGATCAGCACGAGTTGGCATCCCGTTTGGGATCGCCACACTATACTCATAATCCACTCGTTCGGGCGTTACCCCGAGTTTCGTCACGTACTTCAAAGACGCAAATGAGTGGGTCGCCCCGGAATCTACTAAGATGCAGGTGAGTGTTCGGTGGATTAGGAGGGTACCTGTCACCACCGCCGGGTTGTTCTCCGCTTCCTCTGAAGTGATGGTGTATACCCGAGCTGGCACCATCTGAGGTCCGGTTTGGCTCCTGGCCTGACTTCCCGAAGCACCTTTCGGGCACTGTCTAACAAAATGTCCCGGCTTCCCACATCTGAAACATGCGTTGGCCGGCGTGTTGCAATTCCCGAAGTGCCTCTTTCCGCACCTCTGACAGTTGGGAATCGGCACTGCTCCTTGATTCTGATTCGGGTTTGGGGGTCTGTTCACTGTCCCTTGAGGTTGCTGAGGAGGTCTGTTCTGAAATTTCCTCTTCCCACCTTTAGGCACAAATTGCCGTTTCTGCTCTCCCCCGATCCATTGCGTTCCTTGCATTTGCGCGAATTTGCGCTTGGCTTCCTGTGCCCTCACTATCCGGGCTTCTGCCTGTTCTGCTACCATGGCCCTCTCCGCTACCTGCGCGTAAGTAGCTCCATGTATTCCCGCCATGCTCACATCTCTGTAGAGCTCGGGCTTCAATCCTTCCAGGAACCGTTCAATTTTCAAAGCATCCGTGCTGACCATGTGTGTCGCGAACCTGGACAGCTGCTCAAACTTCCGTATATAATCCGCCACTGTCATAGACCCCTGCCTGAGGTTAATGAACTCGTTCAGGCGCTGGGCTCTCACTGGGGCTGTCAAGTACTTGCCCCGGAACAGCTCTTTGAATCTGTCCCAGCTCATCGTGGCAGGGTTCTCGATCACCATAATGGTGTCCCACCAATGTCCGGCGCTTCCTCTTAGAAGGAACGCGGCGCACAGAGCCTTTCCTGCCTCTGGGACTCTGCTGTAGACGAACATGCTCTCTAGTGTCCTTATCCAATCTTCGGCTGCCGTCGGGTCAGCCGTATCCTCGAAGGTTGGTGGGTTTTCAACCTCCTGAACCTTTCTCCAACTATTTCCGCCCTATCGGCCTGAGCGTTTCCGACATTTGGGGTGTTTTGTTGGAACAGCTGTTGTATCTGTGTTGACTGCTGGCGCACCAATTCAGTAAGTTGGAAAATGGTCGCGTCGCGGTTGTCAGTAGGGGCCGTGTTTCCCCTGTTCTGGTCATCTCCATCGCTTGTCTCACCTCTCGTCCTCACCATCTTTTATCCCTATCCTGATTGTCCTAGGCCAATAAATTATGGAACATAGAAATCCACATAGACTTATCACTTACTTGCAAGGCCGCTTCCGCTCTTTTGGGTGTGTGTGTATGGATAGTCTACAGAACCTGTGACCGAAGGTCTGATACCAACTGTCGCGCCCCGACTGTCTAACTGCCTATTCTAGCGCATTCCTATGTGCCTAGCGAGTTATGACTAGTGAAGTGCACCAAAAACACGTATAAATTTTTCTTTTTCTATTCATATAATGGAACGAAGTTCTTTACACGTCAAAAGAATACATGTCAGGTCTATAAGCTACATCCTAGACCTAACTACGTGGCTCTTCGTGTGACGGCACAGCAAAAGTCTCTTATGCGCCCGGCCTCACAGGTCGTCATCCATACACACACGTCCACCCCAAAAGCAGCGCGAAGCTCCAAAAGATTGGCCTTGTCAACTAACGCGATCACGTACCGTGCTCGCTGGCGCCTACAACACGTAACATGAAAGAATGAGCCATCGAGGCTCAGTAAGCAGAAATCATGCATGTATGCACGTGTCCCTTTCCCCACAAAGGAAAACCCTGCCGATGCATAAATTTCTAAGCAAGGGCAATCCGCGCCGATGCATATTACACTCGCAAGGGCATTCCACGCCGATGCACCTTGTACTCGTACTAGTAAAACTCGGGGCCCTCGGCTAATCTCACTATGCACCACGAGAGCTCACGTCCCTCAGGGACAATACGACAGCGGTCCACGCCGGATGGCCGAACCCTAGGATGCACATTGTTCCCCTAGGTCGCCATATGAACCGATCGTCCCCGACTGCCCGGCGGTCGCTCACGCTGGTAGCCCACGCTGAGGTTGCCTACACCAGGGTTCCACCCTGTGCCGCTTATACACCCAGGTCGCACCCTCCAGGTCGCACCTTACCGCCACGGGCCATGCACAAATCCTATCCATAGGATATCAATATATATCTACAATAATAGTACGACGACGCTAAACGCCGCCCTTGTAGCATAGTAGACAGCCCCTGACTCAACTATGAGTCGACACACTTGCCCATATCGGCAAGTCCTCGTCGCGTACAAGCGACATATCATTATGCACACTCAGTCCCACGACCCTTCCCCATCAGTTCGTGCGTGCACATGAATATGCATATGCGAATAAATGCAATTTATGCTAATCACATGAAGGAGTTACGATCAGTCCACGTAATCATGAAATCACGTAGGCACATAGTCACACAAAACATATAACACGCAAGTTATGTGTTGTAGTTGGATTTCTACTTTTTTTTGGAAGTGTTCACTAAACGAAAGAAACAAGAGTACAAGGACAGCGTACATGATAACGCTCATGACGCAACAAGCGGTAACAGACTACCGACCAGAAAGCACAACAAAACCAAAAACAGCCCAGACACCAACCAGGTCCCTACAAGACCAAGCCAACAAGAGAAACACCAACACATGGTAACAAAGGCAAGGAGGTGTCACAATCCAATAACAATCAACAGGATCCTGGCACCAGTTGTAGTGCCAGGAGGGCAGTCGGTTGAAGTGCGATCAAAGTGCCAGAGCACAGCGGAAGACAACTTCGGTGCGGAAGTTATCAAATGGAGGGGAGGCATCGCAGCAATTGCGTCCGCAAATCTGGTCGGGGGGGGGGGCGTAGACGCCAACTCCTGTTTCTTTCCGCCAGGGGGGCCAACCAGCAAATGAAACCCGCCAGCGACTCGAGCAGGCGGGTAGGGCATCCAAGAAGAAGAGCCAGCGGGGCCAACCATTCTCAACACGAGCGGAGTAAAACCATCCATTGGAACCCGCTCAAAGCCACCGACCCAGCAAACCTGCAAAACACCCAAGAGATGGAAAACCAAGGAGGGGAGGGATGAAAGAGACCAGGGGAGATAAAGGAGGTAAGGGAGATAAGAGGAAGAAAACTCCCTAGTTACTCCAAGCTATCTGCCAGATACGACTCATAGCGCAACATTGTAAGTTGTATTTGCGAGGAAGAGTGGAGATTCGTAGGCTTAAGAGTGTCTCAATTTCAGCTACAATGCGCTCTGGTGGTCGGCGAATGCCCTCGCGCCATCTTCTATTACGCTCGGACCAAAGGTGGTAGACCAACGAAGCAAGAGCATGGCGAGGTCCAATCGAGGCAAGGTGTTCCCCACGCCATCTTTGAGCCGCCCAGTAGATTCCATCAGACCACTCCCTGTAAGGCCACCCAAAGTGCATGTGGTTACGTAGTAACATAAGACAGCGTCTAGAATAAGTACATTCGAAAAATAAGTGTGGGGCCGTCTCCACAGGCTCAGAGTCGCAAAGGAGGCAGACAGAAGTTCCCGCCGCGTTCGCCACCCAATGTTTGTCTCTAGTAGCCAGCTTATCCCTTACGGCAAGCCAGAGTATGAAGTCGTGTCTAGGGATGGCTAACGGACCGCCAAATAGGGTGGACCAGGGGACAATCGGCTTCCGAAGGCGAAGTTTTTCCCTAGCCGAGGCGGTAGAGAAGCGGCCATTTGCTGATGCGATCCATCTATATGTGTCCCGCTCGCCCGGTTGAATGTGGGGAAGGAGGGGGGCAAAGTCAAGATATTTGACCGATGTTTGAGCCGGCCAGCACCATCCCCCCTCGTTGATTACCGTGCTGAGCTTCGAGTCGATTGGGAGACCCATGATCATGGGGCCCCGAGTGTAGCGTTCCACAAGGGGTATGTCACTCAGCCAAGGATCCGTCCAAAGAAACGTGTTGGTCCCATCACCTATACGGAACTGAATAAGGTGGCGGAAGTCGGCACGAAGCTTCAAAATCTTCCTCCAACTCCAAGAAGTCCGCGCCCCCGGTCTGATGGACCACAAGGACTTATTGTGAAGTCTCGTTCGCCGAATCCAGGAGGCCCAAATCGAAGTACCATTATCTGTCAGGATATTCCAAAGTAGTCTCATGAGAAGCGCCTTGTTGTCCGTCTCGATGGACCGTAAGCCAAGCCCTCCTTCTTCCTTGGGAACGCATATATCGGCCCACGTAACCTTAGCATTCGTGCCCCTCCAAAGGAAGGCTCTCAGCCGTGTTTCGATGCTCCGGATAACGCCCTTAGGGAGGAGGAAAACACCAGCCCAATATGTATGCAATCCTAGCAGGACAGACTTGATCAATTGAACCCGCCCAGCGTAAGATAGTGACAGATTTGTCCAAGATCCCAGACGTCTGTCCACACTAGCGAGGAGCGGATTGCAATCGGCGATCGTGAGTCTCGAAGTAATAAGGGGCACGCCCAGGTAGCGTACAGGAAGGGATCCCTGTGTGAATCCCATGATGTCTTGGATTGCTCCCTTCAGCCGAGCCCACTCGAGGGGTGATCCATGATCAGTGTCGGGGTGTGGAATGTGCGTGGTCTCAACAAGCGGGACCACGGGAGGGGAGTGGAGGAGTTGGTGACACGTAATGGATTGCATTTGATTGCTCTCTTGGAGACTAGGGTTTCCACAGTTAATGCAGCTTCAATCTCGGGCAGAATTAACACTGCATGGACGTGGTTTTTCGACTATGATGGCGGCCCCGGATCACGCATTTGGGTTGGATGGGACCCATCTTGGATTCAGGTCTCGGTTGAGGCCTTTACTGCGCAGTCTATCCATTGTAAGGTGTTCTCTATTGCTGCTAATGAAACAACTTACGTATCTTTTATTTATGGAAAGAACCGAAGGGAGGAGAGGTGTGAGCTTTGGGAGGATATTGTTGGTACGTCTGCGCTACGCCATAATGACCCATGGATTGTCTTAGGTGACTTTAATGCTATTGTGGAAGCTGCGGAAGGAAGGGGAGGAGTCATTACCGATCGAGATACCCGTGATTTACGCGACTGCTTGCTTCGAGCGGATTTGATGACGTTGCCGCATACCGGACAATTTTTTACGTGGTATAATCAGCAACGGGCCGAGGCGGGAATCTGGCGAAGACTTGACCGTGTGATTGGTAATCCGGTGTGGTTCGCCAAGTACCCCGATTGCTCCTATAGGGCTGATTTGCCCGGGCCTTCTGATCATAGCCCGTTGCTTCTTGGCGAAGTCCGTGGTACCCCATCGACGTTTCGCTTCGATAACTTTTTGATACATGATGCATCATTTTTGGCGCAAGTCCAGCGGGTTTGGGAGGTTGCGCGATCCGGTTACCCTATGTATGTTCTCACAAGGCGCCTTAAGGACCTCAAGCATATATTTCGACAGATGCGTAGGTCGAAGGGGGACCTAGCGATGAATGTTGTTGAGGCCAAGCGATTCCTCGACATTAGTCAAGATTTCACAAGCAGATTCCCGGATGAGACGTTCTTCCATGACTTGGAGCGATTCTGCCGGGACTTATACACGAGGGCGATTGATATGGAGCATTCTGCGTTGTCACAACGGGCCAAGCTAACTTGGCTTAAGGAGGGGGATCAGTGCACGTCATTCTTTTTCCGAAGGGTGGCTATGCGACGCGCAAGGAACCGGATTCTTGCATTGGATTCTGAGAGCGTGGAGCTGATCCATGGTGAGGGGCCCGTTCGGGATGAGTTGGTGCGATTCTATCGAGATCTGTTGGGCGTCTCGGCGAGGTCTAATCAGGTTACCCAGGCGGATCTAGAGCCTTACATCACTCGATCTCTTTCGGGGGATACGGCTACTCATATGATTAGACCCATTGAGCCGACTGAGATCAAGGAGGCTCTCTTCTCCATGGGGGACGAGAAAGCTCCGGGACCGGACGGCTTTACGGCCGCTTTCTTTAAAACGGCGTGGAGTATTATTGGGGAGGATCTCATTCTCGCGATTCAGGACTTCTTTTTGACGGGCCGGCTGCTTAAGGGTCTTAATAGCACGTCCATCACGCTCATTCCTAAGGGGGACTCACCGAGGACAGCGGCTGATTATAGACCTATCTCGTGCTGCAACGTCCTGTTCAAGGTAATCTCTAAGGTTATTGCCAGCAGGTTGAAGCTTGTTCTTGGGGAGCTTGTTCATCCGACTCAGACGGCCTTTATTCCGGGACGGAAGATCAGTGATAACATTCTGTTAGCCCAGGAGATCTGTTTGGGGTATAACAGCATGAGCCGTCCCCCTCGCGTTGCGCTCAAGGTGGATTTGGCTAAGGCCTACGATAAGGTCGAGTGGAGTTTCTTGCTGGCTGCTATGGAAGCAATGGGTTTCCACCCGACGTTTGTGGATTGGGTTCGCTGTTGTGTCACTACGACGACCTTTTCTATTAACCTACATGGAGCGCAGGCGGGGTACTTCCAGGGGAAGAGAGGTCTTCGACAAGGAGACCCTTTATCCCCGTACCTTTTCACGCTGGTGATGGAGATTTTACGGGGGATGGTTACACACCGCATCTGCCATGAACCGCGATTTCTTTATCATTGGCGTTGTGAGACGTCGAAGCTGGCCATGCTTGCGTTTGCGGATGACCTATTACTCTTTTGTCATGCTGATGAGGTTTCGATTGGGGTTCTTAAGGCAGCGCTGGATGACTTTGCGGCGGCTTCGGGGTTAGAACCGAGCCCCGCCAAGAGCGAGATGTTTGTGAGCAAGCGCGCTGAGAGCTCATCGGCGCAGTTTCAGACGATTCTAGGCATTCCTCAGGGGCATCTGCCTGTGCGCTACCTGGGAGTTCCATTGATTCCAGGTAGACTATCTATCTCTGATTGTGCGCCTTTAGTGCAGAAGGTCGATAGGAGGTTGGGTTCATGGCTGAACAAGTCGCTCTCTTACGCTGGGAGAGTGCAACTTATTAAGTCCGTTCTCTCTGCACTTCATATCTATTGGGCGGGAATATTCCATCTCCCGAAGGGGGTTATTCGGGCTATTGAGGCGCGCTTGAGGAATTTCTTATGGGCTGGCTCACCGGCGCGAGTTGCATGGGCTGATATTTGTCTACCGATCGCCGAGGGAGGACTTGGGATACGCCCCATTGAGACCGAAAATCGAGCACTGCTGCTTCGATATTTATGGAGTGTGGCCTCGCATGCTCCAGACTCGATTTGGGTTGACTGGCTGTACTGCACTAGATTGCATAACAGATCGCTTTGGGAGATTTCGCCGGGGAGCAACACCTCTTGGAGTTGGAGGAAGTTGCTCAAGCTTCGGAACGTCCTTCGTTCCTTCATATCTTATCAGGTGGGAGACGGGCGCACCATATGGCTATGGAAGGACCCTTGGCTGCTGATGACCTCGCTGATGGAAAGATATCCAAGGGGGCCGATGGTGATGGGACTGCCGCATGACTCACGCCTCAGTGAGGTTATTACGTCGGATGGTTGGTCTTGGCCAGCCACGACGTCATCCGAGTTTTTGGAGTTTGGCCCTCTTTTACCACAGGTGGATCCGTCGCAGTCTGATCGTGTTCGCTGGATAGGGACCCCTGATGGACGTTTCTCTTCGAGGGCGGTTCGTGAGGCCACTCGACCGCGGCGGGACAGAGTCATTTGGGCTTCTCTCTTCGGAGGCTGTCTACGTATCCCACGCCATGAGTTCATTCTCTGGCTTGCTATACGAGGCCGTCTATCCGTTCGTAGCTTACCATGGGTGGCTCAGCGCGCAGGAACGGATGCCTGCCTCCTCTGTTATAATGGGAGTCGGGAGACGATCTCTCACCTATTCTTTTCTTGCCCCTTTTCGTTGCGATGCCGACGAATACTTAGGGACAGGATAAGGTGGCGGATACCATATATTGAGTGGGACAGGAGCATTCACTGGGCTGCCCTGAAGTGGAGAAGCCGACATCTAGTTCATATTGCTTATCGACATGTCCTTGCATCGATTGTCTATCACATCTGGCAGGAGCGGAACAGGCGATGGAGGGAGGACATCCGTTCTACCCCAGCCCATGTCGTGGCCACGGCCCTCGGTATTCTTGGTGCCCGGCTTGGGACTATAGGCGAGAAGCATGCTCTTCAGCAGGCTGCTATTCGGCGGCTATGGAGAGTGGCATGGTAGATAGTTATGTTTGACATATGGTTTGTCACCAGTAGCCTGTTACTGGTTGCATGTGTTGAGTTATACTCGCACCCATTCTGTATACATTCACCCATATATATATAAATAAACTGGGACCTATTCCAAAAAAAAAAAAGTTTATTTTTTTAATGTAGAGAAGATCTCGACATTTTATTCTAAGCAGTCTCGACATTTATTCTTTTCTCACTTAGTAGCTCGACATGTTATTAATCTCGACATTTACATTTAACTAGGTCTCGACATCCTCAGTCTCGTTTCGACATTTTCAATGTTGTTTCGACATTTAATCAAATCTCGACATATTACAATGATTTCGACTTTTTCAAGAAATGTCGACATTTGTAGGTTCGCCTTCTATCAGCTAGGCAATTCGACATCTTCCTATCACTCACATCTCGACATTTTCTATTATGCTAAAACTCGACATTTCATTTTAATCAAGGTCTCGACATTATTAATAGGTCTCGATATTGTTTAAGGGACTCGATATTTGTATTGGTAAGAATTCGAAGTTACAAAGCTTCGACGTTTTGTAGAAATTAATCTCGACATTTTATTAGATGATTTCGACATTTTGGTTTAGTTAATAAATTTTCGGTATTTTAGGATTTTGTTATATTCTAGGGCTTTCAATATTTTAGGGTTTATTTATTTTTAGGAATATCATTATTTTTAAGTTTTCATAAATTTTAGGGTTGTCTATAATTAGAGTTTGGGAACTTAAAAACTTACACAGTTTAGTAAATATACTAATACGGTAATATTTATTATATTCAGAGGATCGAAATATGGAGACTACGCCAGACCTTCTATTTGACTGTAGCAGGAGGACAGGTAGGTGGATTATCCATCTACGATACGTAAACACAAATGTGAATTTATGTGTTTCCATGAGACTCTGTGATTTAAGTGACTTATGTGATTTACGTGTTTTACGTATGTTTTATGTGACATCACGTTTCATGTGTATCACGTATATGCATGACATCGCACGACATGGTGAGGGATAATGACCACATTAGTGGTGACACCTTAAGACTTAAGGTGTCGATTGAGCGGGGTAGTGTGTGCCGATTTTGGCAGTCAGACTCGTAGCAGAGTTGAGGTTGGACTCGCTGGGCACCTGACGGGAGACAGACGTGAGCGATCTGTCTACTCGGGCGTGAGCGACCCGAGGTGCAAACCGTCTGACGAGTTGTGTAGCGGAAGGGGCGACCTGATAGGAGGACGTTGACGTGATCGATCAGCGCACTATCGGCGTGGGCACCGCTAGTCTGTCGTTAGCGACCAGACGATATATTTTATTTTATTGCGCGCGAGGTGCCGAGTCCATCCTAGGGCCCTGACATTGAGATACGATAGAAATGTGAGAACGAGCGTGCATTATATCATGTTGCGAGAATTGGGAGTTGGGAATGAGTGCACGCTGCATTGCATTTTATTCACCTACTGGGCAATTCGCTCAGTGTTTACGTGTTGTAGGTATCGAGTTTGATGCTGACACGCGTCAAGACTGAGGCGGCTGGTGGCGGTGCTCCACGGACTTTTGAGAGCGGGGCGGTACATGGATGAAGACCTGTGGAGCGGCGATAGGGTTTTTAATCTTTTGACATTTTGGGGCTTCGGCCCATTGTACAGATACTATTATGTAAATAATATTTTGTGGGATTATAATATCTTTTAGGAAAAAGTTTTAATTAGACGGGTCTTCCGCGGCTTACGTTGCGGAAATCCGCCAATAATTCTAATTAGAAAAGTAGGGTCGCCACCACGAATCTGCTTCTGCCGAGCTAAGGGTCCTGGTGATATAAGGAGCCACCTCTGTGGGGACAAGCGGGGTGACACGATTTGAGTGACCAAGGATGTTTGTGTAGTACTGTAAAATCTCAGCCCTGACGTGTTCTTCACCTTCTATGGTTGCCCCATCATCATTTTCAATCGAGAGAATGCGATTGAAAGCCTTACGGACACTAACCTTCTTAAAGAAGAAAGCAGTGCATTGATCTCCATCTTTCAACCAATCAACCTTGGCACGTTGGGCCAAAGCAGAGTGTTCCATATCCACAGCCTTATCATAAACAAACCTGCACCGTTTCTCAAGGATAAGTAGTTGGGGTTCCATCGGGTGTTCTCCCAGGAGCTCTTGGGCCGCCTCCAGGAAGTGTCTAGCCGCAAAAACATTGCGATTCAGGTCCCCCTTGTCACGTCGTAGTTTCCTCAATCCCTGTTTTAGGGCTTTAAGTCTCTTAACAACCCCATACATGGGATACCCCGCCACCTCGCTCTGCCAGATCCCTTCCACTATTGGGATGAACCGCGAATCATGAACAGGGAAATTATCGAACCGGAAGGTAGTACCGCGCACCTGTGGTTGGGAGTTCACTTCCATGATAAGGGGTGAGTGATCAGACGTAGCAGGAGGAGCGCACCTATAAGCCAACTCCCCAAACCTAGCGAACCAGGAAGGGTTCCCGAGCATCCTATCCAAGTGCCTTATAACCCCGAGGTCCCGCTCTGTTGGTTATACCAGGTGAAGAAAGAGCCTAGTCGAGGCAGATTTACGAGGTTCACGGAAATCAAGCACGCATTCATATCTTGACAGCCTCGGGTCGGGGCTCCTCCTCTCGCATCCGTTCGATCAGTGATGACGTTGAATTCACCCATGACTACCCAAGGGAACGGTGCGCGTGCTTGTGAAGTTGCAGCCAGGTCATCCCAAAGTCCACGCCGATCAGTTCGGAGGTTGTGGCCATACACGAATGTAGTAAAGAAATCCAGGCCCTCAGCAAGGATGGTTATTTTGCAATGGACAGTCTGAGTAGTATACGTTACAATCGTGAGTCCAATAGCTTGTGGATCCCATCCCACCCACATACGTGCGGCCGACCCGTCCTCATAATCATAGAACCATTTCAGTTACCCCTGATCGAGTTAGTAATATTTGTTGCGTTCTGCTCAGAAACCCTGGTTTTTATCAACCCTAACAATTTCAGATTGTACCGAGTAATCAATTCCGCCACCGCCCATCTGTGGTCTAACCTGTTTAGACCACGTGTATTCCAAACGACGACTGGGATCATTTAAACCTGTCACAAAGGGCTGCTGTAGGACCCTCACTATCGGCGCTATGCCATTCCAATTCAGCAAGAACCGCAAACGGATTATGGTTTTCAGGCGTTGGCCTTATAGTGGGGTCATTGCTTGTTGAGCATCCCGCATTGAGCTGTCTCTCCTTTCCTATGGTAGGCGCAGCTGTTCGATTACTAGCATCTCTCTCCCTCCTTTCCTCAGTAGGCGAGTTGTTCTCCTGCAGCACGGCCTTGCCTCTGTCCATCATATGCCATGCGCGTCTTTTAGTCGAGTTCTATGTGTATGAGGGGTTTTCCCTTACTTTATTTCTTATATTTGTCCTTATCCAACGTCTCCTTGATTTACTTGGTAATTATTAGACCTAAACTTAAAGGAATGGGTTGATGTCTAATATTTTCCTCACACGTTAAGAAATCTTGGTATGATACTTAGTCAATCCAAAGATGACCTAAATTCTTATCTCCCTTTTGCCCGATTCCACTCTTGGTTAGGTTTCATCTTAATCGGCAAAAATTGGCCAGTGTTGTAATCATGCATGGAAACCACTTCCAATCGCCCGATTTGTGACGCTCATGATCTTGTTTCGCCGCATGCTTTCGTCATCTTCCAATCGCCCGATTTGTGCTTGGGCTACGTATCATTTCGCCGAGATCTCCATCACTCACATAATCGGCCGATTGAATTTTGCATGGTAATTAGTTTCGCTCGATTTGCGTATGCATGGAATCATCCGATTCATCGTATGCCATGAGGGTTTAGCCGCTATCATCGTCGGCCGATTCGACGTACTTTGAGCTCACTTTCGACCGACCCCTCAATCGCCGAGACTTCTATTAGGTTTAATGAGGCTATAGTTTCGATCGAAAGTCCCATTGCCAATTTTAAAATCACCTAACCTCTCCAAAGTTTCCCAATCGCCCGCAACTGAAATGATGAACTACATACGATCGGAAGTTCTTCAAAAATTCATCTGGCCGAGACTAAACTCATATAGGCATTCTACCCGGAAAACTCACGAGTTCTAGGGTTCTTCCAACCTGAAAATGTTAGTTCTAACCAAAAACTAAGGTTTTAAATCCTAAAGCATGTCTCAGGCTACCCAAACGAATTTTTTTTTTTGGTGTAAGGTTCCATATATTAAGATAGTAGGAAAGTATACAAGATGAGTGGGAGCATTGCTCCGCACAGTCAACCAGTAACATGCTACTGGGTACAACTCAAAAAGACCGCAGCCCTACAAACTACCAAGCCACCCTCCAGATTCTACGTATAGCCACGCGCTGGAGGTCATACTTAGTGGGGGTACCACTAATTCGCATGACAGCCAACCCAAGCACACTCTCAATAAGCCGATCAGGAGATGTAGCGATTCCTTCCTTCCAGCGCCTATTCCTCGCCTTCCAAATGTGGTAGACAAGGGATGCCAGCACATGTCGATAAGCTACGTGGATAAGATGTCGCCCTCGCCATCTAGTAGCCGCCCATCGTATACCCTCTCTCCTCTCCCGATACGGCCACAACCACCGAATACGCATCCGCAGCAGCCGCATACAATGGCGTGAGTATGCACAATCGAAGAAAAGGTGCTGGACCGTCTCATAGTGCAGCTCATCACAGAGGACACATGTCGGCGTACCCGCCCTCTGAGCAATCCATGGCTTATCTCTAGTCGCCAACCGATCCTGTATCCCAAGCCAGAGGATGAACTCATGTCGTGGCACCTTCAAAGGCCCTCAAAATAGGGTAGCCCAACAAACTGGTTCCCTTCTAAATCGAATTGCTTCCCTTGCCGCCTTGGCCGTCATGGTCCCCGTCGCAGAGCCCGTCCAAATAACCCCATCATGTGCCCCCCGCACCACCTGAGGAAGGAGACGACTAATCTCAATATACTCGACTGACCCTTGCCCTGGCCAGTTCTAACCGTGGGCGTCAATAACCTCACTCAAGCATGAATCAGCATGTAGACCCATCGCAAGAGGTCCCCTAGGAAACCTCTCAAGTAAAGGAGTAAGTAAAAGCCACGGGTCCTTCCAGAGCCAAATACTTGCGCCATCCGCTACCCGAAATGTAATAAGCGATCGTATCAATGGTCGCAACTGCAACATCTTCCTCCAGCTCCACGCATCATTCGACGAGATGGGCAGATCCCACACCGATCGATTATGTAGGCGTGTCCTGTAAAGCCACTCTACTCAAATCGAATCTGGGGCCCTAGTGAGCACACTCCATAGATGCTTCATGAGTAGTGCTTTGTTGTCCGCTTCTATGGATCTGATGCCCATTCCTCCCTCCGTCACTGGGAGACATGGGACCTCCCATGCCACCTTCGCCGTCGATCCCCCCAAAGGAATTTCCTAAAGCGCGTTTCCAGGGCTCGGGCACGCCTTTAGGAAGCAAAAAAACACCCGACCAGTATGCATGTAGTGCCTGAAGAACCGACTTAACCAGCTGGAGTCGTCCGGCATACGACGACGACTGATTTAGCCATGACCCAATGCGCTGATCCACACGATGTAGCAACGGTGCACAGTCCGCTGTCCGCAACGACCGGTGAAGCCGACTGGCCCATCACCACCCCGGCGGCAATCGAAGGTAACGAAGGACCCTATTATGACGGAAACGGCTGGCTCCACGCAACAGTCGAGTAGGAATGGCAGGTTATGGGCCACTCCCGCCATAGGCCACGTTCGCGTCACAATAATGGTGTGCGTCATGACCCAGGGAACCATGGTATCCAACCAGCGAGGATGGGTGGTCCAAGGATCCTATCACGCCCGCAGGAAGAATGGCAACAGGTGGGGCCAAGGGCAAGGCTGTATTAGTGCGATCTACCAAGGTGGCGATGGCCGCCAGCCAGTAGGGGCTGGGCCGAGGCCGGGTAGTACATCACGCCCGCCAAGCAACGTCGTTTCTCTCTCGACTAGGGAGCAGAACCGAATGACATGCTTCGGTACATGCCTGAAGTCAATGACTACACCTCTCCTACGGGCCCCAAAGCAAGTGCAGCACAAGACGGGGTGCCTTTATGTTAGCTGTGGGAGCTTGGAATGTGCGTGGTCTTAATAAGCAAGACCACAGGAGGGCGGTGGGGGAGCTGCTGTCGCGGGAGGGGCTACGTCTGATTGGGTTGTTAGAGACGAGAGTTTCGGTGTCTAATGCAGGATTTATCTCGAGCGGCATTCGACCGAATTGGAGATGGTTCTTTGATTATGATGGAGGCCGTCGTCGCGCATTTGGGTTGGTTGGGACCCATCTGTTATGTCCGTTGATGTCCTTGAGTTCTCAACCCAGGCTGTACATTGCCGAGTGGAGTTGACAGGGACGGGGGAGACAATTTTCGTGTCTTTTGCGTATGGAAAGTAAGAAGGGAGGAGAGGATGCCCTTATGGGAGGAGTTGATTAGTATGTCTGCGGTTCGTGTGGTGGATGCATGGATAGTCATGGGGGACTTCAATGCTATATTGCACACGGCTGAGGGGCGGGGTGGTTCGCCCTCTAGACATGATATGGAGGATTTTCAGTCATGCTTGGTGAGTGTTGATTTGTTGATGATACCTATGATGGACCAGGTATACACGTGGTACAACCAGCAGCGTGCTGATGCGGGGGTCTGGCGGCGATTAGACCGTATACTTGGAAATCCTCAGTGGTTCGGCCGGTTTACGGATTCCTTTTGTAGGTGTGGCTCGCCTGTGCTTTTGGGTGCGACTATGACGCGACAATATAAGGCAACGTTTCGGTTCGACAACTTTCTGACGAAGGATCCGGCTTTCTCGGCATTGTTCCGAATGTCTGGAATGCTTCTGTGCATGGTTACCTATGTTTGTTTTGGTGAGGAGGCTGAAATGTTGCCTTCCTTACTGCGGTTGCGACGTTCGAAGGGAGACTTGATGGCGAATGTCACAGAAGCGAAACACTTCCTTGATATTGCACAGGACTTTGCGGCCCTGTTCCCTGAGAAGGCCGGATTTTATGAGCTGGAGCGGCTGTGTCGAGCGCTTTATGCCAAAGCGGTGGAGGTGGAGCACTCGGCACTTTCACAACGGGCTAAGCTTGCGTGGCTGAAGGATGGGGACAGTGCTCCTCCTACTTTTTTCGTAGGGTCGCCATGCCGCGAGCTACTAACCGAATCTGGTCCTTAGAGCCGACTAATGGCGACCTCCTTGAAGAGCCGGATCATGTGGAGGGGGAGCTGATTGGGTTCTACCAAGATCTATTGGGTCAATCCGTTCACTCCTCACCGTTCACTCCTCACCGGATCATGTCCAGAGAGCTGTGACACGTACGCTTTCCCCAGCGAACGCTGCTTCCATGATTAGCGCGGTGACGTCTATGGAAGTTCGTGAGGCGCTTTTCTCTATGGGGGATGAGAAAGCGCCTGGGCCTGACGGGTACACGGTTGCTTTCTTCAGAGCTGCGTGGGGGGTTGTTGGAGATGGGGTGGTGAGTGCGGTCCAGGACTTTTTCGTTACGGGCAGGTTACTGAAGGGAATCAACAGAACACTCATCACCTTGATCCCTAAGCGAGATACACTGCGGCGAGCAACGGATTCAGACGCATTTCCTGTTGCAACGTGCTCTATAAGGTGATCTCGAAGATTCTAGCCAATCGGCTAAAGGCGCACCTGGCTACTCTAGTGCATGGCTCTCAGACAGCATTTATTCCCGGACGACGTATCAGCGATAACATTGGAGCTGTACCTCGGGTATAACTTCAAGGGCCGCCCGCCGAGGGCAATGTTCAAAATTGAATTGGCCAAGGCTTACGACAAGGTAGAGTGGGACTTTTTGCTGTCGGTCTTACGCGCGATGGGTTTTCACCCGACCTACATTGGGTGGATTCAGGCGTGCCTTACGACGACTGCCTTTTCGTTGAATCTGAATGGCCAAGTGGTGGGGTTAGGGAAAGACGGGTCTTCGACAGGGGGATCCATCTCCTTTTATCTGTTTACGCTGGTCATGGAGGTCCTTCATGGGTTAATCATAGTTGGCGTCTCTGAAGAATCCCGGTTCAGATATCATTGGCGCTGTGAGACGGGCTTGGTATCGTTAGTATTTGCGGATGACCTCCTACTCTTCAGCCATGCAGACGTTGTTTCCATTGGCGTGCTGAAGAAGGCGCTGGAAGAATTTGCGAGGTTGTCAGGGTTACAACCTAACCCTGCCAAGAGCAAGATGTACCTTTCTCGACGAGCTGCAGGATTGACGGGTCAGATTCACTCATTCACGGGCTATCAGGTGGGACAGCTACCGGTTCGCTATTCTGTGCCCCACTCCTACAGAAAGTGGATCAGCGGTTGGGGTCTTGGCTCAACCGTTCCTTGTCTTATGCTGGCCGAGTGCAGCTCGTTAAGTCAGTTTTACAGGCACTTCATGCATATTGGTCGGGAATATTCCTGTTGCCTAAAGGCATTATCCACTCTTTGGAAATGCGCTTTAGGAAATTCTTGTGGGGAGAATCATCGGCCAAGGTGGCATGGGATATTCTTTGTATTTCCCTCGCCAAAGGGGGATTGGGATTACGATCTATCGCCGTCGAAAACAAGGCTCTTTTGTTGAAGCATCTGTGGAGTGTACTCACCAGATCACCGGGCTCGATATGGGTCGATTGGTTTTATGCGACGCGGCTGCACTCTCGATCGCTATGGGATCTACCGGTCTCGTCGAATGACGCTTGGAGTTGGAGGAAACTTCTTCAGTTACGGCCCTTGATCAGGCCCATGATTACTTTCCGTATTGGTGACGGGTCTACAATCTGGCTGTGTAAGGATCCCTGGCTGCTGACTACGCCACTGATTGAAAGATTCCCTAGGGGCCCTGTTGCGATGGGTTGCCTCTTGATTCACGACTGAGTAGGGTCGTGAACGCGCATGGGTGGATCTGGCCAGGTCAAGGGGCGGTTGAATATCTTGAGATCAGCCGCCTGCTTCCTTCAGTGGTACGAGGGGTGCAGGACAGAGTACTGTGGACGGCCTCGCCGGATGGTGTTATGACGGCGCGCTCGGTTAGGGATGCGCTTCGCTACGGCCAACTGTGTTGGGCTGTGCTATTTGGGGGACCATTGAAGATTCCTAGGCATGAGTTCATTCTATATCTTGGCGTACAGGATCGTCTGTCGACTAGGGACAAGCCTTGGATAGCTCATATGACTGGGTCTCCAGCGTGTGTCCTCTGTGATGAGATGCACTATGAGACAGCCAGCATCTCTTCTTTGGTTGTCCGTTCTCACGTAATGTCTTCAGCTTTTGCGGCAACGGATTAGGTGGATCTGGCCTTATCAGGACTGGCGTACGGGTATTGGCTGGGTGGCGGCCCGTTGGCGAGGGAAGCACCTTATTCATGTTGCATGTCGACATTTACTTGCTTCCCTTGTCTACCACATATGGCAGGCAAGGAATAGGCGGTGGAAGAAGGGGACTGTCACGACACCCCAGAGGCTTGTGGGGTGTGTTCTAGCTTTAGCTACCCTACATATTAGTGGTACATCGATGAAATACGATCTGCCTCGTGCGGCCATACGCAGGTTGTGGCGAGTGGCCTGGTAGGAGTTATCTTAGAGTATTGATTGGTTGATTCTTTAGTTGGTTTGTACCCAGTAGGCTGTTACTGGTTGATTGCGGAGACCTTCTCCTGCTCATTTGTACATACATTTCACCATTATATATATACAAGGGACATTACACAAAAAAAAAGATATCAAGTTGAAAACCTTGATTGGCAGGGGTAGACTTCGAGAAGGGCTTTATGCCGTGGAGGCAAAGTCTATTTGTCATTCTTCTAGTTCTTGTTCATTTTTTGCTTTTTTGAATAAAGTTTCGATAGATACTTGGCATCATAGATTTGGACAACCTCAACCTTCATATAAAGTGTTAGATGGGCTGAGAAATGTTCTAAGTTGTAAAGACTCGAAATCTCATCATTTGTGCAATATCTGTCAAAAGGCTAAACAAAGGAAGCTTCCTTTTCAGTCAGAAAATAATTTTGCCTCTTCTTGCTTTGATCTAGTTCATTGTGATGTATGGGGACCGTTTCATACACCTTCTTATAATGGCCATAAATTCTTTTTAACAATTGTTGATGATCATAGTAGGTTTACTTGGATATTTTTAATGAAACATAAATCTGAGGTTGCAAGAATCATGGAGTACTTTTGTGAGCTAATTGAGACCCAGTTTAAGACTACAATCAAGACAATACGTTCAGATAATGCAAAAGAACTTCAGCTGACAAATTTATTACAGTCCAAAGGTATATTTTTTTTGGGAATTTTCACTAAAAAGAAAGAAAAATAGGAGTACAAGTACAGCGTGCATGATATCGCTCATGACGCACCAAGCGGTAATTTTCTAGCGACCAGACAACACGACAAATCCGAAAACAGCCCAGACTACCTACAGGGTCCCAACAAGACCCAAGCCGAAAAACTAGTACACAATCAAACGCACAGGCAAAGGTAGGAGTCTACAACCACAACCAATCAGCAGGTTCCTGGCACCAGATGTAGTACCAGCAGGGCAGCGGGCAATGTGCAGTGGAAAGGCGCATTGCGCACATCAGACGACAAAAATCACAATGGATAGCTATCGACGGAAAAAGATGTAGCAGTAATTGCATCCGCAAAATCTGGTCGGGGTGAAACGGGCGAACATACGCCACCTCCTGTTTCTTTCAAGGGACAAACCACCATGAAGGCTAGATCCCATCACGAGCGCGTGTAAAGACCAAAACAGCCAGCAAATTCCAACCCAAAAACAAGGCAGCCTGCAACAACATCGCAAGGCGAAATACAAGTAGAAGGAAAGAGATAGTAGATGGAAACAGGGAAAGAGACAGAGACAGAGATACTCCCTGGTTCGTCCAAACTGTCTTCCAACCCATCAACGTGCCGCCTTGTGAACCTTCGAACCAGTCCAAAAACATCACAGCCCTACCAAGCAGTATGCCAAACCGCCTCAAAGCCAAGCTATCCTCCAAAGCCGCCTCAAGGCCAGAAGCTGGAAAGAGTACTTTGGGGGAAGCGTGTCCAAGCGTGTGCAAATCGTTCCAATGATTTCAGCCACCAGGAGGTCTTCAGGTCGGAAAGATCCGATCCGCCATCGCCTATTGCGTTCCTGCCACAAGTGATAGACAAGTGAGGCAAGTATGTGCCGGTTAGCGAGATGGGTAAGATGCTTTCCCCGCCATTTGGCCGCTGCCCAAGTAACGCCCATGCCCAATCCACGATAGGGCCAAATGAAACGAAGTTTGTGCTTCACGAGTTGGACACATCGCCAAGAGTAGATGCAATCAAAGAACAGGTGTTGTGTTGATTCATGTTCCCCTCTATTGCACAGAAGGCAGTCCGCCGAACCTGCAGCGTCCGCAATCCACGGGTGATCCCTCGTCGCCATCCTATCCCTTATAGCAAGCCAAAGGATAACTTCATGACGGGGGATGCGAAGGGGACCACCAAAGAGAGCTGCCCAAGGGACCTTATCACGCCGATACCTGATGGCCTCTCTGACAGAAGAGGTAGAGAAAGATCCATCCGATGAGCCTATCCATCGAATTCTGTCCTGCACTTATGGTCGCACATCCGGGAGGTCAGCCTCAAACGTCGAGTATTCCATAGTAAATCTCGCAGGTATCGCAGGCCATCTCCATCCATTAGCATCGATCACACTGCTTAGGCGAGAATCGAGGGGCAGCCCCATAACTAGTGGGCCTCGAGGATGCCGATCAACCAGCGGCTCGGTATAGAGCCACGGATCGAGCCATAAGAAGATGGATTCGCCATTACCAACCTCGTAAGAGATAAGAGGACGAAGAATCGGACGAAGTTTGAGCAGCTTATTCCAGCTCCAAGCTGCCCTTGCTGATGGCCGAACCGTCCAAATTGAAGCACGCGTAAGACGGGTGTTGATGATCCAAGAGACCCAAATCGAGTTAGGGTCGCGTGAAAGGAGTCGCCAAAGATGCCGTATAAGTAGAGCACGATTATCAACCACGATGGATCGAATGCCAAGCCCTCCCTCGGCTTTGGGTAGACACACGTCAGCCCACGCAACCTTTGGAGTGGAGCCCCGCCATAGGAAGCGCCTGATACGACTCTCAATATCTTTAATGACACCTTTTGGGAGTAGAAAGACACCAGACCAATAAATGTGGATTGCCAAGAGAACTGATTTGATTAACTGAATCCTTCCCGCATAGGATAAGGAGCGATTCAGCCATGAACCCAATCTTCGATCAACATTGCATAGTAATGGGGAGCAGTCCTGAATAGAGAGTCGTGTCGTGATCAAAGGTATACCAAGATAACGGACGGGCAGTGCGCCAACTTGGAAGCCCATAATAGCCTGAAGGTTAGGAATGAGACGCTCAGCACGCTTGGAGACGTACATTTCACTTTTAAAAGGATTAGCACGAAGCCCCTAGAGAGCCGCAAATTCATCAAGCCCGGTCTTTAGAGTACTAACAGAACCACTGTCCGCATGCGAGAAAAGCAGGATATCATCCGCAAAGGTAAGCATAAATAATTCGGTTGAATCACATCGCCAATGATACCGAAAGGTCGGATTATGGGATGTCCTTTCCTTAAGAATGCCGTAAAGAACCTCCATAGCAAGCGTGAATAAGTAAGGTGAGATAGGATCCCCCTGGCGCAATCCTCGCCGTCCCGAAAAAAACCCCTCACTTCGGCCATTAAGATTCAGAGAGAATCTTGCTGATGTAAGGCAGATCCGAATCCAACCAATGAAAGTGGGATGGAAATTCATCCCTTCCAACGTGGCAAGGATAAAATCCCACTCAAGTCGATCATAAGCTTTGGTAAGGTCAACTTTGAAAGCAACGCGCTCGGGGAGGTGGTGGCTTTTGTATCCATGGCAGATTTCTTGCGCAAGCATGATGTTGTCTGAAATACGTCGCCCAGGTATGAATGCGGTCTGGGTGATGTGTACGAGCGAGGCAAGGCTGCCTTTTAGTCTGTTAGCGATAACCTTTGAGATCACTTTGTACAACACGTTGCAGCAAGAGATTGGTCTGAAATCTGAAGCTTTCCGCGGTGCATCTCCTTTTGGGATGAGGGTGATCAAGGTGCTATTAAGTTCCTTTAGTAAGAATCCCGTCCTAAAGAACTCTAGCACCGCATGCGTGATGTCATTACCCACAACTTCCCATGTAGCCTTATAAAAGGCCGTGTAGCCATCAGGACCCGGCGCCTTGTCGTCTTTGATGGAGAATAGAGCAGCTTTAATCTCACCCGGCTCGATAGGTCGAACCATATCAGATGCGTCGGTATGGTTCAGCTTGCGTGGGAGGTAATTCCCTATGGTGAGCTGTGTAGGTGAAGTCCTTATAGTCTGCCCAGGGAGCGTTTGGTAATAGCGTAGCAGCTCTTCTCGCACTCCATCTTCACCCTCAAAGATGGAACCGTCTTCGCCCTCCAGATAGAAAATTCTGTTCGCGACCCGTCGCATCGCCATCTTCTTAAAGAAAAAAGAGGAGCATTGATCTCCATCCTTAAGCCAGTGAACTTTGGCACGCTGTGAGGGGAAAGCTCGTTCCATGTCGACAGTTCTTGCATAAAGGATTCGACAGTTGCGCTCCAAGATGTAGAAGCGATCTTCCCGTGGATAGATAGTTGTGTATTCCTGGACTCGAGGAATTTTCGGGCTGCCTCCACGTTCGCCGCTAGGTCGCCTTTAGAGCGCCTCAGGCGCTTCAGCATCGGCTTAAGTTTCTTCAAACGGGTAACAACAACGTGCATTGGGTAGCCTTGGACTTGTTCACACCAAGCTTGTTTCACCAAGGTAAGGAACTCCGCATCTCTCGTGAGAAAATTGTCGAAACGAAAACATGCTCCATGTTGATGTTGGGTGTTCCGCGGTTCCAAAATAAGAGGGTTGTGATCCGATGTGGCAGGTACGTCGCATCGGTAGCGTATGTCAGAAAAACGAAAGAACCACATTGGGTTTGCAACCATTCTATCCAGTCGTCGCCAAACTCCCCTTGTACCACGTTGTTGGTTGTACCATGTAAAGAAGGGTCCAACTCGCGGCAGGGGAGATAAATCCGCTTCGATAAAGCATCTTTGCATGTCATCACAATCTCCCTGAGTAGTCGTACCCCCACGAGCTTCGTCCGGTCCAAGAATAGCATTGAAGTCCCCCATAACGAGCCATGGCTCGTTCGCATGCACTCGTGAAAGCATAATAAGTTCTGCCCAGAGATCACGTCTCTCATTCCTTAAGTTTTTTCCGTATGCGAAGGTGATGTAGAACTCCACATTGGTTGGTAGCCAGCGAATTTTGCAATGAATCATTTGAGCCATGAAATTTTCGATAGAAATCGTAATATACCTAGCATCCCATCCAAGCCATATGCGGTTTCCCGGTCCAGCATCGTAATCGAAGAACCATGTCCAGTCACGTATAGAAACATTTTGAATAGAGACTCTGGTTTCAATTAAACAAACCATTTTCAAACTAAACTTTTGAAGCAAATCCCGCACTCCTCTTTGATGGTCTAATTTGTTTAGACCACGAACGTTCCATGTGGCGACTGGGATCATGGATCACATATTGAAAGGGTGCTTTTTAGGCCCTTGATAGTGTCCACCAATGTTGTACTAATTTCGTTGTTAACCGTCAAAACAGAATCGTCTTCAGCGATGTCTTGGAGGATGGCAAAGGTATTTGTTGCACCCTTTTGAGGGGTTGTTCTAGGCACTTTGGGCGCCGTATGAGGGGCCGGTCGTGGCTCTTTTTGAGCGGCTGATCGTGGCTCATTTTGAGGAGCTAGCAGTGGCTAGTTTTGAGGCGCTGGTATTGGTCCATTTCCAACTGTTCTGCCATCAATTTTCTTCTTCGCTTGATCATTTTTTCGCTCTTTATGGAACGGTTGTCCCTCATGGCGAGGCGGCGGGACAGAAACTGAGCTGTCCCTAAACCCAAAGGTATATTGGATCAGTTCAGCTGTCCATATACGCCGCAACAAAACTCCGTGGTCGAAAGGAAGCATCAACACCTACTAAATGTGGCTTGAGCTCTTCGCTTTCAATCAGGTTTATCTAAATCTTTTTGGTTGGTTCGGCACTCTCCCTGGCTGCCCTGCTGGTGCCACAACTGGTACCAGAAACCTGAAGATGGATGTTGGTCGGACGCCTATGTTAGCCTCTGTAGCGACTTTATATTTTGTTGGTTTGGGTCTTGTTGGGATCCTGTAGGCTGTCTGGGTTATCAAGGGCTAGTGCTGTATGGTCGGTTGTACGTTACCGCTTGGTGCATCATGAGCGATATCATGAACGCTGCTTTGTACTCCTGTTATCCTTTATATTAGTGACACTTCCCAAAAAAAAAAAATCTTTTTGGTCTGGGTGTATTTTAACTGCCACCTTTCTTATAAACAGATTACCCTCACCTATTTTGAGTAATAAATCACCTTATGAACGCATGTTTTCTAAGCCTATAAATTATCATCTGTTACGTGCCTTTGGCTGTCTATGTTATGCTTCAACTATTAACGTTAACAGAGATAAGTTTGGTCCTAGAGCTAGAAAATGTGTGTTTTTAGATATCTCGTGGGAGTGAAGGATATAAGGTACTTGATATTCATACCAACGAAATTTTTATTTCAAGAGATGTAGTATTTGATGAAAATATTTTTCTTCTTGCTAGAAATGATAGTTTCTCTTCTGAAGTTGTTGATCCTTTTGATGACGTTGTTCTGCCTAAAGCTGCTTCAGACACAAATACAGATTTATTATCTACAGATTTTATGTCTCCTACATCAAGTCTATTCCAGATTGCACAGGTTCTAATTTTCATCATGTAGACTTAGACTATATAAGTACCACAAACTTGCATACAGAAGATGAATCAAGTTCTGATATGGACTTGAAAGCATCTAATTGTTGAAACTGAAGTTCGAAAACAGGGCCAATCATCTTCGCCTCTCAGAAGATCGCATAGGCAGGGCAAGCTTCCTTCATCTCTCAAGGACTTTCACTGCAATACAGTTTATGAAATAACTCAACACCTCATCCTCTAAATCTTCTACATACAACAATCTATCAAGTTCTTACAACTCTTTTACTTAGCTACCTCAGTTGTTCAGGAGCCTCAATTTTATCACGAAGCCATGCATTTACCAGATTGGATCCAAGCCATTATGGGCGAGATCAATGCTATGGAAGAGAACCAAACCTGGACTGTGACTACTCTCCCTATTGGTAAGAAATCCAATGGTTGTAGATGGGTCTACAAGGTAAAATACAATGATTCAGGAGAAGTCAATAAATTCAAAGAGAGATTGGTCGCAAAGGGTTATAATCAAAGAGATGGTATCGATTATATCGACACATTTTCACCTGTTGCCAAACCTACTACGGTTAAAGTTCTCTTACCTCTTGCAGCTTCACAAAAACGTCATCTTTTTCAATTAGATGTAAATAATGCTTTTTTGAATGGTGACCTCTTTGAAGAAGTTTACATGGACTTACCCCCAGGTTATGAGACTCCTTTAATTTCTTCCAAAGGTAAACAGGTTTGTCTTTTACATAAGTCTATTTATGGTTTAAAACAAGCGTCTCGACAATGGAATACAAAATTTTCTGAAGCCATGCGAGATTTCGGTTTTCGTCAAAGTAGTTCTGATATTTGTAAAAGGGCCAGACCATCATTTTATAGCACTCCTTGTTTATGTAGATGATATAATCATCACAGGTCCTTCAATGGATGATATAGATGAGGTAAAGTCTTTCTTACAGCTCAAATTTAAATTAAAGGATCTTGGTCTTCTAAAATTTTTCTTAGGACTGGAAATTGCTAGAGTGGATCGTGGTCTTTATATTTCTCAGCGACTCTACACTCTTAAGTTACTTGAAGAAACAGGATATTTAGCATCAAAGCCTCTCTCGACGCCCATCAATCCCAGCCTTAAGCTCACTGCAAAAGATGGAGAAAAACTCGAACATGCTTCTCAGTACAGAAGGATCGTTGGCAAGCTGTTATACCTGACTTTTACTAGACCAGACATTTGCTTTGCAGTTAATAAGCTGAGTCAGTTTGTATCAGCTTATTGAAATTGATGCTCACTTTTTTAGACATCATATTCAGCTTGGGAATTTCAAGCTTCTTCCCGTTAGTTCAAAGCTTCAACTAGCCGACGTCTTTACTAAGCCTTTGTCTGGACCAGAATTGTTGTTCATGTTATCCAAATTGTCCGTAATTAACATATTCCGTCCACTTTGTGGGGAGGGTATATACTCATTTGTATATGTATATATACTTGTAATCATTCATTTATTCTGCATCGATTCATTTTTATCAATAAAAGAAACTTCACAATTTATCTCTCGCAAACTCCTATTCACTTCCTCGATACGATCAAAAATTTTGATTTCATAAAGATCCGGATGAACCATGTGTTTTTAAGAAGGTTAGTGGACATGCAGTGGCATTCTACTCATTGGGAATGATATATGAATGTTGCAGTCAACAAAGACTTAATTGGCTAAACAATTTTCCATGAAAGGATTTGGGAGAAGCATCTTTTATCCTAGGGATAAAGATTTACAGAGATAGGTCATGAAAGATGATCGGACTATCCCTGTCGATGTGCATAGACAAAGTGCTAAAGAGGTTTTTAACATGGAGGAATCAAACGTGGATACCTCCCAATGAGTCATGGTGTTTCAGTTTCTAAGGCTATGTTCCTAAGACGCATGAAGAAAGAAAAAAAATGGCTCGAGTCCCGTATGCATCTGCTATTGGTAGCATTATGTATGCAATGTTATGTACTAGGTCTGATGTAGCTCATGCTCTAAGCGTTACGAGCAGGTATCAGTCTAATCCAGGTGAAGAATATTGGAAAGCCGTAAGATGTTCCTTTAGTACTTGAGAAGAACTAATCTTTTTGATATATGGCAATGGAGAATTGAAATTGGAAGGGTTTACTGACTGTAGTTTTCAGTCCGATCTATCCTACTAGGCGTGATGGGATTGTTTGGAAGGGGGCGCCAGACGGTCGACCCACGGTACGACTAATTAGGGAGGAGTTACGTGTACGACGGCCTATGGTCACTTGGGCGAGCTTGTTCGGGGGTCCCCTGAAGATACCTCGTCATGAGGTCATCATGTGGTTGGCCATTCGAGACCGTCTATCGACCAGGGATAAGCCGTTGGTGGCACAGCGCGCTGGGACCCCCGCCTGTGTCCTCAGTGATACATTACATTATGAGACGGTTCAATATCTATTTTTCGACTGTGGTTTTTCGCGCGAATGTGCTCGTCTGTTGAGGAGGAAGATTAGATGGGCTTGGCCGTATCGGGATTGGTGCCAGGGTATACAGTGGGCTGCGTCGCGATAGCGTGGCCAGCATCTCATACAGGTAGCTTACCGGCACGTACTTGCATCATTGGTGTATCATATATGGCAAGCACGCAACAAGCGCTGGAAGAAAGGGGCTGCCACGACTCCGGACAGGCTTGTTGCTGCGGTTCTCGATATGGTTTGCATGCGACTTATAGGGACTTCACGAAAGTTTGACCTTCAGAGGGCGGCTATACGACGACTTTGGCGTGTAGCATGGTAGTTGCTAGTTGAAACGATGCCTTTCCGTTGATTTCGTTGGTTGATGCCGGTAGTATGTTACTGGTTTGCATGTGAGGGTTACAACCTCCCTCATCTGTACATTCACACATTTTCTTATATATATAGACGGAACTTACTCCAAAAAAAAAAGAAGACTCAAAATCAATGTCTGGATACTTGTTTACCTTGAATGGAGCTGCAGTTAGTTGGAAAAGTTCCAAGCAAGAGACGACTGGTGACTCTACAACCGAGTCTGAAGACATTGCAGCATCAGATGCAGCAAAAGAAGCTGTTTGGATGCGGAACTTTATCCAAGGGTTGGGTGTGGTCCCGTTAGTTGTTGTCCAATAATGGTTTATTATGACTACAATGGAGCTATAGCGCAAGCAAAATAGCCAAGATCTCCTCAAAGATCCAAACAAATTATGAGACGATACCACCTGATTAGAGAGATCATTGGTAGAGGCAACGTCGTAGTAGATAGAGTCGCTTTAGCAGAAAACATAGTAGACCCCCTAACTAAGCCCTTTCTCAGAAAGTTGATGGACATCTAGATGGGCCTACATGGGCAACTGGAACTAGGGCAAGTGGGAGATTGATAGAATGCCCAGTGTTCCAACTTGATTGAATGTTTTCTACTTGTAAAAATAATTTATTGGAAATTATATCAAATAAAAGGCATTGTTTTATCTTATGCTGATACATTATGATAAAGTCCCTAGATCATTATAAGCTGAAGGACATGATTTGTGCATTTTATTGTTATCATGGAATATGTCTTAGGCTGGAATAAGTCCCAAGTCGATGGGTATTTGAAGACAGGACATTCAATAATCGCGAAAAACTTGTGCACATGTTGCATGCCTGTTAGACGAGGATGTTACGTTCCATTAGCATTAGCAGCGGACGCAATGCATATATGTAGATGCTTGTTAGGGAACAAATTCATTGAACATGACCAGACGAAAAATTCTTAATTTGGAAACATTTTTCGAATGAGAATTTTCGTGTTGCAATAGTACATGACTAATCCTCCTACTTGAGGCACGATAGTAGTCTTGTACGCATTGTGCTTTACTTAGGTTTATCCTCTAATTGTTGGATAATCATAAAAGGGATATTTTGAGTATTGTATCATTGTGTATGGATATTTGTCTGTGACCAACATAGAATTCGACAATTACATTAATAAGTGAAGTTCCTATGTTTTTCATAGTTTATGATTCAAAGACCTTGGCCAAGGCATGAAGAATTGAGATTCATAAATGAATTATTTATACTTGAAATGGAATCATAGTAATTAGATCAATTGGGTTTTCGACTTATAATTCCATGCCCACAGTCTAATCGGGAAATTAGTCGTTGAAAGGATTTTACGTGTATGCACTTGCAATTGAAAAGGTTTGCTCTCTACTTCACTCAATACTAGATAATCATGCTACTTGCTAGGTGTTACCGTGGTTTGTGGATTCTTGAAATTAAAGAGTTTTTTTCAGTAAATTAAAAGGAGTTGTAAATCCACTACTAAGTGTTGATTGTGAACCTAAAAGGGTCACACGAACTTTTGGAAAGATGACGATATGAAATTGATATGAGTTGGATTATAAAGTTTAGTTTAATTGTTAATTAAACAAATATTACATGATTTGATAATTTGATTATTTAATTAAAGGAATAAAATAATCAATGGGATTGATTATTTGGGATTTACATATTAATATAGTAATTATGCGTAATTAATTATTGTAGTTTAAGTTGGACCAGAAATTCAAAATAAAGCTCATCACGCCTCAAAGCATAGAATGTCTAGAACTAATATGATGATTTGAAAAGTTGATATTACGTTTCATATGAGAGAATGGAAGGTTTTTGACCAATAACGAAAAAAATGTTTTTGTCTCTCTTAAAGAGGGTTAAGGCATAATTATGATATTGAAATTTTGTCTCTCTTAAAGAGGAGTTAAGACATAATTAGATTTTGCATTAATGAGTTGAGTGGTGCCTATCATCTCAAGATCCTCAGAAAGAGCTATATATATATACATATCTTATAAAAGGAGATGAAGGAAGATAAGAAATATTCACGTGAATTGTTCTCATAGATATCTCTACTGCCTTTGACGTGAAAAGAAGAGTTCTTCGTTATTCCTTTTGGTTCATCGTATCAATTCAATTACCGAGTTAGTTTCCACTAGCGAAGAATCATCTCGGCTTTGAAATCCAAAAGGTGGACTCACTTAGAGGGGAGGCATTTGAATCTTTGTGGCGAGTGTACGAAACGATGACGTCTACAACGAACCTACGAAAATTTTGGCTTGTTCTTCTTTGACAATTACTTTTCTTTAAGAAGATATTTGCAGAGTGTGTTATTTCTCAGAAAGAAGTAGGAGTATCAACGTTATCTCCATAACCCTGTTTCACAAAATATCACGTTATTTTCAGAAAGCGTTTCAACGATATTACTTAGTTATTTGCAGACGTTCCGAGTTTGTCCCACGGGAAAGTAAATAACTGAAAGTAAAGTGAGACGAGATTTTTATACAGTTATATCCCCACCTGGGATTTAATCCTGTCCTTGGGGTGTAATCTCCCCAAGAGTTCCAATCAATCACTAAGTATTACCGGTTATGGTTACAGAATGATCGACCCTTACACACCGAAGCAGTATGGATATTAGACCTCGTTCTAGGCTATCGCACATCAAGTTTCGTTCCACGTCGTTTACCCAGGAAACCAATTCCCCGATTGGACACAGCTTGCTACAGAAGGGCCACCGAATCCACCAAATTCGTCCATCTACGTGCGAAAGACTCTACTCGTGCTTTCTTTGTGCGCTCAACACGTCCGAAGACAAATCACGTCCGAAGACTAGGGTTTTAGGATAGGGTGTTGCTAAAGATCGCTCAAAGGGTACAGAATTTGCAAATTAAAGCTCAACACAAACTACGAATGAATTGCAAATTAACGCTCAATCACTCTAAGGAATTCGACAGCTTGTGTGTTCGTTTCGTACCCTTCAACGTGAAGTGTTTATCTTCTATATAGACCACGAATAGCTTCTACACTTCACAAGGAAAGTTAAGCACATAATTATGCAATAGAAAGCTCATTAATCACGTGCATTAACTCACGGAACCATGACAAGAATAAACCAGTTAAGCTCAACGGTCATGCATGAATTCTTACCATAAATACAGAGTCTTACTTTCATTCCAAGGCACAATCTCATCCGTTTGTCAGCACATTCCATATACAGACTCAATCAGCATATACATATAAGCCCAATCAATTACTTTCCAAAATATAAATTCCAAGTCGCACGAGGAAAGATAGATCATTGATTCACTGATTTAAGAGTCAAATAAGATAGCACTCAAACGGATATATCATTGATATTCTTTCCTAAAATAGATCAATCACATGTAAGCACTTAATCAGAATATCTTTTCCATATATAGCATACTCATTCATATCCAGGTGATCACATCGATATTCTTTCCTAAAATAACTCAATCTCGCAGACAGTTCACATATCACTCAACATAGTATACTTTCCATATATAGCACACATCGAGATTTCCATTCATACGGGAACGTTCATAACCAGGTGATCACAGCAGTATTCCAGTTAAGCACAAGATCACATAAATTCGATTTTCTTAACGATTTAAATCACATTGAAGCACTTAATCGAATATTTCACATACGTAAACATCATAAATCATACATATCGAGTTTTCTAAATTGTACCCCCATAATACATAATTACTTGGAATAATCAAAACTCTTATAAGCATTGGACCAAAAAGGTCTACAATGACTTAGTGGGAACTTAGTCATATGTTTGCTTATATTAAAAGCCACCGTTATTATGAATAATATGAGAGGAAAGTTTTAGTCTTACACCTTATGTTAGTCATGCACTTTATCTCAGTGGTATTAGAGCTCAGTTGACTTGTGATTCATTCTTGATACATGGCCACGAAAGCTAATTTTGGGAATACCTCCATCCCTCACTTTGGTAGTGACTAGACTATGACCGTTGGAGCATCTAATAGAGAATTTTTGCGGTCGAAGGACTATTGGCCCATGATTGAATTTGGGATTCAAACTCCACCAGAATATGCGACTAATGCCAAATTTGAATTTGAAGCTAGAAAGTTGAAGGATTTGAAATCGAAAAAATCTATTTCCTAGCCATTGATCATCCCATGTTGGAAACTATCAAGGATCTACAAGAGTGAAGCGTGAAATCGTCAAGCTTTAAGAGGGACTCTAAAACACTAAAAATAAAAGATGACGAATCTGACACCAACTATTGTGCTAGATACATGGAGATCAGTAAAAAATGAAATTCCTTGGTGAGAAAATAGAAGACGCCGCTATCGTTGGGAAAATTCTACGCTCATTGTCGGTGAAGTACGACTGTGTAACGTCTCGTTTCCTATTACCTTTTACGCATCTATAAAATATTCATATAAAATTTTTCGCATTTTCCATAACCAGTCCCTTTAACAAAACCGGCATGTACATCTGATCTGGTTCCTTTGACAATAATGTACATATGAGTACATGTAATGCGAGTCACAAAATATATCAGTCTACACTGTCTAGACTATGTGCTAACGATAAACCGAGGGGAGTAAGAGGAGAGCGTAGCCGGCCAACCTTGAATACATGTTGTATGATGATGCGTTCTATATGGCCTGCTAATTATTGACACAACTGTGAAGACAACTATTCTGAGTATGATAGCGACATGTTAATCAATAACAAATAAAACTATAACGTGAAATAAGTTCATTCCCATAAGTGCCATAAGCCTATCAGTCCTACATTTATCACATAACCATCATTCATATGATCCTTAGCTCAATGCATTTCTATATACCCATTTATTTTGATACTTCCGTTATAGACTTGCTAGACTCGTACTGTAAGCCCAATCGGCGCTCATGCATGTGACTCTGTCAATACTGTAAATATCTGTATGTGCAAGTGCAGGACTCTATCATTCCTCGATTTGTAGTGAAGTAACTATCATCCCTCGAGTTGTAGGGAAGTATGCCGTAGCATCCATATCGTACCATCCATAGTCGTAGCAGTCATAACGGTTTCTCCTTTCATTTATTAGATGTATGCAATGCTATACGTATATCCTTATATGACACATATATCATATGAGAACACGTTACAGTCACAGAATTCACGTCCATTTACAAATAACACGTATATCATAAAATCATCAATCAATTAATCCATATAGAGCACGTAGCCACATAAGACACATAAAATACACGTTGCGTATCATACTCACAAGTTTTACTTATACTCTCGTTCGCTATTCAACCTTGTCCTTGCCCTTTTCAGACTCCTGACCAATACAATATTTTACTTGGTGAATACAAAATTCCTATAGTGATATGTTGTGGGTGATATATGCTTTATTATGCATGATCATTTCGATCCATAATCATTACCTTTCTGTTTCTTAGTTATAATATATCAGACTCTCAGCTTAGAAGATATATTTTAATAGGTATCGAAACCTATATTAAAATCTGGTAATTATACTATCCCGAAAACATTGTTAACAATGCCGTGAACTTTATTAATGTATAATGCCAAATATTTTATTGAATACATCGAAAACTTTATAAGATAACCATGCCGAAAACTTTATTACATTGCCGAAAAGTTTCCTTGCATAAGTAAGATAGTGCCGAATCGAACCCGTAAGTGCCAAAAAGTCCACACCTACCGAAAACGTTACCAATATCGAAAACCTCCTAACCGTACACATATCGAAAACTTTTTGGAAAGTATACGAAAAACTTCTGAAAATTATTCATAAAATACCGAGATCTTTTCTTGTAGAGATCTAATATCGAAAACCTTTTAAAACACCTAATCATCAAAATATAAAAACGTTCCGATATCAAAATTTCTAACACACTTATAACATTTAAAAACCCTAACACTTTACATCAAAACATCGTTTCCTCAAAAACACAATAAATATCGATAGAACCTCAAACCTTTTCAAACCCTAAAAATCCAAAATCGATATAAAATATGATTTGAGCAACTTTTCATGCTTTTTTTTTTGTGTAAGGTCCCTTGTATATATATATGTCGAAAAGTGCATGATGAGTGAGAGTATAACTCCTCACAATCAACTAGTAACATGCTACTGGTAACACATGAAAAGAAAAAGAAAAGAAACACACATCAACCAACTACCATGACACCCTCCAAAGTCGACGTATAGCCAATCTCTGGATGCATACTTAGTGGACGTACCACTAATACACATAGTGACCAAAGCAAGCACACATCCAACAAGTCGATCAGGTGTATCGATCCCCTCCTTCCAGCGCTTGTTCCGAGCCTGCCAAATGTGATAGACAAGCGACGCTAGTACATGCCTATAAGCTGCATGAAGAAGATGTCTCCCATGCCATTTAGCCGCTGCCCATCTAATCCCCGCTCTCCACTCCCGATACGGCCATGCCCACCGAATACGTCTCCTCAGCAGGCGTTGGCACTGCCGTGAATACGGACAATCAAAATGTTGCTCGTCACAGAGGACGCACGCCGGCGTTCCCGCCCTATGAGCTACCCAAGGCTTATCTCTAAACGAACGTACCACTGGTCTCAGCTGCATGAGCTTCCGCCAACTCCATGCATCATTCGGTTAAATCGAGAGATCCCACACCGATCGAGAATGTAGTCGTGTTCTGTATAGCCACTCTACCCAAATCGAGTCAGAAGATCTTGTGAGCACGCTCCACAATTGCTTCATGAGAAGTGCCTTGTTGTCCACCACTATGGATCGAAGGCCCATTCCCCCCTCAGACACTGGGAGACATAGTACATCCCATGCCACCTTTGCCGCCGATCCCCCCCACAGGAACTTCCTACATCGCATCTCCAAAGCTCGTACAACACCTTTAGGAAGCAAGAAAACCCTCGACCAGTATGCATGTAGGGCCTGAAGCACCGACTTAACCAGCTGGAGTCGCCCGGCATACGACAGCGACCGATTAAGCCATGAGCCTAGGCGATGATCTACTCGATGTAATAAAGTGGACAGTTAGCAACCGACAGGCGTGTGGTAATAAGCGGTACCCCCAGGTAGCAAACTGGAAGATGTCCAACTCGATATCCCATCAGTGCATGAATCTGCGCTGTCAGCCCTTTCGTCCGTCGTGACAAGTACATCTCGCTCTTGTCCGGGTTTGGGAATAACCCTGACTGAGCCGCAAAGCGCCCAAGAGCGTCCTTCAGCACACCTATCGACACTACATCCGCATGACTGAAGAGCAACAGATCGTCCGCGAAAGCCATAGGGGCCAAGCGCATCGATTCATATCGCCAATGGTAAGTAAACCTCGATTCCTGGAAATACATTAGGAGATCATCCCATGCAACACCTCAATAACCAGAATAAAAAGATAGGGCGATATGGGGTCTCCCTGTCGGATTCCCCTCTTTTTTTTTGGGAAAATCCACTAAAATAAAGAAAGATACAGGAGAACATGGGTAACGTACGTGATATCGCTCACGACGCAACAAGCGGTAACAATCTACCGACCTGAAAGCACATCGACAAAGACCGAAACAGCCCCAACACCCACAAGGTCCCAACAAGACCCAAGCCAAAGAACAAAATAGAAGGAAAACAATATAAAGCAGAGGCGAAGGTAGGTGACACAATCCTCAAAACACTAAATATAGCGACCCTAGCTATCGCTACCATTTCTAGCCTTGTCTTACATGCCTAACTACGTATTTAGTTAGAAGAAACCCGAAAATGCGGAATAAATTTTTTTCATTTTCGCGAAGGAGCTCATGTCCTGTACAAGTCAAAAGAATACATCTTCATGACAAAAGAATGCTTCCAAACTTCGTAGTTACAATCGGGTTCTATTTACATGTGTCGTGTATATTTGTGCAGCAAAATATCCTATGCGCCCGGCCTCACAGGTCATCATCCACGTACACACCACCCTCCCAAAAGTCGCTCGGAAGCTCCAAAAGAAAGCCTTGCTGGCTAGGCGATCACCTACTGTGTTCGCTAGGACCTAAAACACATAAAATATGAGATGAGCTTATATAGCCCAGTAAGTGAAAACTTATGCCTGCTGTGCTCGTGTCCTGTCTTGTATAGGCATATACGCCAACGTTCACTAATTCTCACAAAATCGTGTCATTCGTGCCTTGTTTTGTCTTGTCTTGTCATGTCTTATAGGATCCCTAAAACACGTCTTGTCTTGCACGTGTCTTGTCTTGTAGGGTCCTCGGCAAATCTTGCTACGAGGGCATTTGCCCGATTTACACGTCTTGTCTTGCACGTGTCTTGTCTTGACATCGGTGACATAGTATCACCCCGTAGCATTAGAAGAGCCGTATCACACGTCTTGTCTTGCACGTGTGGTTTTCGTAAATAAAATTAAATTAATGTTATCAACTATTTGTCGCGCCCCGGCGATCATGCGTGAATGACATGTCATGTCTTAAAAACTCCCGTGGGACTCGTTCATGCTCGTGAAATGCATGTATGAAATGCGAAATGACTTTTCGTGTCATGTCATGCAAGGGATCACTCATGCCATGTCATGTAATGGGTAACTCGTGCCATGAAATAAATCACGTAGTCATGTAGAAACACGCAATCACATAAATAATGCGCACGTAACTTTATATGTTGTAGTTGAAGTGAGGTTCCCACTTACCCGTCGTCCGTCGATTATTGGCTACCTGACCAGTGAAACTCCTAAGTATCGACCTTAGCAAAAAAATAATAAAGTCAACACCTTATCTAAAATTATTTGGCTTGCTAAGGTTTTGAATTTCCTAAGTGTTGGAATATTATAATTGATATTGCCTTTAAGAAGTAATAATTTGGAAATAGGTTGTTAACGTTATTTTGTGAAAGTTCAAGACTCGTCAGATTCGTGGCATACTTCATAATTTGTGACCTTTCTTGAACTCGTGAATCTAAACACATGATTTCTAATTCGTGACTTATTAAATTCGTGAATGCGTATGAAATTCGGGAAATACTAATTCGTGAAGTTCTACATGCTACATAATTTCAATTCATGAAATTTCCATGCCCTAATGGTTCGTGAAATGCCCTAGGGACTACTTTCTTGTATCTTAATATTTAATTTCTACTAAGTTCGCAAAGTGATGATTCGCCAAGTGATCAATTCGCAAATTTCACGTAGTTCGCGAAGTCACACTTCGCGAAGTCCTTTATTCGCAAAACTCGGTTGATTCGCGAAATTCTAGCCTCCCTCTTTCAATTCGCGAAACATCAAGGTTTGCGAACTCTTGCTTAATTCGCCAGAAATTCTCCTTGCTCCTGCTTTGCGAATTCATTAAAATATTGGAATTCGTCCTATACTAACTGTTCGTGAAATAGGACCCGTAAAGTGCAATATAACATATAATGTTATTCTATTACCACACCTAGCTAAGTCTATCCCCCAACTTCATGAACCTACTATGTACCTTATAATGTTATTTTATTCCTTAAGTTACGTAACATTCCATTGCATGCACAATTATCAAGGTCACTATCAATTTGTGAAGTGTTAGTCAATTATGAAGTTGTTGCCTAGTCTCAACTTGTCAAATGGTCATTGGTTTGTGAAATGGTTCACGTATGAGTCACCCTCCACTAACCTTTTTATGTCATGATGATTGGTTCACAAAGTCTAACAATTCGCCATCCTATATATGATATTATTATCTTATTCCTTCTATGCGAATCCACTCGTTTAAAACCTTAGAATTCGTGAAATTTGCATGTCGCAAAACTCTAGACCCGTGAATCTTCATTTCGCCAAATTATTTTGCGAACTGCTTCTGTTCGCGAAGTTTGGATTCGCGAAATGGGATTCGCCAAGTTTCTCACCAATTCGCGAAGTCATATATCGCGAAGTCCTATCTTGTCTTCTTCTAATTCGCAAAGTCCAATTCGCTAAGTTCATTTAATTATTGACCCTTCATACACCTTACAATCGGTCAAGTTCTATGTGCCTCTAACATTATTTTATTCCCTAGCACAATTCCCAACCACTTAATTCATGAAGTTTGTTGCCTATAATTCGCCAAGTGCACTCACTATATGATATTATTACTTTATTCTCATACTTTACGTGGTTTCCTCTTTCTTGACTTGTCGTGACCCAATTCGCCAAATTTTACTCGATTCGTGAAGTTGGGTGGTTCGTGAACCTTATCTTCTCCCAATTCGCAAAGTTCCGTTCTCGACTCCTCGTTCGCGAAGTCACCTTGGATTCGCAAAATTTTCCAAGTTCGCGGCTCCCTTATAGTTTGCCAAGTTTTAGGTTTGCGAATTGGGGTTCGGCCAGTTTAGCTTAATTCATGAAGCTCTACCAACTCGCGAACTTCATGATTCCCGAGTTCTTAAGCAATTTACCACTTCAAATTCTTGGGAACTTAGATAAAAAGTATCTTCTTTAGAAACCTTATGAACATCATGAGTTTTAAATATCACTTATCCTTTTAAAGGAAAACAAATGCATACCCTAATCATTAAGTCGTAAGAAAATAACGAGTAACCTTGAGATAGCTAAACCATCGAATAAATCCACTTCCCACAAGGACGATTTTGTATATCATGTTAACTCCATCTCGTTTTGAGTCTTTTTTTTTTTGGAACAGGTCCCGGTTTTTTATATATATGATGGTGAAAGTATACAGAATGGGTGCGAGTATAACTCGACACAGGAAACCAGTAACAGGCTACTGGTGAACAAACCAAAGGGTAAAGGTAGATATCTACCATGCTACTCTCCAAAGTCGCCGAATAGCAGCCTGCTGTAGGGCATGCTTCTCACCAATAGTCCCAAGACGAGCACCAAGGATGCCAAGGACCGTGGCCACGACATGGGGAGGGGTAGAACGTATGTTCTCCATCCATCGCCTGTTCCGCTCCTGCCAAATGTGATAAACAATTGATGCAAGGACATGTCGATGGGCAATATGAAATAAGTGCCGACTTCGCCACTTCAGAGCAGCCCAGTGAATGCTCCTGTCCCAATCAATATATGGTATCCGCCACCGTATCCTGTCCCTAAGCATCTGTCGGCACCTCAAAGAAAAAGGGCAAGAAAAGAAGAGATGAGGGATCGTCTCCCGACTCCCGGTATCACAGAGGAGGCAGGTATGCGTTCCTGCGCGCTGAGCCACCCATGGTAAGCTTCGAACGGATAGACACGTATAGCAAGCCAGAGGATGAACTCATGGCGAGGTATGCGCAGACAGCCCCCAAAGAGAGAAGCCCAAATGACTCTGTCCCCCAAAACTATATAATACCTAAGTAGAGGGCAATTTTCGTCCTAAACAACCCCTAAAGCACAAACAAAGTATGGAGTTAGGATAAGAAGGTTATACCTACTCAAATCTTGATTTGAGTTCGAACTTCTTCCCTTCTTTCTCCTCTAAATATTGTCGAGCACTTCTTACGATATGGAAATACCTCCTTTCGTTTTCTACCTCATTTGACCAAGAGTTCCAGCTTTCTTATGGATTTAAAGGTTTAATAGATATTTTTTTCCTTTATCATAGGTATGGGGTGGGACTAGAGTTGACGTGAACCCCTTAATTTAAGGAACTCTTGTCTTCCAATGTGTATCTCAAATGACATGGGCCTAAGCTTATACTTTAGCCCATTTGTAAATATAGCCCAACTATAATTGCAATCCAATTTCCATTCTTAATAGTTTTGTTACTTAAATTTTTCCTTTACTCTCTATTTTGGAAAATTTCTATTTAACTTATAGGTCACCCAAAAACATAATTAATTGCACACAAGATTTCTTACTATCACATAATTCACGTAATCACATGAGCATGAATTTCTATTAATCACATATGCACCTTAATTAACGTACTGACTTTCGTAGAATCACATAAGTCACGAGATTCATTCAATACGTAAGTTCAATGTATAACATCCATATAATTTCCCTAAGTGCATAATCAGTACGCGAAAACCATACGATCATGTAGGCACGTAATTAGCTGCATGCAATTTCCATAAGGTCACATGAGCATCTTTGTGCATAAAATCCTCGGTCTCCCCTAATCCTTATTTACGAAACTCCCTAGGTAATTAGGTATCACAGGGTCACATAGTTAATGTGCATAACAAAAGAGTTCATATTAAATCACATAAGCGCATAATTACGTGTACGAATTTTGTGAAGTCATGCGGGCATGTAATTAATCCATGAATTTCATGTAGGTCACCTAAGACATATAATATATGCACGTGAATTTATTGGCCGACCTAGATCACAGAACTCGGGTGTTACATCCTCCCCCCCCCCCTTAAAAGAATTTCGCCCCCAAAATTCCGTCATCGGAAATAGTTCAGGGTAGCGAGGGGTAGGGAGTTGAGTTGGCTTGATGAGGTGACTGCTCACCTAACTTGCTCGTAAAGGAGTTCCTACTTCTCGAATCCATACTATTGGAGATCTAATTCTAAGCTGTTCTAAAACGGAACTCGAATGGAAGTCACGGAGGGTCATCCATAGGAAACTGATCATAACTTAAGTTATTCAGCAAACCGCTATTTATAATTTTAACCTTTTCCAGCTGATTGCGTTCATGCGACGATTGAGGGAAACACGAGTATCCATTATGCTTTCGCTGCGTCATTTCAACTATTGAGCGTATGCAATTCACAGAAGGAATGGAGGGAAATGGGGCATGGGGTCGTACACCAATATCGTTCGGTTTAGACTTGTCGTGCCGAAAGGAGTGGAACATGGCTTCATCATCATATCCCAGAATGGAGGAACATTCGATAGAGAAGGGATATGGTTTGACCAGTTCGGGTCGAAACATCCGGGGAAATGGTTACGTTACGTTCGCACTTGACCCGGCTAGGGGTAACCCCAAATATCGCCACTCGATTAATGGGTGCGAAAGAATGCGTGGTTTCATGAGTCTATTGGAGTGTAGGTCGGGTTTGATGAATAGGGAGTGTACCTGCCGCAAAGGACGGGTTGTCTTCGGCCTCCCCAGTAGTGAGGGTGTACACTGGGGCGGTTGTCGTCGGTGGTCTTGCCTGGCTCACCGTCTGGTTTCCGGATGGATTTTCCGGACATACCGTGGAAAAGTGGCCTGTTTTGCCACACTTGTAACAGGTCGCGTTCTGGGAGTAGCAGACACCTGAATGTCGCCTCCCACATCTCGGGCATGTTGGTATGGTGGGTTGAAATGGTTGAGGCCTCCCCTGATTTGGATTGGGCTGCTGGGGTGGTCCATGCCTATTATGAAAATAGGGTTTCGGGTCCTTGGGAATAAACGGCTTCTTCGAGGTGTTCCCGTCCCCTTTAAGTCCTTGTACGAACTTTCTCTTTGCCTCATGCGCTCGTACTATAAGTATCTCCGCCTGTTCAACTACTAGTGCGCGTTCCGCGACCTGAGCATAAGTCGCTCCTTGAAGTCCGGCCATGCTGACATCACGGTACAGCTCCGGTTTCAGGCCTTCTAAGAACCTCTCGATTTTTAGCGAGTCTGTGCTCACCATATGAGCCGCAAATCGGGAGAGTTATTCAAACTTTCGAATATATTCCGCCACTGTCATTGTTCCTTGGCAGAGGTTGATGAACTCGTTCATCCTTTGGGCACGAATAGGAGCGGTGTAGTACTTGCTTCGGAAGAGCTCCTTGAAACGGTCTCAGCTCATTGTTACGGGATCTTCAATGGTCTGGATAGTATCCCACCAGTGGCCTGCACTACCTCTCAGTAGGTAGGCGGCGCACAAGACCTTTTCAGCCTCGGGGGTACGACTGTGCTGGAACATGTTCTCCAACGTTCGGAGCCAATCCTCGGCCGAAGTCGGATCGATAGCGTCCTCGAATGTCGGGGGGTTGAGTTTTCGAAACCTTTCCCCGACCATTTCAACTTGAGGGGGTCCAGTACTGGGCTGACCTCCAATATTCTGTTGTTGAATGAGTTGTTGGATTTGGGCCGATTGTTGCCGGACCAAGTCCATGAGTTGAAGGATAG